>JAUMTR010000008.1:1917620-1953876 GCA_032270685.1 Microctenopoma stevenorrisi | reverse complement strand
ATTTTATCTCTTATATTTATGATTTTATTAGTAAAGAAGTTCATGAAGTCATTACTGCTGAGATGTGAAGGAATACTTGGTTCTACAGAGCTATGACTCTTCGTCAGCCTGGCTACAGTGCTGAAGAGACACCTGGGGTTCGATGCCCATGAATTACCCTACATATTTGTCTGATATGCCCTGAACCTGTTTTGCTCTGATCATTTTATTGCTTATGCTGCCACGTGAGTCATAAACGTCAACTTCCTTCTTAGATATTGATTACTTGGTGTTGTTTTTATGAACTGTGGTTTGATGCTGCTGGTTTATGCTTTGTGTGTTTTTCTCTCAAATCCAAAGTGTAGGAGAACGTAGGGGCCTACAAGACCATTTCACAGAAGAAGCACACAGAGAAAGATTAAAGACTGTGGACAATTTGTCTGAGATGATTAACTGCTTTATATTCTGTGGTGTTTGAGCTTGTCTTGTGACATAAGTGAACCCTCATAAAATCCTGCAATTTTCATGGGGCTGGTGGACTTTGTTGGAAATCGTTATGCAGTAGTACCTGCAGACTATTACTGTCTGAGACAGTGCAGAATGAGCTGCTTACTTTTTTTTTCCTTTTAGCCAAGTTTTAACTTTCATGGCTTGATGTTGTTCTTACTGTGGTTTGATGCTGCTGGTTAATGCTTTGTGTGTTTTCTCACATTTGTTGTGCTGCTGAAATAACATAGACATGTTACATTTTGACTAACTCACAGGCTGATAAAAGTGAAAGTACCCGGTAAACTCGGTAACTTTTATGTGTGGAGTGTGTGCGAGTTATGAATAGCCCGTCAATACAGGGCGCTGGGGTGCCACCCCAACATTCTCCCATCAAGGAGAGGAAAAAGGTGGAATCACATAAAATTATGTTAGGAAAAAAAATCATACAGATATGAGTACTGTGTTAAATCTGCATTCAAGTGTAGTTTAAAAATATTTTCTCCCTCATTTCCTGTAACTGAACGGTTGTATAATGCATTTTCTGTTCTTTTGGGGCGCAAAAATCTTTACCATGGACCTACGCTATAACTGGTGCATGTGCATTGGAACCACCTCCAATACAACGTATTGGGTGCAACTTTTTGCACCCAAAGCCCAAAAAGATTAAAGATTGTGAACCTTGTTTTGTTCTCTAAAAAGAAAAGAACCAGGCATTGACTGTCCTTTATCTGGTGTTTTTGCTCTTCTTTTATTGTTCTTAAATGTCACCTCTCTCATTCTATCACTTCTGTCCTTATTAATGTAGGTCTCCCCCTACTGGCCACTTTCACAAATACACTGCCTATCAACACAGACCTCACCAGCCGGACATAAAAATTAAATAACTGACACAGGGCAGAGGGTAAAATTACACTCAGACTTTCTCCAGAAACTGGTCTGAGCTCCAGTCTGGGCGAACTCTCTGTCCCCAGACTGGAGCTTTGGTTTGTTTTTTCTGCCTCCTCTGTCACATGTCAGGAAAAGAACCGCTCTGGTAGCTCAATGTTAGGAGTCAGACTGGGATGCAGAAGGTCGCAGGTTCCAAACCCTGTCTGACTCCTAGTCCATCCCCTGCCAGGTGTCCTTGAGCCCGGCACCCAGCGCTAGCTCCTTGTAAGTGGCTTTGAATAAAAGCGTCTGCCAAGCAAAGTAAAGTAAAGTAAAAGAAGGCTGGATCCACACAGGTAATATGGATTTAATACTGATAAAGTAGGAGAACATAAAAAATGCTAACTCCTACATGATGATGCAACTAACCATTGATGTTGTGGTACACCAAGCTATTGAAAAACCTTGTTCTGTACATGTCTCTGCCGTTTCAGATTGTACATACAGTTCAGTCTGAGCAGATTGTAACATGTTTTTTTTCCTTGCAATTGTAAGTTTCAGTTTTCTTTAGAAATCCTGTATGTTCCTGGTTATTCTGTCTGATAATCAACCTAATTGGTTTTACCTGTCCCTCTCCCTTCATAAGTAGCTTCACCAGTTATCAGATTGTCTGCTCTCCATCTCTGCTAGGTCTCCTCAGAAGATCCTGCTGGTTTAGAGAATTATTTAGAAAATGCTTTGTGATGTTTTCGGACATCTGTGTGAAGGGAGACTTCACTGGGTATTGTTCCAACTCAACTGTTTGGATTCTAACTTGTTTGTGTTATTATCCAATAGCAATGTGGGACATCTCTTCTACTGTATTTCTCCAACTTTTTTTTAGCTTCTCTACTTTTTGAAATAAACATCAAACAATGTCTGCACCGCAATGCAAAAGTAGTTTTATTGATATTCTTTCAGGAATGTTGATTTAGCAGAATGAGAAATAAAAATCAATCAGCAAAAGATTGACTGGATATAGATATCAGCGAAGATAGGCTTAGTAATGTTGACCAAAATACAGGAAATGATTGACAAATGGTTGATTATATGTAATAAACCTGATGGTTTTTGCCCAAATAGAAACTGAGCCTTTGCCAGTACAAGAACAGCAGTGAACAACTGTAGTGTAAATGTCGCTGTTAATAAATGACACATTACAAGCATGTAAAGCAGACTTAATCCAGTGTGGAGCCATACACCTCCACCTCACACAGGGTCAGGTACTCCTTCCTTCCAGGAATAACAATGTTAACATAACGGCCGTCCATCTTGTTGCACTCGAATGTTTGTGTGACACCTGCAGGGATGCTTGAGATTACAGCACACCTGTCAGAAGAATAAAGGATTTTAGTAGACACACAAAAGGCATTTTACACATAATTATATGCTAAATATAGAACTAACATAAAGTGTTGCTGATTTAACTTACTGTTAACATATTCCAATCAAACAGTTAGTGTTCTACCTGGGGTTGCTGTTGCCATTGTTATCAAGAGAATCTCCAATACGGATCTCGGCTCCATCGAGTCGTTCTGAGACAGAATCTCTGTTGGTTATGCTGACAGAAAATACTTTACGGGTTTTACGCAGGTCCAGACGCCACCAGGGACTGAATTCAATGTTTGTGGCAGAACAAGAAGCCTTGTCAAAGTTGCTGGCACGATTCCCATCAATGGCATTATATGCAATTGCCTGAGGATACAGTGACGACTGTGTTGCTTGTCCTTGAAGTGCCAGGTTCTCTCCTGCAGGATAGATGCAGTAACAGACATGAGCGCAAAGGTTGTCCAGTCTGTGTGTGTTCTGAATCTGAACTTTACGGACAACTCTGTTGATCATTGCAGTGGTAAAAAATTATTATTTCGACACTTTAAGTGTGGTGTTATCT
Source organism: Microctenopoma stevenorrisi (assembly GCA_032270685.1). Taxonomy (NCBI): domain Eukaryota; kingdom Metazoa; phylum Chordata; class Actinopteri; order Anabantiformes; family Anabantidae; genus Microctenopoma; species Microctenopoma stevenorrisi. The sequence goes on along the minus strand of JAUMTR010000008.1, from coordinate 1,950,611 downwards.
TTCTTATTACCTTAGTTTGTATCCATATGCTTTCTCCTTTACTACGTTTAGCCTGACCCATGTACTTGTATCATCTTCTGTCTTATTTTCATGTCAAAGATAACAGGTTCCACGTAGATAAATTCCAGTCTCCCTGCATGTTTCAGAGTTACATCCTCCCACTTGTATACAGGACCATAAATGTTTGTTTCACCTTATCTATGTTGCTTTTTCACTGTTTTGGCCTGTTTATTAGCGAGGAAATACACTTTTAAAAGACAGATCAGATGTTTAATTTATTGTTATTATTCCATGACAGAAACCTGCAGCAGAAGATGGAGAACTTTTGGACGCCTGTACTGTAAAAGCTGACACATGCATCATCAATTAGCAGGATGTTACAAATCAGCATTTTCAGACATTTTAAAAACATATGTTAGAATTGACTAGTTTATTGTCTCTTAACGATTTTAAAGATATAAAAAATACTATTCAGCAGGGTATTGTTATATTGCATAATTGCAATATATAACATAGGGCACATTTAGCTAAAATACTATTTTGCAAAAGAGATATCTTTGATTAACAGGAAGTACAGGCCCCTTTTTACTTTTAAATGAATGAGATTAAAATTCTGGTTCAGATTTTGTGAGTTTGTAATAAAATTAAGAAGAGGAATTATCAATCAATCTACATCTTGTGATGTAGCTTCTGTCTCATTCTCATTTCTCACCAGTTGGGGCCCGGTATCCATAGACTTCAACTTCACAGAGTGTGAGGACCCTGTTTTCACCAGGCAAAACCACAGTCACGTAACGTCCCTTTACCAGTGTGGAAAATGTCAGTGTAAATGAGCTGCCCCCTGGGATACTAGAAATTACACCAACCCTAGGACACAAAGCAAGAGAAACATACATATATTTTTAAATCATATTTTGCAACTTTATTAGTCATAATTAACTTTCATAAAAGAACTTCTAATGTGACCAGTATAAAAGGCAGCTAAACAGTGTGTGAGCAAGCTAGTGTGCTTGTCATGGTCCAGCCTCTCCGCTTCATGCCTTATATGGTCACTTCTTGCCATTTCTGTCTCCTCTCTCTGCTCCTCACTATGGCACACCAATCTAACTTTACTCACCTGTGTTCCCTTCCTTTATAGCAGCTTTGTTTCCCCGGTTCGCTAAATATCGTCAGTCTTTTCGCCTTTAGTAAGCAACCTTCCAGCTTTCTTCAGACCTGACTTTGTGTATGACCCGGACTGGACCTAACCTTGCCTACCCTTATTCTGTGAGTAAATCAATTAACTGATTTGAATTTGGTTTTGGATATTGAATGATCGGATTGTGGATCGTGGATTTGGACCTGGACTGTGTTTTGGATCTTGTGGTTTTCTTCTATGATTCTCTGGCTCTGACCTCTGCCTGGATCTCGACCTGCCTCTTTCCTAACCCTTGTTACTGTGTCTCTGATATCACCTCACAAGCCTCTCTCTCCCGTTTCCGTGGCAGCAGACTCATTCTCCTCCGTTCCGCTGATCACCTGCTTATTCTCCCCTACTCCGATACTTCGCTGGTTTCTGCTGCCTCTCCAGTCCCCTGGCCTCAGTATTTGCCATTCTACAATTCCTCTCAAGTCAATAAAGCTCATTAACCTTCACCACTTGTTGTCTTTATGTCCACCTACCATAGCCGTAACAGTGCTGTGGCTAAAGGCCTGCTGACCCCTGTTGGTATTGTGTCCTATGTTGCTTCCAGGGCACTAAGGCATCCTCTCTCTCAGAAAGAATTTCCACTTCTCTACACATTACTTCACCTGCTGTACAGGCTATAGATAATATGCTTTACATCACAAGTCACAAAATTTGAGGAAAACATTTCTAGAAAAATCTTGTTTTCAATAAGTCATCTTGGAAACTTACACTGGGTTTGCGGCACCTTCATTTTGTAAAGAGTCACCAATGTGAACCTCTGCCCCGTTGATCCTTTCTGCACAGCAGTCTCCTCTGTTTGTGACGGTAACAGATGTTACAATGTAGAAGTCCAACAGGTCCACTCTCCACCAGGGGTTGGTCATTGCGTCAGTGTGGGTACATGACCCAGCATTGAACTGATAGTTTCGATTTCCATCAATTGCATTGTAGGCACCTCCAAATACGTTATCATAACGATCTGACTGGGTTGCTTTTCCACGCAAGGCCACATTTTCTAATAACAAGATTTAAATTTAGAGTTAAAATACATATACATGAAAATCAAGCTTAATTTACACTTTCAGTGTTTTTTTTGCTGATTCAATCTATTGTGCACGCACTTTATTGTTCTTTTTCTCTCTCTTGATATATATATATATATAGTGTGTGTGTGTGCTTTTTCTTTAACTGCAGTCCAATCCGCTCTTAGAGCCACTACACAATTTGCCTTATTGGGACTCTCTGTTAAAAGATCTTTGATTCTTTTGATTGGTCTGTTCAGTAGTCTGGGTACACGATCCAGCACTGGCATTAGAGTTACAGTTTTCATCAACTGCATTGTAGGCAGCTCTACATGGATGCATGTGGGGGCAAATGAAGTTGGTCTTTGTAATTTTTTAATTTTTTAAATGAAACAAAATTAGCATTTTGACGTTTTAGATTGAAAAAAAAGGATCTGTTCCTTGTCATGCTTGTGAAATGACTTATCCATAATGTGAATGGATTTTTGGAATAATTGATTGTACAGAGGAGTAAATTATCATACAAATAATATTATTACATATGTCTGGTAACACTAGCTGACACACTATTTGTGTATTACCTAGTGACATCTGCTGGATTTCAAAAATTGCACGCGTGTGGAGAGGGACTGAATTTAGTTAATTTGACATGTGGACACTAAATGAATGATGATCTTTTATGTTTACATAACCAGCTGGTAATAAAGTGCTAAATTAATTAGGTTTAAATATAACCAAATTTGAGGCCAAGCTGATTTAGTCTGTTTGACAATAAAATGACAAATGCTTCAGAAACGCAAACAACTCAGATGAACAATGATCAAAAGTGGAAAGAAGAAATTTGCCTTATTTATTTATTTTTTTATTATTTCTTGAACTACACTGTGACTAGTCAAAAGTCTAAATGCAGATATCTTTAATGGAATTTCAAGTACCCATAATTCCAGCTAAAGATAATTTTGATTTTTACACATATCACATAAGATATCCTATTTATCTTTGTAGACGTCTCAAAGTAAGATATTACTATTTAAAATTTAATTGTAGATATCTTACATTTTAGTTTTGACTAGTGAAAAATATCTTAAGCTATCTAGAAGACATTATAAATATCCTGTAAAGATATTTATGAACGCCATTTTAACATAAATTCAAACCAACAACTATTAACACATACAGTAGAGAATTGGTCAGAAGGAGCTGTAATGTATTTTATAACAAAGATGTTCTTACCATAGGTGTAGGCCTCCTCTAGGAGAAGCAACAAGAGCAGAACCAAAGAATGCTTCATGTTTCTGGTTGAGTCAAACAAACAAGTCGTTAACAGCATTTATACTGAAGCAATCTACGGAAAAACAGCGGCCTGATAGCTCAATGGATTAATGGTCAGACTGGGATGTAGAAGGTCGCAGGTGCGAACCCCGTCTGACTAGTAATCTCTCCCCTACCAGGTGTGTCCCTGAGCCAGAAACCCAGCGCTAGCTCCTTGTAAGTTGCTTTGAATAAAAGCGTCTGCCAAGGAAAGGAAAGGAAAGAAAAAAGATACTTAATTCCCAATAATATAATTATACATGTAAGCACATATCATACCTGTGTATGAGTATCTCCTACCTTGATGTTCAGAGGAACAAACAGAGCTTCTGTTTCTGCTGTGTCTTGATGTGTGTTACCAGGGGATATTTATGTGCAGGTCTTATCAAAGCATCTGCTGTTGTTTTAGTTAAATCCCTTCATTAGATAATGTGTGTCCACAGAAATAGACAAATATTTAATTTTTCATAGATGAACTAACATCCCACAGCACTGCCTATGGGGCATTCTAAGCAAGCAAACACAGACGCTGAAAAGAAAACACTAAAGAATAAACATCTTTAGACAGGGGCTGAACAAATAGACATAATTATTATGATCCTATGTCCTACATAACCTGTATGGTGCAACTTTAACTTAGTTATGCATAGATTTGAACTTAGCAAACACATCATAAGGAGACTTTGAATGAACTTGCAAACAGCTGATGTTGTGGAACAGCATATCAATGTGTAACATCAGATATACTGGCTATGCATAATTTCGAATTGTGCATTCTTTAAAACTATGGAACATTTTTTAAGGAACTAAACTATTTTTGTTACCCATTTTACAGATTCATATATTTAGGAAGAGCCAGTGGGCTTCAAACAGTCACAGACAGCACCGCTTGTCCTCAGAAGGGTCCCAGCCGAGACAGGGTACACATAGAGACAAACAACCACGCAGACTCACATTAACACCTACGGACAATTCAGTGTGACCAATTAACTTGTCTTTGGATGGCGGAAAGAAGCCAGAGTACCTGGAGACAACATTCAAACTCCACACATACACACTTGGCAGTCTACAAAGTGACTTACAGGAAGCTAGCGCTGGGGGTCTGGATCAGGGACACACTGGTAGAGGATGGACTATTAGTCAGATAGGGTTTCAAACCTGGGACCTTCTGCATCCCACTCTGACACTTAACCCAATGAGCTACCAGGCCCCATTGTGGTTTAATGTAAAGTGTAACATTTTATTATGGACTATTACAGACTTCCTTTTTCTTTCAAAATATTTAATTTCCATAAAAATAGAAAGACTTTTGTAGCTTACTTTGTTACCAGATGGCAAATATTAACTTGGATTCAGAATAGTTTGTACTTCATTAAATAATGTCTGTTGATAGAAATACACAAATATTTAATATATGATTTAAATATATATTTAAATATTTACTTTACGGTTAAACTAATATCTTCTTGGTTCCCCAAAAAAATATCCTAAACACTCAAACATGGATGCTGAAAAGGAAGCATTTGAGTATTACTGTGAAACATGTGAGGACACAGACTGGGGGTCATCACAATAAGAAATAATAGAGAATCATTAATAATTATTGATATGACCTTCAGATTAGTTTTTTTCAAAATCAAGAACATCATCATTCATGTTTTAAAAGTAAACTTTTAGTCTGGTCAGTTCAACTTAAAATGTTCCATTAGACATGTGGAAGTCCAAGTTCTTAAAATGTATAGTTATTATCGTTAGGGTTAGCAGCACCATGAATCAAATATATGTTCTTTTACATGTATTTGTCTTTTCATAATATGGACCTTCAACATGCAACAATTGAGTATTAATGTAAAAAAACAGAACACTGACACAGCATTGTAAAGGGTCATACATATACAGTGATGTCTAAACCAAACTTTGTCTTTCTGCTCAGCCACTGTGTTTGGTTTTGATTATTGATATTGCTAATGCTGCCATGTGAGTCAGTTCCTTGATGTTATTTTATAGAGGTTTGATGCTGCTTGTTTATGCTTTGTGCATTTTTCTCACTATTTTTGTGCTGCTAAATCAACATAGATGTGTTACATATTGACTAACTCACAGGCTGATAAAAGTGAAGTACCTGGTAAACTGGTTACCTGTGTGTGTGTGTGTGTGTGTGTGTGTGTGCGTGTGTGCGCGCGTGTGCAGGGGCTTCAATGAGGAGGCCACAACAGCCAGTGTGGGTTAACTGTTTTTTAAATACACTAAAATCTAATTAGACAGAAAAAAGAGACGACAGACAGTCATAACAAACCTTCACAAATTCATGTAACTGACAACTCTAGCTATTAGAAATACTTCACACAGTGCAGAAGGACTGCTTCTTTTTGCTTTTTGCTTCGAGTTAGGCCTTATCTAGGTCCTTTGTTGTAGTATTCCATTTGACGAGAATATGAATGGTAATTGCTGGTGTCTTCTCCTTCTAAGTTGCTTTGGATAAAAAACATTAAAGTAAGTAAAGTAAAGTTAAGTAAAGAATTCTGGCACTGGTCGAGCTCCACTGTTAAACCAACTCAATCTCTCAGTTAAAAAAGTTCTCCTACAACTATTTACAATTTTACATTTGGCACACATTTACTGATACATACACACGAGAACTGTTTACCACTCCCAGCTTTCCTAACGTTTAGGTGTAACAAATTCTGTTTGATCACCAATCTCTAAAAAAAACATTGAAACAAACAAAATTGTTCGTCCGTACATTTATTTTTTGTTTTTCCAGACTAATCGAAATATTAAATAAACGGATGACACTATAGCCTTCTTGCCGACGTTTCCCACAAACCTTCATTGTCGAGACTCGCGAGAATCTGCGAGAAAGGGGCAAACACGTTTACGCCTGCGCAATATCATTCGAAAACTTGCACAGTGAGCGACGCCGTGGAGGAGAAAGACAACGCAGTGAACAAAACACGCAATGGCGGCGGCGGCGACAACGGCAGGCGGAACGGGCTCAGGCGGACAGGCTACCGGCCCGGTCGGTGGTGGGACCATGGTAGGACGAAAAAAGGATGGCGGCCCGTCCACAAAATTCTGGGAAAGCTCAGAAACTGTATCCCAACTGGAGACGGTGCGACTGTGGATCGGAAAGCACTACAAAAAGGTAAGCTAGCTACTCCTCCATTGATTTCTACGAAGGCCCGCGTCCCGCTGGCACAATGGAGCGCTGATGATCTAGCTAGCTGCAGCCTAACAAACATAATATAGTTTAGACTTCACAAACGTTTTTGTTTGGTTGCATCCTGCTGCTTGTAAAAACGCACGAAACGTACCTCCAAGATTATGGTCTCATACTTTACTTGAGCGAAGTGTTTATTGCACAGCTAGCCCGCAGCTAACGTTAGCTACCAACCGTCCAATCACTGAGGTTAACTATACCTAAGGGGAAAATATTTACAAATGAGAAAATGGGTTTTGATGCTACTATAGCTGTTCAGATCATATGATCAGCGTTTCTGTGTTCACAAAATGTCTGCACTGTAAATTGACTTAAAAGCTAGCCAAATGTTAGTCACGGGACACCATGCAGTATATAAAATGCTCGTACTGTTGGCTAACGTTAGTTATGCATGGCCCGTCTTTTAATACTTTTTAATATAGTCGGGGGATGATATTCAGATCACGTTGTGCACAGTCGTTTTTTGTGATGCAGTGTGTTTTGTCAACACAGAAGCATGTCTCACTGTGCAGGCTCTACTCTCTCACCAGGTTAGCCAAACAAAGAATCGTCTTCCTGTCTTGTGTTTTCAGCCCAACCTAATGACACTGCTCTAATAAATTAAGGAAAACAAGTCACATAATATATAGAGATATTAAGTAAGCCAATATAGAAAAAACAGTAGTCGACATACGAGTTTTGATCTGTACAAAGGTTAATCCAAACCTTTTTTTGTCTAAAATGTATATGTTTTGTGGCGTGAGACGTTGTTATGAATAGACCTTTTTGTTTGGTTGTCCTTTTTTCGTTCTTTAAATATATTAGTTATTTCTTTGTACCACAGTAAGATTGAGTCTTTTAAAATTATCATGTATGCTTTATATTTGGCAAATGGGAACTGCCACCATGAGACATTGTACTAGTCCTTAAAGAGCCTGGTTTTCTTGAAACTGTTTTACTTTGTCATTGACCCTGACCTAGTAACATCACCATAGACACAAGTGAAACATTGTTGTAACCTAAATAAATCCATAAAGTTGATGCATATGCATCATTAAAACAATATAATAAATTCTATATTATGTCATTATTTAAGGTAAATATTCTTTAATATTAACAGTGTTGGGCATTACAGCAATTAAATGGTTATGGTTATTAAGTGGTTATAAAATGCCACTAAATGTTGGTTCTGGTTAGCACTGCATTTTTTGGCAGATTGATCCTTCTGTCTGTTTTGATGGTCCTATCATTTTTTTCAAATAAGAAAGGACTCAGGACTCTTAAGAACTGTTTCTATGCTCTTTATTGTTACGATTTTTAACTTTTAATTGTCACACATATTGGTAAATGTTTATCTCTGTCTTGTTGCAGTATGTCCAAAATGACTCCCCATCCAGTAAATCATTGGCGGGCCTGGTTGTCCAACTTCTGCAGTTCCAGGAGGATGCATTTGGCCGTAGGGTCAACAATCCCGCCCTTACCAAGCTACCTGTAAGCACAAAGCTTTCACATTACAATCATACAACATCTTACACTTTGTGTTGTATTTTCTCTAATGCATTAATGCTTGTGGTTATTATATATATATCTATAGTGTACATTGAATACAGACAGTGAGTAAATCTTTACTCTTCCTCTTCTATATTCAGGCCAAGTGTTTCTTGGATTTTAAGGCAGGAGGTGCTCTATGTCACATCTTGGGATCGGTCTACAAGTTCAAGAGCGAGCAGGGCTGGTGAGTTAAACCAGATACAGATAGAGAAGGTTTCGCCCATAACTTATAGCCTCATGTCTCCGGCTTTGTAGTTCAGTTGGCTCTTTCTTTTGATGCCGTTTTCTTTTCTATACATTTAGCAGATATGTTTACTTGGAAGTTGTTAAAGTAGGTTTGCAGTAGAAGTATGGTATTATGATTCACTGAAGACTGAGAAATAACAGTAATGATTGCTAACTCTAAAATTTGCTTGCAAATGCATGTTCAGAACTATTTAATAGGTTAAAATCCCAAGGTACCTTTATTTCACACCTTAAATTTAGCATTTATATAGGTACTTATTGTAAAAAACAGATCTGTATGTAAAATTGTTGAAGAATTATGAAGAGTTTGCTTAGTTGTTCTGGAGAAAGGTGCATCAAAAGACTATTGTGTCCACCATTCCCAGGCGTCGGTTTGACCTGCAAAACCCCTCACGGATGGACAGGAATGTGGAAATGTTCCTAAATGTAGAGAAAAACTTGGTCCAGGTATGACATTTTCAGTTAAGCAGTGTTAGTATATTTACTTGAGAGTTAATACATATATTATTTAGTAGTATGAGTATTTCCTACTTCCTATTGAGTATTTTAATTGGTACGTTTGAACAAACATGAATGTTTTGCAATAATTATCCTTTGCAGGCATTTTTGTCAAATAAAAGTTGTTAAAGACGTTAACTTTCTTTCTGTTTCTGTATTTGTAGAATAACTGTTTGACTCGACCAATTGTTTTCCTGTCACCGGACATCGAGCAGAAACAGGCCAGTAAGCTCAAAGACATAATCAAAAGGCACCAGGTGAGCACAAGAGCACAAACCAGGAAATTAAAATAATTTTCAGAAAAGTGCAGCTGTTTGAGCATTTTTCCTTCTTTCTCCTTCAGGGCTCTATTACCGATGATAAATCAAAGGCCACTCATCACATATACCCCTCTCCGTCTCAACAAGATGAAGGTATGGTAGAATTCTGTTACGTACAAATTATTCTTAAATTAAATCATTTGTTTTCCACTAAGTTCCACATAAAACCAGTCTTTGTTTTTGTTGTAGCATTAAAGAATAAAAAAAGGCCATTGGGAAATTTTACCAATTGATTTTTGTTTGTTGCAGAAGAGTGGCTTCGTCCAGTCATGAGGAAAGACAAACAGGTGCTGGTGCACTGGGGTCTCCACCCAGACAGGTGAGCAGTGATGAGGATAGAATCTGCTATGCTGTTCATACGCACGCTGAATCTTTAGAACACCTTTACTATAGAATACTTGTGTCTAAACTCTTAACCATTTTAAACGTGGACGTGTATTATATGAAATCCCTCATTTGTATTAATAAAAACAAAAAAACCTTAAAGCTGAAATAAAAATCTTTTATTTTGTAATTTTAGCTATGATACCTGGGTATCAGCCAGCGAGGTGGATGGTGACGTGGAGGATCCACCAAGCACTGACAGACCTTGGAAGGTGATAAATAATAAACATCCTTAACTTTTAAAACTGTAACTGGTTCTAATGAATGTTTAGAGGCAACTGGAACAAAGAAAATCAAAGCAGCAGCAGAAAGTTTTGGTTAGATTCTATGAGGATGAACTACCTGTAAGCCACAGAACTCACGAACCATTTCATCGTGACGAACTCGCTCAGTGCCTCGTCTCCAATGCCTTTCACATCAGGTCCATGTCAAGTGGGTTTTAGAGACGGATTCCTTCAACGAGTGGATGAACGAAGAAGACTATGAGGTGGATGAGAACAAGAAGCTAGTTAGCTTCCGCCAGAGAATCTTCCCCAAGGAAGAGGAGGTAGGTGTTGTGCAGTTTGTGTTAGTCTTTACAAAGTCTGTGTGCATTGTGCAGCTTATCTATTCCTAAAGCACCAGTGCAGTTAATTTAAGCAATGTTTGACATAAACAAGACATTTGCATATTGAATCCAACGTATACTCATATAGTAATTATACTGATTGAAGTCATTAACAACATCCACAGTTCAGATACTGGTCATAAATGATGTATGGTGTTGTGATGGAGTCAATGTTGTGAAGACAGGTGTTAGTGCTTTTCTAGTAGTGTGTGTTGCACCTGCGTTGCCTCGTGGTCTGTGTGTTGTTTTTTCTTTTGTCTGCGTCTGGCGTTTCTGTTGCACATCCTCTCCAATCCTTTCCTCACTCTTTGTCTCCTTATTTATATCAGGGTTTCTGTTGACTTTTTTTTATCTCAGAGGTAGTTGACAAAGTATATTTACTTATTAACATGACGTGAACATTTATGACTGCTATTACATACCACATGCATGTCTGAATGCATAGTTAAGGTTTATAGTTTTTAATTTAACATTATCACTTTATTGCTGTACATCTTATTGCCTTTGCTTTGTCCCCTCATGGAAGTCCCCTCACTGGTTCCACTTACATTAACATCAATGCAGCATTTTAAGTGCTTTCACTTCTTCTCAGGCTGCCAGGACAGGCAGCGGATCAAATCTTCACTTACATTCTCAGTGCACATTGGTAATAATAGTATAAACAATGACACTAAGTCTTACTAAATTTAGTTGGTTTTCCTGCCAGATAACATTTCACTCAATAGTCCAATCGAAGTTAAGAAGCTTTGAGTAAAGACATTGTACAGGAACCCTGGTTGTCTGCTTCACCGCCACGGCATCTTCTCCCGTCCCTGCCTACGTTCTCCCACTGCGTCCCCTCCTTCTGTGTGCAACCGTTCCATCCTCTCATTCTGCGGCTCTTTCTCTCATCCTCCATCCCTCGCTCCCTGTGCTGCACGGGGTTTATCTGATCAGTCTTCCCGTACACCTGATCGTAAGGAGCGCAAAGCTAACTCTGCCGGAAAGAAGAGGAGACGCTCACCCTCGCCACCCAGCACCCCCGCTGAGTCCCGCAAGAAGGGAGGAAAGAAGGGGTAAGGACCCCAAAAAAGTTGTGTAGAATAAAGGGGAATAAATGTTGCGGCAGAAAATCTACAGTTTTATCTATGTTCTCTAGAAATGGCAAAATTGCCTCAACAGTTGTTAGTCAAAGTTCAGTGGTGGATTTCTACACATTTGTATTTTTCACAGCAACAGAGAAGGACTTAGGATCTAGATACACAAGACAGCGGCAGTAACATCAAGTCCAAACATATTCTCATTGAGCTGTGTGTGCTAACAACAATAATGTCTCTACACGTTAGAGGGAGAGTTCTGAACCTATAAATCACTGGGAGAGGGACAAGCATGTAATCTTTGTCCCCAACAGTACATATCAACTCAGTAACTGTCACGACGTGTCACTGTTTGTCTTCAAACACATGTTCTGCTGGTCCCAAAACATTCACATAAACCTCTTTAGAAATTACAGCGACGCATTAAAAAAGCCAATCTGCGCTCTGTCCAGTGTGCGCTCTCACAGCTCTGGACCGCAACTCGCTCAGCCTGTGACGCACAGTCCACATCTATTACACTATTACAAGTGGCCCTTTGACATCAACCGTAATGATGCGCTTGACACCCCTGTATGTATGTATGTATGTATGTATGTATCTGTTTGTAATGTTTCTAGTTGCTTTCCCCTAACTTCCCTGTCTGTGCACCAGAAACTCAGGGCCTCACTGGAAGCGACGGGGTCACAGAGGTGAAGAGGACGACACAGAGGAGGACATCACCAAGGACATGGACGACTCATCGGCTGGTGCCAGCATGGAGGAGGGCAGCGTTTCTAAGAATGGTATCTGACAAGAGTAGGGCCCAGCCGGGCATTCCTCCTCCTCCATTACATGAACACACTGAATAACTGTCCAGCAGCTGTATTGTAGTGCTATTAACGTCTGATGTGGTTTGATTTGTGTAACGAAGACCAGATCGTTTCTTTTGCACTGTTGTCCAGCTGGAGAAACACACTTACACTTCTGTCAAATGAAAACATTTAATCAGCATTTTCTTCCGTGTTAAGCAAAGTTAGAAACCAACACACAGTAAAACTGAGATTGGTCAACAGGCTACGACAGAATAGTTTTATCAGAATCAGAGGTTATTCAATTAAATAATTAATATATATTTTATACTAAAATATATATATAAGATCAAAAAATATTTTGTTCATTTGCCAGGTTAGGGATGTTTTAGTGTTGTATGTGGTAACAGATTTGTTCATTGATTTATATGTGCAGTCAGGTTTCTCTTATGCTGTTTGTGGTGATTGTACAAAGGCGTTTCTTTTATCTTTTCAAGTAATCCAAGATGAATTGAGTTGTATCTGTATTCACCCAAAGATTCCCTTTAAACACCACATGCATAATTCTTACAAGAAAATGCTGCTTTTAGACCAAGTCCCATTTGTAACGTCCCACTTTTACGAAAGTCAAAATTTTCTTCTCAACCCACACTAAGTCATTATTAATCTATTTTAGTGCTCCCTCTTTTTAAAATTCCCTCTTTTTCCTCCACAGCAAAGAATAACAGCGAAAATACTCCAGTTAAAGGAGGAAACCTGGTGGACCTGGGTAAGTATAGGCTGAATTCGTATTAGTTTACAATGAATTGCTTTAATCAGTTAAGAACTAGAATCCTGAGTATTGACCATTCTGTAATGTGATGTATCTCAACTAAAGTACATTTAAATCTTTCTAGATGACATGGAGGATGACTCTTTGCTATCTGGTGGAAAGGTAAGATCATTGGCTCTATCTTTACTGATGCCGACATGTTACGGCAGTTGCCATTACGCTAAATAATTAACTTATGTCTAAAATGTCACAAATGGACCCCAAATTGTTTGATTCAGCTGTCTCACTCTGTCTTTCCAGGATGATGAGGAACAGGGCAAAGGTGAAATCAACAGACTGATAGATGCTAGTGAGGATAACGTCACTGAACAGACTCACCACATCATCATTCCCAGCTACGGCGCTTGGTTTGACTACAACTGGTAAGAGCTGGGAAACTGGGGACGAACACACTCGGCCCAGCTCGGTGTGATTCCTGTTTTCATGTACTTCTGTCAGATATATAATCCTGTACATTTAATTTAAGTAACATTTTTAACTTAAGGTTTGTGAGATACTACGAAGCTTTGTTGACTTTTCTTTAAATTGGCTGCATCTGAGACAGTTTGCTTGTTACTGTTGCTTTAATGGCTCTAAAAAATAAAGCAACAAATGAACTAGTTTTCTGTTTTGTTTTTTTTTTGTTAGCATCCATGAAATTGAGAGGCGAGCGCTGCCAGAGTTTTTCAACGGAAAGAACAAATCCAAAACTCCAGAGATGTGAGCTTACAGACACACGTGCATCAGAAATACACACAAAAATGTGAAAGTGTGTGTGTTATGACGTACCCTGCTTCTCTACCTTTAACCAGATACCTGGCCTACCGGAACTTCATGATTGACACTTATCGGCTAAATCCTCAAGAGTATCTCACCTCCACCTCCTGCCGCAGGAACCTGGCTGGGGATGTCTGTGCCATTATGAGGTGACTGGATGGTTCTGTTATCTGCAACTTTAACAACTGTGGCACTGTGAAATTTATTTAATATAGAGACACTGAAACAACAAAATAAGTCACTGTAACAGTTACCAGGGAACACTTCAGCATGAAATCCCTTGTTCTGTTCAGGGTTCATGCTTTCCTGGAGCAGTGGGGTTTGGTGAATTACCAGGTTGATGCTGAAAGTCGCCCATTACCCATGGGCCCTCCACCCACACCCCACTTCACTGTGCTGGCTGACACACCCTCCGGACTAATGCCTTTGAACCACCGCCCCCCGCCGGTAAGGAGAACTTCAATAACTCCAACAGCACCAAACTGCCCTTTGTACTATTTCCACGATGAGCCTATTATTAAGCACAATGGAAATTTGATCTAGATGCATTTATGGGTATTAAGGCAATTCTATGTGAGCATTGTTAATGTTCTGCCTTTCACCCCTCCAGATTCCTCCTCCACAGGGAATGCCCAACTTTGTAGACAAAGGCAAAGACAAGCCTATTGACCTGCAGAACTTTGGCCTTCGCGCTGACCTCTACAAGAAAAGTGCCAAGGTCAGCACATGACTCAGTCAGCATCTTGTCATCTATATTCTGTAGCACTGTTTCTCTGGAGCTGGTGAGATGACTGTGAAGTCATCGAGGAAATCTTTTAAACTTTGTTAAAATATTATGAAAAGAAGACCTTTTCCTGCTTCATAAAGTAAGATGCAGTAAAAATAGATAAAGAATCTGCTGCTAATCAACTTCCTTCATCTATTTCAACAGGGAAAAGCTGCCACCAGGGAATGGACCGAGCAGGAGACTCTGCTGCTGCTGGAGGTGAGCCTAGGACAGACGACTGCTGAGGGCACCCCCCTTGTAACACTTGAAACTTAAAATAGTTCTAGCACTGTTGCATTCCCCTCATCTTTCTCTCTGTACCTCCACGTTGTTCTTTTATCCCAACATTTTCATCCTTTCTCCTGTATCTTTGTACGTTTCTCCTTCTCTCCTCCTCCATCCATCATCTTCATTGATTTTCTGCCACTTTTCTGTTGGTCGTGTGATTGTCTGAGCATTAATGATTATTGCTTACACTTACACACTGACGTATTGTGACTAAGCCTTGTATGTTCACCAATAGGCCCTCGAGATGTACAAAGATGACTGGAACAAAGTGTCGGAACATGTTGGTTCACGCACCCAAGACGAGTGTATACTACACTTCTTGCGGCTGCCCATTGAGGATCCATACCTGGAGAGTACTGAGAGCACTCTGGGCCCTCTGGCCTACCAGCCTATACCCTTCAGCCAGTCTGGAAACCCCGTCATGAGCACTGTAGCCTTCTTGGCTTCTGTGGTCGACCCCAGAGTGGCATCTGCTGCTGCTAAGGCAGCGCTAGGTGAGAGCTAAGGGCACAAATCTGAAAATAATAGATTCAGACAATAGTTGAAGCCTATTTGAAGCCTTTTCCCTTAAAAAGTATCAAATCTGTATATAAAATGAATAAATGTGTCTGCAGAGGAGTTTTCCCGTGTGCGCGAGGAGGTGCCAGCTGAGCTGGTGGAGGCTCATGTGAAAAAGGTGCAGGAGGCAGCCAGGAGCACAGGAAAGGTTGACCCCGCCTTCGGCCTGGAGAGCAGCGGCATTGCTGGCACTGCCCCTGAGGAGCCAGAAAAAACAGGTGAGAAACGCATGATGAGGGGCAGAAGCTGATCGATATTTCCTGGCGTGTGAGGGGAAACGCTGTATAAATGTGTTTGTAGCTTGACCAATATTAGATTCTTGTGTGCCATGATGTTTGCTGGCACAAGAGGGCAGCATGTGGTAGCAGTATCACACTGATGTTTGTGCGGCTCTGTTGAGACTAAGTGACTGGTGAGTGGACGTTGTCATCACTTTGTTCTCATCTCACGAGTTTGTCTTTATGTGTATGAGGCCAATGATCAGTCTGATTGATATTTAGAGAGGATGCTCGTTGGTTTTTTACCATTTGTCGCCATGAGCTGTGGAGAAATATTGGTGTGTGTGTGTGTGTGTGTGTGTGTGTAACAGCCGGCTAACCATTGGATTAAAACAACACTGGCAGATGGGTCAGGGGAGTGGGAGGAGGGGAAGTAGAAAACTGGGTCATCACTCTGCCGTGTGCTTATCTCTTTCTCTCTATTTTGCTTTGCTTTCTTGAAATATTCCCCTCTCTCTTTGTGTCTTTCACTTTTGCTCCCAACTTGTTCTCACCCACCCACACACACACTCCTACACACAATACCAGTCATTTCTTATACCTGAATTAATGCTCTCTAGAGCCACACTTTCCATCAGTAAACTTAAATGCATTTAGTGCCTCACTCTGCCTGTAGCACTAACACACACACCACTGTCAATGTTCATACCCTTAACATACGCTCAAGTGCACCCGTGACACGGCGCAACACTCATCTGTACACATGGATTCCACTGTGTGTGTGTTTGTGGGTGTGTGATGGGTCATTTGTTGGGTGTGCCCTTCCCCGTGGGCCGGTAAGCTTAAAACACTCTTAACCTTAATTTTCCGCTCCAGACTTGCTGCCTTTCAGTGCTAATTTTTCATCATTTTTACCTCATTAAAAAGTGTTGGAAATAAAAATGTCTTAACACTTGTACCAGAAGTAAATGTATTAATCTTTAATTTATCTGCACACACATGATCTCACCTTGTTTTTGACTCGTGGTCCTGTTTGTGAGGACATGGGGTATAAATAATTTATTGAGGAATTGGAGAATTTATTGAGGCTGCAGCAGAGCCTTCTTTAACCATAGTCTTTACCCTGTGACGTGATGCAGATGTTTCTGTCACTTCCAGAAACCACAGAGGCAGAAAAGATGGACACTGACACAGACTCCCAGCAGGCCGATAAGGTAGGACAACTTTAAATCCACATCCATGACTGCGTGTTTGATTTGGAATTGTTGCAACTTACTGTATATTCTCTTGAGGGATTAGGCTGGTAATCATTTCTATTTTTCTCGATCTCTACCATGTTGGTGGCTCCACATCAGGCATAGTAGCCACGCCTCTCTTCTAATTAAACTCTCCTACTCCTATTTTTCCACTCATTTAAATTTAGTCCGTGTCTTTGGAAAAGGCCAGCGGCTAAATTAAATGGCATTCACTAACGTCCTCAGTGTTCCTGCTCTGCTCTGCGACTCAATGGTTGATGGTTTCCTCATTAGCACCCATTAACCGAGTCAGACACTTTGTCCAAAGGACTTTGATT
Organism: Microctenopoma stevenorrisi; assembly: GCA_032270685.1. Taxonomy (NCBI): domain Eukaryota; kingdom Metazoa; phylum Chordata; class Actinopteri; order Anabantiformes; family Anabantidae; genus Microctenopoma; species Microctenopoma stevenorrisi. Next base: position 1,933,450 of record JAUMTR010000008.1, on the reverse strand, counting down.
GTCCCCTTAAACAGATGTAGGGTCACAGTATTTGTCAGCTGATTCTCATAGTGACACTGTTTGTAGTTAATTTGACAAACTTTATCTGTCGGTCTGTCTGTGTTCCATATGGCAATCCATATTTATTTTCTTCTAAGCAGCTCTAACACTGACTGTCCCATCTTTTTTCACCCAACCTAAAGTCAAATCTCAGAGTGTGACTTGTTACGGCCTCGGGCCACTTATTTATTTCTCTGTGTCCACTTTCTTTAGCCGGAGCTGAAGGATGAGGCAGAGAAGCCCAGCGAGTCCGCAGAGAAATCTGACAAGACAGAGGCCACAGAAAAGGTGAAGAAGGAGGGTGAAGAGGTACCGGTGCGTGAGGAGGAGAATGAAGAGGGAGGGGAGGCAAAAGCTGCTGCAGCAGGTAACACTGAGTAACATGATGAAACACACAAACGTATCCCCCATACTAGTAATGTTTTATTCAGTGTTTTCTTTTTGAAATGTTATTACATGTGGAGATTTATCCTCTCCCCCTTCAGACAAAGAAAAAGATGAGACTATGGAGACCTCACCTTCAGAACAGGAGAAGGATAAAGAGGAGAAGGGATCTACAGAGGAGGGAGAGGACAAGAGGAAGAAGTTGGAGCTTGACATCGGAGAGGGAAACATCGCCACTGCTGCGGCTGCTGCCCTCGCATCTGCAGCCACCAAAGCCAAGGTGAGACACCAGGAGCACATAACGTAACATACTTCAATCCAGTTGACCTCATTACTCGAGACAACGTGTTTATGTCACATTCTCAAGTGTAAATCACTAATTTGGATAATGTTCTTTGGGTTTCAGTAAAGAATGTTTTTGATAATGGGAGGGTTACACTAACAAGTTCTGGTGACAGTATCTCAGAAGTGCAGGATAGTATCCCAGTATTTGACACTAACCAGTATTTATTACCAGTCTACTCACGTTTCTATGTCTCATCAGCACCTGGCTGCAGTTGAGGAGAGGAAGATAAAGTCCCTGGTTGCCCTGCTGGTGGAGACGCAGATGAAGAAGCTGGAGATCAAACTGAGGCACTTCGAGGAGCTTGAGACCATCATGGACCGAGAGAAAGAGGCTGTAAGTTGAATGATAAAATCACAGGTTCTGAATGTTCAGCCTGTCACTGGCCATCAGTGACTACAACTAGAAAGGAGGATGGATGCGCCTACACCTGCTTCAGCTTCTAATAATGAAGGTGGTCTGTTATAAGAAGCTCATCCTGTGTATGTGTACATGTACAGACGTTTTACATTTGTAATGTAGACCTGTGCGCCAGTGCTGCTTATCTATTACATGTATCAGGAAAACCTAAGGTAGATGAATCTGTATAATGGGACTGCTGATGTCGCCTTAGTCTCTCCTCTCAGATGTTAAGAAGTTCAGAAGAAGCCACTAAACATGGTGCAGCCGCTTGATTCATGTCACCCAAAGAAAAACTGAATCACTTCTTGGTGAAGGTGCTGAGTTGCGAATAAAGCACTTTCCAATCCAAAGCAGTTGTAGGAAAGTGTAACTCTTACCTGCTTGTACAGAACAAATGAAAGTCTCCCAGCTGAGTGTGTGTGTCCTGCCCCTGAACAGTCCCTGGAGAGTCTGTTGAGTGTAAAACGGTGTTCTATGGTGGAGGTACTGGGAACATAGCCCAGTTCTGCATCTGCAAATAGTGCACGAAAGAGACTCTGCTTTACATAAGCTGGAAAACTGGAGAGAAACCAAGGCTCTGCTTCTGCCATATACTAAAAACCAACATCCACACATTACTACAGAGAGACTTTACAGGGTGTGTACACGCTCTGTGCTGCCTGCATACAGGCCACTTCTCAATTGGAACATACTGCACGGTCTCTTTGAAAAACATTGTCATGGGGCCAAAGGAAATCTCTACGTGCCAGTGTCAAAACGTCCTCTGCTCAGGATTGGTGGCTGCCACTTGTTTGTTGAGGTTATTTTAATGAATCTTTTCCTTTCTCTGTGCGTTTCTTTAATCTCTTCGTGCAGTTGGAGCTTCAGCGGCAGCAGCTGCTCACGGAGCGTCAGGCATTCCACATGGAGCAGCTCAAATATGCTGAGATGAAGGCAAGGCAGCAGATAGAGCAGCAAGCTGCAGCAGCCGCCCAGGCCCAAGGACAGGGTCAGGCCCCAGGATCTGGCCCTCACCCTGTGCCCCATCCACCAGGCATGCACCCCGGTGGACCACCACCGCACCACGGTGGACCTCCTTCGCACCACGGTGGACCTCCTTCGCACCACGGAGGGCCCCCTTCGCACCACGGAGGGCCCCCACCTGGCGCTGCCATGCACCCTGGCTACCCCCCAATGAGTCACCATCCAATGGTCCCTCACCACCCCGGACAGACAGGTGGGAGACATGAGAGATAAATCTGCACGTATGTTGTTAGTAAAAAGAAGCTGTATCACCACCATGATATAGAACTGGATCACCCAGCTCTGTGTGGACTGTGTTAAGGAGAACGTAATAACCATCCTATGTAAGATTATACATAAACATTCATGTTTGCTTGCTGGTTTCCATTCTTATTTCCTACACCACAGGACCGATGGGACCAGGCCAGCCCATTCCTGGACGTATGATGCCCGGGCCGCCTTCAGCTGGCCCTCCTCCGGGTGGCATGCCTCCCATGATTCCACCACGCCATCCTGGGGCCCCCAATGGCATGTGTGAGTACTAATCTCCCTTTGCCATTCTCATTTCCATGAAAAGCTTTATATAACTGTGTACACAGATTATATTTATTAGTCAAACTCGTGCAGATTTACTTTTGGTTCTGGGTACACTAGTTAGTTCATCAACACGTTACACTGGGAAGATTTGAGACCACAGCTTAAATAGAAGCTTCTGGGAATTGGAATACTGCTGGCAGCCAGGAGCTGACACTGGTATTTACTTTGAATACCAGCTGCAGCCAAATGTTTGGGTCTTTGCAGTTAATTCATCACATCACACGCACCAAGTTTGTGGTTTGCATCAAATCCTCAAACCATGTTGATACTGTAGCCTTCATAGTAACAAACATAAACAAAGTTAATATTAGACATTAGTATGCAAATATTACAGATAATAATAATTAGCAAACAATGCTGGACTCGCCTTGATCCCATAATGGGCTTTATTTGCTGCACTAAAACCAGCATTTTCCCTCTTTCCAGACCCTGGCCCACCCCCTACACAGCCTGAAGTGCTGCCTCCGGCTCCTGTGGGTCCTCCAGTGCCCCCAAGTGGACGAGTGGCTGACAACTAAGACTTACATACACACACACACACAACTAAATCTGTCTCTGAACCTCAGTCCCCTATGGCCTTTACTACTGGCTCAATATTTTTCCCCTCATCGCCATAAACTTCATTGTGAGACATACACACACACTCACACTCTCACATTCAGGGTTCAGTGGCAGGGAATATTCCCAATATTCACACACATCCAGACTTCCTCTCAGGGCACAGCAGCAAGGGTTGTCTAGTAATAAACACTGTTTTCTGCTCTGTTGGGCCAGAGGGAGGCTGGAACTAATGACTCTGTGTACAGAAAACAACACAAGAGACAGAACCGATAAAACGCTGTCTGCCTCTGCAACTTTTTCTCTCCTCTTTCTAGTGCTGTTTTAAATGACACGTAAGCCCTCCAGTCTCTTTTAAAACGCACACCTCTTCTCGTCTGGTGCCTCTTTCTCCAAACCAAACAACAGGCGGCGCTAGTGAGAGCACAGGGCTAGGTAATACATGCAGGGGTTTTGTGTGTGTGCGCTGAGCAACCTGAGCTGTATCACAGAAAAACACCAATCAAGCAGACGAGTCAGACGATAATAGGAATAAAACACACATGCAGAGGGCACATAGCGCGCCCCCACTCGCCTCGTCGAGTATCTACCTCTCGCTCTTCTTTAAACGATACACTGTAAATCTATGAGCGCGCGCGTGTGTGTGTGTGTGTGTGTGCGCGCAAAATGAGGCATTGTTGATGGTGCTTGTCTGCTCTGGCTACTTTGACCAGCTTGTGCCTCTATTGTGTTCAGAAACAAAGACAGATGCTCATTGGAATTAATAGTACCCAGTTGTCACCGTTATGTTAACAAGATTGTAATTAATGCACAGGAAACAGCACGTTAATCACAATGATGCGATATACACCAAATTTTTTTTACAAACTGTCTTTTTCTGGCTTAATTCTAAAGAATAAGATGGGAAGTTTTCTCAGTTAATTTAAATCCAGTCATGATGTTTCATGCTCTGATTCTGACTAGATCATCAGCAGCACCAATTCCTGGGCTGGTTTGGGTCCTTGTTGACTGTAAAAAAAAAAAAACAAAATCTCATGAGAGGCACAAACCGGGTCTCAGTGGACGAACAGATTGCCAACCGCGCCATCATTATTTTCCACGCGCCCCACCTTCCAAAGCACTGTAACACACCAAGAAACGTAAGCTAAGCTAAGGCTCACACTGGAGGCTGCGTGCATACACGGAATTGGCCACGAACAACTGCACACGCACACACACACACACACACAGACAGACGTGCATACAAGTTCCTGCTGACCTTCACACAGCTGTTGCAGAGGGAGACGCTGTGATGCGGCCCAACTGAATCACCCTTACACCAACAACATTGTTCCTCAGCACAGTGGGCTTCTAGATGTATTTAGGTGCTGATACTGTAGCAGAGACCCCTCTGCCCCCGCTCACCTCCTTCACTCTGCTCACAATTTCCTAATGCCTAGTGCTGCCTACCTCGCTAACTCCACCTCACACTGACATCAACCCACTCGTGGTCTGTACACTGAAAAATCCTGGAAGGCCAATGAGAAGCAATCACGATTCCACAGTTTAGAGTCCTTTAACAGTGTAGTAGATAAAAGGGTGTGTAAATAAGGGAACAACCACTGAACATTTATTTACTAAGGTGAAAGCAACGACGAACAAGAGCTTATTTTTGTTGTTTTACGCAATAATGCAATGACTCGCTGGTCATTTGTGTTCTGGACTCTAAGTTGGGCTAAACAAGGCATACTTAGCATTAAACCAAATAATAGGGCATGTATAAAAATAATCTTTTTACTGATTGAGATGAAACATGAGTTAATGGAAAGCGGTTAGGTTACAAAACACAACATGCTACAACATTTATTAGCAGCTGTTCAAGAGCTTTTGACTTTATCACCCTTCACATTTTGTCTGCGACGCAACTGAAAGCTCCAGAACTGTTTTGAGAAAATGCCAGATATTTATATATATTTATATAGTTCAGTTCCTTGAACACTTGACTTTAGTTTGCTTCATACATATCACGGAAATTTAACTTGATGAAATGAACTGTTGTCAGTAAACAGCTTAGTGAATGTGAATTTGAGTGGGTTCACTTAGTGTAATAACTAATCGGATGATAAAATGATACGTTGCTCCTCGTCAGTAGACACACACAGGTTAATAATAAGCTCAGAAATATAGTTTTAATGTGAAGTCTTAAACTATTTGCCTCCCCCTCGCTAGCACTGTTAGTACCTCTGCTACCTCTTCCTCATTCATCTGCTAGCTACCTTCCTCTTGCTCTCTGCTACCTCTCTGCGCACCCCTTCGCTACCTCTCGTTCCTTTCTTTGTTTCCTCTTTACTTTTACTTTTCCTGCCCACATGACTGCTGCATCACTGACTGTTGCCCTCTTCTCCCAGCCTGTTGGAAGAAGAACACACAACACCCTTAAAGTCGTTGACTCTCACTCTCGTTCACTGCGCCCTCCCTTCAGATCACATCTTACCAGGCTTGTTATGTAATAAGGCTTAAATATGATGGGATTCCCCTACATATATTATCTTTAATCTAATCTTTTTGTGTTGATGGTAATGTATTTTTAAGGAGAACTTTTGTGTAGATGGAAGTTATCTCTGTTCTTTGGAAGTTTGTAGCATTTGTTTTCCTTTTTTTATTTTGTATGGGGTCTGTTGGTACTTGGGACCTAGACACTGTCAAATAAACTGTGTTTTGTACGACGTGGATGGTGCAGTTTTTGGATACGTTGTACTGAGGATACAGCTCCTCAGCCGGACTGTGCAGGTTCATTATCATGCCAGCAAGCCTCTTTCTCTATGTCACAATGAAACACGTGTCGGCACCTTAAATAATATGAGTCAGGTCTGTCGGTCCGGAGTCACGCAAAATGATGAAAAACCCTTATCCATATTGGGGGCAGGAACGGTGGTTGGAATTTGAAGAAAGGCTCAGAGCGATGAGCCTGCGATTACCCGCACCACAAAAATCTATCCATCCATCAGCCTAATGCAGAATGATGATCCAGGTCCTGTTGTGAGGTAGAGTTCACCCTGGGCAGGACTATTACAGGATGTGGGGAAGGGAGGCCCCGGCCGACTGACCTGAACCTGAACTAAACTTCTACCGATGTGTTTGAATGTCTGTGTGGAGGAAGAAAAATCTCTTCAGGATCCAAAACCACAACGCTGCCATTCAAGACAAATGAAATGATGCCGATAACTGTGCAGCCCCCCACCCCCGCACCACAAAGCTTGTTGCAGTCGATTCCAAAATAAAAAGTACTTGAATAATTAAAACTGTCTATGAATGTAAGTAGTTAATGAGGACAGCTTGATTCTGCTGGGCTGTTAAATCTACAACAATAGCTCATAATAACCATAATCCACTGCATTTAGTTCAGCTTCAGTCTGCTTTTCAATTTCACAGTAAACACACAAGTCTGAATTAGTTACCAATATGTCAGTCATAATCTGTCAAGTTTACTAGTAACATATGGAACAAAACATCTATTATCTATGTTCTGTTTTTCTCAAACTGCAGCTCCAGGAGCAGAGACTGGTTTATCTGTCAGTCTTTGTCTTATGATTAGGGAACATCTGCACACGATGCAGGCCGTCTGTAAACTACAGTTTGTTGTTATATCACAGGCTTCTCAAGCAGAAGTGTGTGTTTTAATTGTCACTGAGGAAAAGTTGGTTTCTTCTACCTTGAAATGATCTCTTGTCATTTCAGTTGTTGCACTGAAATGACAAGTCGGCCTGATCAGCAGTGGAAATTATATTAACTCGCGTCTTTTCTTTTCCTGCTGCTTTCTGCTGACTGTACTGTGGCTCAGTGTGAAGATATTTATACCAAGAAAACATAAAACACTAATCTACAGAAAATCTCCACAAATACAGCTCAAACACTTTTTCTAAAAGTATATGAAGACTAAAGGGATTCTGTGAGAGTTTAGTCTTATTAAAAATCATTTTCATGAGCTTTATCTTGAATCATTTGGGGGTTTTCACTACTGATCTGGAAGGTTTCTGGATAATTGTGATTCTTTTATAACAGTCATGTAATTAATGCAAATCAGTTAAATGGTAGCAGAGTGGTTAAGGCAGAGGGCTGGGAAAGCAGCAGACCCGGGTTCGATTCCCAGCTAAGGCACCCAGCCCAGCCCCCATACCAGGTGTGGCCCTTGAGCGAGACACCCAGCGCTAGCTCCCCGGGCGCCATGTGGCTGCCTGCTGCTCCCCCCTGGGGTGATGGGTCAAATGCAGAGGACCAATTTTGTTGTAACATGTAAAAATGTATCAATGACAATAAAGGGGATTCTTCTTCTTCTTCTAAAACCACACTAGTAAAATGCTGTTTATGTGCATATGCATATAAATGTTGTGTGTTTGTGGGAATATTATAAAAAAAAACACTAGTCCTGTTTAAAATCTAATCCTAGTCAGACAGCACTGTAATCTGGTGAGAGGAGGAGGGTTGGTGGGGGGGGGCTGTGACCAGCAGATTGACCATGAGGATGTTATTGAGAGGGATGAGGGAGCAGAGGCTGATTACTCCCTCACTGGAATGTAAAGAGGGGGATGTGGTGAAAGGGCTTCTCTTTATTTTTGTGCCAGATTAGCAGGGCAAGAGGACGTTGCTCAGCAAGCATTATGGGAACAGCTCCCGTCCTCACTCTAAGATACTGCTATGGAGAAAAAATACTTGGACTTTTTTAGCTTTTACTTGAAGAATTACTCCATTTCATTTCAGTTACTTGAGGGATATTATTTTGAAGTGAGTACAGTTTTTATCTCCTGCTGCCACAGAGGCTGCAAACAACGAGCGAGCTGCATTTTGCTGATGCACACTAAGAATATCTGACAGGGGGTGAGGAGGCAGGGGTCAAATAGTTTACACCGAGCGCATTTTAACTTGACACATGGGCTCAAACACTGACCTTCTACAGTCTGCCATGAAACTGCTGATGCCCGAACTCTTTTTATTTATGTATGGATTTCAAATTCTCTGAGCGTCTTGTGTTCATATGAAGTAGACGGACAGTGGAGAGTAAGACGACTGATGTGTGTCTGCTGAATTTTGGTCTCAGTGTTTGCTTTACGGAGAATGAGATGAGAAGTGGGGTTAAAAATCAACTAGTCCTCTTTCATCAGCTTCCATCACATCTCGTGATCATCAAGCCACAACCCAAGACGTAGCAGAGTATTTGTTCTGTATACTGATAAGAATCATTGTCGTTTATATGTACAATCAAACAGTAATTACTAGTTACACAGTGTTGTAGTTTAACCTTTGGACTTCTCAACTGTGTTGTACTGACATTTGTCATGTTATATACTAGATTATTTTTATATTATATTTGAAGCTGCTGTTAGGTGTGTTATTGTCACTTTGCTTCAGCTAGTAGTACTACGCTTGGTTGTATTTTGTGTTAACAATTTATGCTCTAATTAATGGCCCTCGTACAGGTCTTATTTATTAGTTCTAGTCTATTTTATTTTCAACATCTCCTCATTTAAGAATTCTCCCCTATATGTAAGTACTGTGAATCTTTAATGTCTATAATTCTGTGTATTTAAGAAATGCATCATTACTTCTCTCTGCCGTTTGTGCAGCATCTGTGTGTAGACACGTTTCTCTGAAGTGAAGTGTGAAATATGGTGGAACTTTAGAACATTATACAATGTAAATGCACAAAACGAAAATTTTTTCTTAACTTTCTCGCCTACGGCTACTTTTTAAATTTATTTTTGTTGATTAACAACTTTTAAATCCTTAATTTCCTTCTGCCCCTTTGATTTGGGCACTGCGGCTTCCCGTAGTTGCTCAGTGCATCCATCCTTTCGATTTCTTCACCCTGCAGCTCCCAGTGAGCAGGGCTGCAGTGACTTTAATAAAGTTTTATAAAGCTGGGAGCACAAATATCACCACACTTGAACAGTGCAGCACAAACACACCTGTGGCCCCTCGTCTTCAGATGAGCTCAGAAAAAGTGCTGATTGTGTTGCTGTGTGTGCTGTGAGCATGCCTTTGTGTGCGTGTGTGTGTGTGTGTGTGTGTGTGTGTGTGTACTGTAAGTCGACACAATCTTTTCCCAGAATATTTCATAATTAACATGCGCCCCCCCCATCCTCCCACATCTGCACTGAATCTGCCACCAGTGATGAGCTTTACACTCTTCAACTGAACCGTTCACTGTTTCATTCCAGTACAGTATAAACACAATGATGTCTGACACATTCTGATCACTTCTTTGCTGCTCCACCAGATGTTATTTCCATTTTATGTGCAGCTGCTATACATTTAAAATGTAAATATTAGAAATGTCGTTTCAGACGAGCTGATAAATGACGTCTGTCACAGGTTGGGTGCTTTTTAATTTGCTCTGTTTCAGTGACTGCATGTGTTTTTCTCATCATCCTGCATCCAGCTGTGTGTCCTACAGCTGCTGGATCCTTGCCCTTTTGTTGGAGGAGACTGTTGCTATAGCGACAACTCCATAGTTAGTCGATGAGCCCGTGGCACCCAGGTTGGTGTTCAACGATGATGCTACAGATGCTTTATTATTATAAACCTAAACACCTGCAACATCACATAGAAGCAGAGGTGTTAGTCTGTCCCTTGAACAAAAATGTTCAGTGAGCCAATAATTCACTTTAATCCAGTGTGTGTGTGTGTGTGTGTGTGTGTGTGTGTATACTCTATGACAGTCTGAGCGGTTGCTGTCTGCATTGTGATGACTCTTACAGTGTGTGAGTTTAAGTGTGTGGTTGTCATGAAAAATGGAGAAGGCTAAAGTAGGCCAGCGGTTCACAGCATCCATGGGGGCCTGTGGAATGGGGGAGTCACACAAAGACACCTCCCTTCTCTCCCAGTCTGTCTTAGTCTTTGTGCTAGTGTCATGTCCAATTTGCTTTATAAACCTTAAAATCACACCTTTTCCTAAACGAGCTGTATAGTCAATTACAGTATGAACACTTAAAGGTGATAGAGAAAAAAACCTTCTGTCCGTCTCCCCCATGTCTCACCCCCTCCTGTCTCACCTTTGCTGTCTTCATCCCCTCGCTCATTGTCTCCTCGATCTCCTACACTCATCCTATTATGTTTCTTACTTTACATCTCTGCCTGTTGCTCAAGAGATGAGAGATCATCCAGTGATTGCTGGATGATCAGTATCCAAGACAAAGTTAACCCTGAAATGTAAATGTCACCTTCTGTACATTTGTGTGTGTGAATATGGAAATGATTTCTATATTTATACGGATCAGATCATGAGTGTTTGTCAAATAATGGAAACTACATAAAGAAATGCTCAGGTAAATTCTGTTTAAGTCGCCTGCAAATCACCCATCATGCTTTTGTTGACAGAGATCTCTTTTATGAGATGCTGGACAAGTTATTTTCCTTTAAAAGAAATGTTCGGTGTCAGTTTGAAATATGTATTTAATATATTTCTGTGTTTTCATGTGATTTCTATCATCCAGCATTAAACTATAAGGTGTTGCTATTTCGGTTTCACTGACTGTAAATAAGTCATTTGCCCTGAAGTGATTCTGAGCTCAGAGCTTACACGTCTCAGCCTGAAGCTCACATGAAGCAATTTGAAAAGTGGTATCTGAATCACAGTAGCTTGGCTTCTGGTGTAATTTATTCATAACTTCAGATGGCCACAGCACTACAGCTCCCAGATGTCGAGATCACTGCATGAGGAGGAAGAGATGCTGCAAACATCAGGAGGTTAAAGGCTGAAATGGTTTTCTTTTAATGTCTTCGTTATTCCAAACTGTGTTTGGGATTAATTTGCTACATCAAATTCAGTTTTCAAACCTGCTGAGGCATGTGCAGGTTATTGAGAGCTACTTAATTTCAGCTGTCAGGATTTTTACCCCCTTGACATATGAATGTTTGATATTCGACTGAGACGCATGAACGTTTTACTGACCTTTGTCATTTATTTTAATGTACTTAGATTAGATGTTATTATTTTATTTTCTCTGTGTGAACCAACCAACTTCAGATCATGCACAGCTCTGACAATGAAACAACACTTAACCTGTGCAAACATCAGGACTGCTGCTCTCCAAAGATGAAGGTCAGACTTCAGCAGCTGCTCCTGTGACTGTGGCCCGAAACAAGTGACTGTGAAAAAGGGAGGTCGGTGGTATTTGCCTTAGCAATGCGCTAGTGTGTTTGGCTGATGTTTTCCTTAATAAGATTCAAGAGATTCCAACAACATTTAGTCTTCACAGAAATTCTGCATACAGCTCCCAACGATGACTTGGGATATTTGTCTGGGATTTTTCAGCACTATGAATGAATTTGGTTTAGAAATATTCCGATTTGTGAAGGGGGATACATTTTGGCAGGTAAGGTGCTACCAGCCTTAAACAAATGATTTCCCCATGACAGCTCATTACACCACTAAATATTAAAAAGCTCAAAGTTGGGTTTCATTATCACATTAAGGAGAAAATAAAATAATTAATGAGTATTTTTTATGTGATACTGGACTGTGGTGTGTGTGGGTGTGTGTGTGTGGGGGGGGGGGTAATCATTTGAGGAGATAAAAATGGAACGGGTTCATTATGAAATAAGGAGAGCAGTTCATTTCTGTTCTTGTTAGCAAACACAGCAGTCACCATCGTCAGAGCCCCAAAATACAAACAGGACCAAGACTTAATATGTTAATATAATTATAGAATTATTAGAACATATGAATAAATGATATTATCACATTATACCTTGTGTGACTGAAGGTAGAAGGAGTGTGAAGAGAAACAATACATCTGCAGGTGATGTAGAATTGTTTGCGCTGCTGAGGATGGCACATTATGATGTATTATTTCCTCTGAGAGGCAGAAACAGGAGGGTGAAGGGGGCTCAAAGGTTTTGGGGTGAACAGTCTGGATTAAATGGCCCTAATCCTCGTGTTGACGAGCATTGTCCCCTGTTTAAGACCAGTAAAGCTTTTGACCTAGACTGTCACAACATCAGCATGTGACCCTGAAGCCGACATGATAGCTGTGAGAAGCATTAACACTGGAAGAGGTCACACAGGCAGACAGCATTATACTTACAGTAAGGTGTGTGTGCACAGTCACAGAACACAAGTCTACAGGGGTGTAAAAAGGTTTTTGACCCCTTCCCTATTTGTTTTGCATGTTTGTCACAGTTAAAAGGTCAGATATGTCCATGGCAGAGTTCCAAGCAAAAACCACTGGTGACCAAAAATAACACAAAGGCTGAGGTAAAACTACCACAGCAATTCATAAAAAGAACATCAAACTAACAGGTAAGCATGGTGGTGGTAGTGTGATGGTCTGGGGCTGTTTTACAGCTTCAGAACCCCGATGACTTGCTGTGATTCTCTACTAAAAACCCTGAAGGAGAATGTCTCCTCAATGTGACCACAAGCTCAAGCACATTTGGGTCTTGCAGCAGGACAATGATGATTTATTGCTGCCCGCTTTGTGTCTGTGTGATTGTGCCTCTGATGCTGAAAATATTTTTAGTGCAGCAACAAGTAACAGATTATTAGAAATTATTTTGTCAGGCACAGTACCAAATTCCCTGGTAACATTTTTGATTTATGTCATTAAGCTAAATATATATATTAAGGCTGTCAAACGATTAAAAAACAACAACGAATTAATTGCTGAAAGTTTTATGTAATTAATTGTGATTAATCGCAAGGTCTTCATCGATAGCCTGGCTGCAATTAAACTTTGGCAATTTTATATATATGCTTGTAACAGACATTTATTCAAAATATAATGAATTAAATGCAGAATAAATACAAAGAATGTATGCTTAAATTCAAACAGAATAGTTTTTTTCACAGCTTTCCTGTGAAATACAACTTAAAAAAACCTTCAAGGTCATCAACAGTGACTCATATTAAAGACATCTTTCTAGTATCTTCTCATAAGAAATAATACTGAACTCAGGCCTTAAGATTAAAGAGCAAGAAGAATATCAGAACAATAAAGGCCATTAAAATAAGATTTTAGCTTTACTAATAATACTTTCTTTTAGAATCTAACAATAACAGACATGTAAACAACAATGTATAACATCTTTATGCCAGCTGAATTTCAAAAGGGTGCACAAAAGTCAATAGTTGAAAAACAAACTGTTCCTTTAATTCCTGAGCATTTGCTGGACTACAATTAAAATGTCCAACAATCTTGCGACATTTGGCCAGAACACTTTCAAATCCAGTGTCATTAAAAGAAACTCTGACCGTTCTTTGCAGAATGTGGGTCATGCAGGGCAGGTGTTCATATGGAAGTAGCCAACTTAAACAACTTAAAACCTCTTTCAGGTTTTACAACCTAACCATTTCTTGATGTGCTATAGCCTTAAAAACGTTTTTAAACTCTGTTTCAAAACACTTAGACACACAGACTGAAACAGAGGATGAAGCCAAATAGAAACACCTTTTTCCGCAACATGTTCTAACACTAACAAAGCACGATAATAGTAGAAATAAATAGTATTTTCTTTATTAAATAATTGTGTTTTTGTGTTGATCTGTGCCCATGAGCTGTCACTGATGTGAGCAAACAGCTCCACAGAGTTGACATTTATTATACCTGGATAAATACTGATTGCCAGTTGAACAATTAGGCACGTGGGTTGTGTGTTTGACACGTATGCGTTTGATACGGTTAACACAGTGGAGTTTTGAGGTCTTTGGGTGGTGTGTGTTACATGTCTTGAAAGAGAGTGTAAAAGAGAGTGTGAAACCAGTGCAAAGTTTTAGCATATTCGCATGAGATGAAGAGTTCTGATTGGATCATAACTTGACTCTGAGAAACTAGATTTGGGGAATAACAATCGTCCAGTGTGCATCGAATGCAGCGCAGCCTCACCGAGCCACTAACATGGTGCAGATGTAAGTTGGAGGGCACTGCATATGGACCTGAGTCTTGTTCAGTGATAATAAACACTGGCTGTGAGAGGTAAAATAACAGACGATTCACCTGAAGTGAAAGCTAGATGACAGCTCAGCTGACTCAAGTCTTCAGACCATTTTTATTAGATGTGGGGAATGCAACATTTCAGTCAGCATGAAATACACACAACCAAAAAGAAATTAGAGTTCTGTCAGCGATATTGTCATCACACAGTGGAATAACTATGTCCAGTCGTCCTGTACCACCAGATGAAAGCAGAAATGAACAGGAAGGTTGGCGGCACTGATGTTATTTTATTGTTCTCATAATGAACAAACTAATGGTTTTGTGGTACTGTGCACGAGACAGAGAGAGAGAGAGAGAGAGAGAGTTTAAGGTTTTTTGGCAGCATTTAGACGGAGGATGCACATTATCTCTGCGGCTCGATTTGAATGGATGCCACCAAACTGTCCTTTTGACCTACTTTTCACAATTCACTAAATCAGTTTTATGCCAGTATTTATACATACATATACATATATATGTATAAATACATAGCCAGTTGCAAATACAGGCACACACACACACACACATCGGCTACACAGAAATCTCCTGTTGCCTGTACTCTCTCCCTCCTTTATGCTTTTTTGTGTGGAAGAATGTCCACAACCCCCACCGCCATCATTACCCCCAGGGCTCTTGGGCATTCATCACTGTGTGCAGCCCCTTCCACACTCCCTTTCACCTAAACACCCCCATGCTTCCCCCTATTCTCCCTGCCCCTTTTGTTTGCTTCTGTGTGTCACACCATTTAAACAAAGCCAGTTGTTTTGATGCCATCAAGTTATTATTATTATTTTACATAATCTCGAACTGCCGCATGCTCTCAGTCACACACATGCACACGCACAGACACACACAGCAATAGAGGGAGGTTTAGCTCCCTCAAAACAAAGCGATCTCCCTTGGGAAAATAAAAGAAATGGCTAGAGTGTGTGCACTCCCATTGAGTTCCAACACTTTCAGATGAATAGCAAATGACTGAAAGCTTTGGGAAAAGAGGAGGGGGCAGTGAGGAGGAAAAGTTTAGGGGAACAAGTGAGAAGGTGGAAGACATGCAAAAAACATCAGAAAATGTAGGTGAAGAAAAATATGAGAGGAAGAAAAATGAGAAACACATCTTGCCATGCAGCCAAACAAAGAGACAGAGTAAGGTAGAGGAGGAAAGAAAGGATGGAAGAGGAATGAGAAAGAACGTCTAGGAAGGAATAAACACTTTCGGGTTAAAAAAAACATTAGCCGAGAGAAGGACAAAACATTTCCTTGATGGAAACAGGTGGAAAGAGTGGGAAAAGGTTTTCTGTAAGAAGGTGAGGAAAGACCTGAACCCTGGGAAATGTGGTAATGAGATGGCAAATGATTTCTGGAAAGAGACAATGAAAGGGGGACATTTCACATCAAAAGAAGGAAGTAAACAATGTTAAGAAAATGTTTTCTGGATTAGAACTTTATTTTCCCAGCAGAGCACTTCGCTCTCAGGGTGCAGGTCTACTAGTGGTTCCTAGAGTTTCTAAATGTAGAATGGGAGGCAGAGCCTTCAGCTATCAAGCTCCTCTCCTGTG
>JAUMTR010000008.1:1897210-1917520 GCA_032270685.1 Microctenopoma stevenorrisi | reverse complement strand
GTTTCTTCCTCTTAAAGGGAGTTTTTCCTCTCCACTGTCGCCTCAATGCTTGCTCAAGTGGGACTGTTGGGTTTTCTTCATTATTCTGTTTATATTTATATTTAAACTTTAAGGTTTTAAACTTTAAAGTAAGTAAAGTGCCTTGTGTTGTGATTTAATGCTACATAAATAAAATTGAACTGAAGTGAGAAGATGTGAGAAGAGACCTGGAACTCTTGAAGATGGAGAGGGTTGTGGATAGAAGGTGGAGGAAGAAAGATGCAGAGGGTGGGCTACCAAAAAGAACCAAAAAAAAGGTTAAGGAGGCTTAAAACTGAAGAAGATGAAAAGTGTTAAAAGAAAAGCAGATCGACCTGTGGATGGTTAGATGGTCCAAATAGTTGGAGAGGTTTGAGGAAAGTTAAGGATGGAGAGAGGAGGAGGCGTCTTGGGAAAATGTGAGGAGGGGGGATTACGGGGAGGTGGGGGAATCATCAACAACCCTTTCCCCCTCCCTAGATGATGAGGGAGCTGCAGTTGATCTCCGCCGCGCGTTTGTTTCCTTCACCGCCACAAAGTTCAGCCATTCCTTTCTGAGCCAAACCAAACCGAGCCACGGCGTGCGTCTGCGCCACCGAAACACGCCCCCCCCCCAGCTTTCACCACGACCACCACCCCACCCTGGCGTTACCATTTACGTCCGCCGTCCGTGGCGATGGAGCCGTAACCAGCCACAGAGCGCGTAAGTGAACCGAGCGGCGGATACGAGGAGACAGCTGAGACCGAGCTGCTATGGAGGAGCAGAGCAGAGAGGCAGGAGTCTAGACTGCACGAAAACCTACACACTCACTCTGCCGGATTACTTTTTGCAACATTTTTGAGCTCTATTACCGTTATTGGTGCAGGGGTTTTCTTTTTTTTTGTATTTTTGGTCTGAACATTGTCGAGTATCACCGCGCGGCGAGGATGCAGGAGAAGGGGGCGATCTGGAGAGCAGCGCTGCTGTCGTGCGTCCTGGCTCTGCACTTGATCCCACTGCCTGTCCACGGTAAGAAACCGGTTTTCATTGTGCATTTCAAGCATGCAAAACCGACATGCCTACATGCATTGCTTGGTTTTCCTTCCTTTCTGCTGCAGCACCATGTCTTCTCTGAGAATACAGGGTACCCACACACACACGCTCCCACAGGGCAGCCAGAAAGGAGGTCAGTGAGGCTCGGAGTGTGGGTTAGGAAGAACTTCCCACTCACTTCATATTTATAATAGAGTTTGGTGACATTATTCTAATCATTTTACTGGTCTTGAAATTGTTAATAAACTGAGGTTTTAGAGAATTCGTCAAAATCCAAAATGCGGATGATCTAAATAATATGAACAACAGATGAATCACACTGTTTGTAACCGATGTATAAAGACACACGAGTCACAATTACACTTATGTGACACAAAAAACGGCTGAAACCAAAATTAGGTCACGATAAAGACACAAGACGACGTCTCTGATTATTATAGAGGCAGCAGAGGAGGTAACAATGGGGTCAGTCTAAATCCACTGGACGCCACGGACACTTGCTTTTAATAGAAATATGATTAAAACCCCCACATTGTGCTGAATAAAGGAGAAAATTCATGCGGTGAAAACCTTCACACACTGGAGAAATCCCGACGGGAGCGCGCAGCATCTCATGCGCTCATCCTGTGGAGAAGTGTGAACATTCCGTCCACATTCGGACTGTTGCATATGCAGTCTAAGCATGTGTAGGAACATTACAGAAGACATTATAGAGAGTTGTCACAGTGACAGCGTCCAGTCGATGCAGTAAACCGGAGCCCTGGAGGCGCACTGGCACCACAGCGACACAAAGGCGAGGATTAGGCCCGGGGGACCTCATGAATAATTCATGAAGGGATCTGCACGGACATTCTGATACACAGACACAGAAAAACCACTGGAGTAAACACAAAAAACGACATCGAGGCTCTTTTTCTTCCTTGCTTTTGTGTTTTCGGCTGAGATTCACAGCGCACGGCGGGCTGCATTACTGGCAGGTTAATAATGCAGGAGCATGCACGAGAAGGAATCAGTCTAATATCAGTTAATCTGACTCTTTTCATCGCACTGGCTGAAATTTCACGGAGTAATGCAAGGTCAAGTCTCCAAAAATCTATCTAGAGGCTTCTAAGCACACTGGCTGAACTATTCCATCAGATTCCCTTCAGTTCATTTTCTTTCTTGGGTGCTTTTGATGTGGGAGCATCAAATCAGACGTGGAGGCCTTTGCAGGCAGATCAGATTCATTTGTATTTTGGCTCCAGTCCTCATAAAGGTGCAGTCTCTTTGCATGTCCAGTGAGAAGATCAACACTCTCACGGTGACGTGCAAACTACGAAGCTACAGCACAGCAGGCAGTGAGCGTAGCACAATATCCAGCAGCACAGTGCAGCAGCTGTGGACAGGAAGGTTAACATAATTCTACCTGCACCACTGAGCTGCATTAATCACCAGAGTCACTAAGATTCCGGGGAATATGACACACATACGCACCCCCCACCACATCCACACACATACACATCTTCTGGCTTCGCCGGTGAAGAGGCGGCAGCTTGGCTCACATCTGTGAACGATGCTCTTGACGACTGAGGCTAACGTCACTGACCAGTCATTACTTGTCCACTTTTTCTCTGGTGGCCGTTTGCAATCCTGTTTCCTCTGTGTGCACCAATGATTTGCCTTCGTACCGCCCCACACCTATGAAAGGTAAAGGGAGTGAATGGGCGACTGATGGACATCCAGCCTCTCTCATCTTCCTCCTCCTCCTCTGCTCTTGAGCCCGCTGACACATATCTGCTGACAGATTATCTTTGATGTGCAGTGGGGTAATCTGCCAGCCAAATCCTCCCTCCATGACTCCACTAACCCGATCCAACCTTTGTTATAGCAGTGTACAAAAGAAAAAACAAAAAATCAACCACAGTCCTGGTTTTTGCCACTTTGCACTCTCTCCTCTGCATCTTCTCTGTCGCCATGGAAACCACACACATCCATTGACACTACCTGGCAGAAGTGTGTGTTCACATTACTGCCGTAACGTGTTCATGCTTTGAATTTCATTAAGGCTCAAAGTGTTGGTTGGATTTTGGCACAGGCTGAAATCTTCTGTCAAGTCTTGTAGCTTAACACCCACAGACTGTGCACGAGTGTGTGTGCGCACGCGCGTGTGTGACTGTGCTTCTGAAGCCGCAGGCTATGGGTGGAGTCCATCATAACCAGCTCTAATCTGTAGATGATATCATTATTTGTACTGGCGTTTTCATTATTGCACATGCAGAAGAGTTTAGTGCGCTGCGTGGTGTGTACAGATGTACTGTGCATATCGGCTCAGCAAACATAACTGTTTTGTCTCAGATCTGACTGACAAAACAGGATTTCTGGAGAAAGTCTGTGTTCACAGTTGTGGTGTGTGTCGGTCTTGATGATACTTTGAGAGGATTCGTGTTCAATAGCGGTTTTTATGACGGCTTTTTCTGACTCTCAGTAGCTTAGAAGCAGAAGCAGTGCAGAGACTTCTGGCACAGATTCACCTACATGCAACATGCATTTAGACAAGAAAAAGTCAGAGAAGGTCAAGTCTCCAGCAACAGCTGAAGTATAAAGAACGTTCTCTGCGTTCCAGCACTCAGCCTCATATTCTTTATGCATGTTAGGTTTTTGATGCTTTTAACGTGTAAGGCAGTGATGGACACATAGAGCAGCGAGGAACGATGGCTGCTGCTTCTTACCATTACTGCAGCTGCACACATGTCAAACTGCTGAAACCATTACGGGCCAGTTAGCAGGGTAATTAGCAGGGAAGAGGAAAGACTGCACTTATGTCCACATTGTCATGAATCATCTGTTTCAGTCTGACATCTGTGACATGTAGAGTTAGCATAGTAAATGAAAAACGCGCTGGTGGATTATTAAAATATATTAAGATTGGAGAATCCTATTAAGAAAATGGAAATCATCAACGTATATCTGGAGCGTAGCACAAACAGAGCACTTCATCCAGCAAAAGAACTGAAAAGAACTTTAGTCACCGCTGTGCTCCACCGAAGTCTGTTCTCCCCAAGGAACGAGGATGGACAGAAACTGGCAATGATGTGGCTCATCTCAGATAAATCGGTTTGTTGGGAGATGACCTGATCCTAATCTCATTTGTAACATTCTCCCACCTGGATCAACATCAGCATACGTAGGTGACTGCGGGCCTGACCCGGCCAGCTGCCGGCTTCTCTCTGTGTTACTGCGTGTCCGTGTGAGCACACACTGGGCCCTGCGTGAATGTATTCAGACACTCACATTACTTGGTTAAGGTTAGGTAAAGATTAAGATTGGATCACCTTTAACTTTGATTCATTTCCTGACTTGAAGCACAAGCCAGGATATTAGCACATTTGCATATCTTAAAGCAGCATCCTGTCAAACTCAGGTATCTATAATGATCTCAAATCTAAAAATGAACAGGAACTATCTCGATGAGATTCTAGATCATTACTTCTAGGTTATTGTACTCTGTAGTTGTTCGTACACATAATACCTGTGTGCTTCTCCTCCTTAGTTTGAACCTGAAAAGTTTGACAAAGGCGGTGTCGGTTCTGTCTGTTTGTGTCCCTGAGCGCGCATGTTTCTCCTACATGTTGCTCGTCTTTGTCTTTGTCCAGGTGCTTTTTTTTTGCTCAGCTCTGACTCACAGGTGTGAGTGGTTGTTGTCCTTGCATGATTGTCCAGAAGTTCTGACTGCAGGTTGAGAGTTTTCTGAGCAGCGTGACAGTGACGGGCTGCGTCTCTGCCTCCCACACAAAGAACAGTTAGGTTTGCTGATCTTGCTTTGTTCTCAAACTCTGGGTGCCCATGAACAATCATTTTCATGTTTGCATGTGCATGTAGGCAGAGTGTGCATGTGTGTAATGGAGACCAAAGGATTAAAACAACCAGGAAGACGAAACAATAGCACGTCTCTTTTTTGTGTGTCTCTCAGCATATATAATGTAATGCTTTCTATAATCTATGTGCCTCAAATGTAGCATGTTGGCTTGTTTGTGTGCTGTGCGTGGCAGGTGCTACACTGTCTGTATGTCAGCGCGTCCTTTCTAAGGCGAGTCATTGAGTTCATGCTCGTGCAGGAGCTTCACTGTGAGCGTGCACGTTCCTCGTTCCTAATTCCCCCCCGTTCTGCTGCGGACTGTCACATTAGCATTCAGTCCGCCTGCAGCACCTGTCTCTGAACGCGTGCACAGCAGCGAAGACAGAGAGTTTATTTGGTTTGTGTGATGCTGTTTTCTCTTATTATAGAAAGGAGAGAATGAAAATTACCAATAGACACAGTTAGAGCCAATTAATTGAACTGTCAAGCAAGAGAAAATGTCAACCTTTTACTCTGCAAAATATCTATAAAAAATCAGCGTGAAGCTGCGTTATCAGATTGAAATTGTCAAACACAATAAGTGATCTGAGATTGTGTCGTTATGTTTTGAAGAAACGATTAATCGAGAATGAACCAGTCAATCAACATAACAGAATCAAAGTATAAACATATTTTATCTGTGATTTTTTTACAGAATTCACTTTTACAGATGGTCGTTTTATGATTAAGATGCCAACTTCCACTTTTCTATTCATCAATTTATGACGACTAAGGTTCAGATTGTTTTTACTCTGTGAGACCAGTTGAAAGGTTTGCAGGTGTGTTACTGCATGTGGATCCCTGCAGGACACCCGTGTTTTCTTCCCATATCATTGACTTAGCATCAGAACTCAGGTGCATGATTCTCCCATAGTAACGTTTCTAGGAAGACATTGACCACTGTAGTAACTGTGGTGGCTGATTATGCAGCCTAGTTTAAGATACTATCTTAGAGAGAACTATTTTCCCTTTGATTCATGTAGTATTGCTCCAGGCTGTGGCTCAAGGGGGAAGAGCAGGTTATTCACTTATAGTAGCGTTGGAAGTTTGATGAGCATTTCCTACAGTCCATTTCAAGTTGTGAATTTGTGTTTCTCTCTGGATCAAAACATTTCCCAAATGACAAATCTATACATTATTCTGCTGCTACTGTTATGTGCGTACTGTTCATGTAATTTTCATGAACACTATTAGTCAGACTTGGAAAACAGTCTTGATGCATCGATGCATAAATGCAGTAAGCATGCGCACATACACAGACATACACAGTTTGGCCACTTTAACATCAGGATGGAAAGAGGCAGAGAAAAGCGCTTCTGCGTGCGGAAATGTCCTGTGCACGGACTGGCGCACAGAAAGTATCACATTTTTCAATCTCATAAAACCACAGTTCTTCAAAGATAAACACACTGTTATTAGATGTGAGGGTCCCTGTGTGTTCAGCGAGCGCCG
This sequence comes from Microctenopoma stevenorrisi, assembly GCA_032270685.1. Lineage (NCBI taxonomy): Eukaryota > Metazoa > Chordata > Actinopteri > Anabantiformes > Anabantidae > Microctenopoma > Microctenopoma stevenorrisi. The sequence continues at coordinate 1,911,143 of JAUMTR010000008.1, read as the reverse complement.
ATGCAGATCTTGTCGGGTTTGCAGCGCCGCATCAAGCCTAGCGAGGCTGAGAAGGTTTCCATGGCAACACATCCTTCCTCCATCCCACCACCTGTGGAGTCATAAATGAAAGGATTTATGTGATGGAAGGAGAAAAAAGGGACAGAGATAGAAATGCTCATAGAAAGGCAAAAAAAGAACTGGAGGAATGAAAAGAGATATTTGTGATGAGGGAAAAGAATGAAAATTTATTTTATAAAATAGGGAGTATGGAGATGCACAGAGGGAAAAAGATGAGGGAAAGAGCAGCTGGTGAAAAATCGATGGCGAGGATTGTTTGTTTATTAAGTTAGTGTGCATTTCCTCTTCATATCGATGTTAATGAGCAGCGTTGAGTAAAGATAAAAAAGCCTCATGTCTTATTCATTAGAGTGAGTGAGTGTGGCAATGAGAAGAGTTGTGGACTGAAACACCTCGCACCCTGCACCATATCGTTCAGCACATATTTACTGGTAAAGTAACTGGGAAGAAAATGTTGCACAAATCTTACTTAAACTTCTTCTAATTATGAAAGGAGGATAAGACACCACAACGCTGCACTGAAAGGCTCAGTGTGTGCTGTGTGTTATCAGTCCTGAAAATATGCTGTGTTCACGTGTTACGTAATCAGAGACATTAAAACTGATTCATGCAGATTCTGTCACCGAGCTCATTACCTTCTGCTCCAACTTCTGCGTTGTTTGTTGGCCTTTCTCCGTCCTGTCTGGGTCATCAAACTGGCTGGTGGGGCCCCAGCTGTCTAAACCAATCAGGTTCCTCCTTACAGTCTGTTGCAGACAGTCAAAGTCCCCTAGGTTTATAGGTGGTTTAGTGGCTGCCCCTTTCCAAACTGATCTGGGTAAAACAAAAGATGCCTGAGGGTCTGCGGCTCGCCAGCACTTTCTGACAGCACTTGTCCTTGATGAGCCGTCACCTGCCAACAGTCTGGCACACACACACACACACAGAAGCCAAACTCACCTCATTATGAGCATCCCTCCACCAGAGGAGCACAGACACCCAGATCTTCAACTCACAAACATAAACAGATCCACAGACATGTCTCCTTATGTAATCCAGCCTGATTCTCCCATCTGATGTGGGAGGGGAACAAACAAAGACTCCTTTATTCTTTGTGTTTTGTCTCACTTGGTCTGTCCCAGACCCAGACTGAGTCTGGAACCGTAGACTGACTCGACCTAACCCCGCCAGGTCATTTGTCTAACTGGATAAAAGATTCTGAGCGTTGCTGGTTTCGCTATAGTCTCACATTTAAACTATTTACCAATTAGTCCAGTTTTTATTAAGACAACTGATGTGACTTTAAATTACATGGTCTTCATCAGTGGCACCATAATATAATAAACCATAATACGTTATTGTGTGTTTTCAGACTTTTGGTGAGTGAAAGTCTGTTTACTGTGGAAGTGCTGCTGCGCTGTGTTCATGTACACACTTCACCTGTGTGGTTCTGTTTGAGCAGAACGAATCCAAAGCTGACTGGCAGCTCTCTGCTTTTTTATTCAAACTGATAAAAAACTAAATGAATTTTCCTTTAACAAAATAACATTTTGACTCAGATTTAAAGAAGTATTAATTAAAAATAATATTAGAGATTTATTAAGGCTTTTGAAATCCTGGCTTTGTTATGGTAGCAATTCATTTCCAGTTCTCTCTTATTTTAAAAGTGGCTCATGTTTTGCTTATTCTGTGCTTTTTATAACTTAATCAAACCTAATTACTTCTTACTTACTGTTCTGTATATTTACTTGTGCACTGCTGGGATGCAGAACTTTCCTAAACCAGCTGTCTGTCAAATGGTTCCCCCTCGTTAATCCAATTAGTTTAACGAGGCAGTGAAAGGGAGACAACTCCACTTAATCGGAGCTCAGTCCAGAGATGCACAGTGAGGACTCTGGCAGAGTGACACCACTGTGGTTTCCCACAGCAAACTGAGTCCCAAAAGCTTGTGTGTGAGTCTTTGTACCTGTCCACAGAATGTGTTTTACTAATGTTTCAAAATAAAAGCCTGGACAGTAACGTGGACACTCACTTGGCTCATTTGCTGATCACAGTGCAGAGATGCAATCGCACATTCTGGAATCTGCACGTAGAAGCCGGCACGAGAGCTGCAGCTGAAAGTCATTTGTTAACCTTCCTCACATTGTCTGTTTTAACCATCTTTTTCCATCCGTCACTTCATTGTCATGCCTCACTCTCTTCTCTTTCTTCTCTCTGTAATAATGTGTCACTTCTCCCTGTCCCTCGTTACCACCCCTCTTCATCACCCTCATGTCGTTCTGTCTGGCTGTGCAGCAGCCGCTAGTGTCTGTTTTCTAGACTGTACAGTTTGTATTCATCTGGCTTGTTGCAGCAGCAGCAGCAGCAGCAGCAGCAGGGGGAGGAGGAGTTCATTGTGTTGAAAGCTGACTGATTTTCTCTGGAGACTCACTCAAACACAGCGCTCATCCAGACAAACTGTCACTTAACAAGTGCATTGATGTTACGTGTGTGTGTTAGTGAGTTAAAGAGAGATCAAACAAAGAAAGTGTGATGGTTTTTGTGTGGACAGCAAAGAGGTGGACGTTTGCGGACAAGCGTTAAATCTGAATTTCCCGGCATGTCGAAGATTTCAGTGTGTGAAACGCTTTAGTGTAGAAAAGCTTGTTTTATCACAGTGAAATTATCTCAGGCCACTCAGTTGATGAGCTGAGCAGCAGTGGAATGGGGGACTGCTGGAAGGATTAGCCCCAGAACTGTGTTCGACTGCTACTCCAGAAAAACCGCCCTTGTGCCTTCCACCTCACGTATGGATTCAACGTGCATTTGTATGCCGGTCAATTCTTTGTCAAACCATCCTTTGCGTAATGAGAGACGACTATTTTTGCCCTTTCTGGCTCCAGCTCAGTGAGACTGGACGGACACCATGCATGACGCTGCCACCACCACGTTTCACAGCGGGGGTGGTATGTTCAGGTTGGTTTGCAGTTTTGGGCACGTAGTTCAATTTTAGTCTCACCTGACTGAAATATATGAAAATATTCTCAAGGCACTGTTATTCTTTAATGGTATGCAGATCAGTGATGAGCAGTGATGGTGAAATGCTTTGCTGAAGGGTACATTGACCATATATCCAAGGAAATGACATGCTGACTTTACAATGCCAGCAGCAGCAGCAGCAGCAGAATACACTGTTGAAGTGTATCATCATACTGCAAAACAGAACTAATTCTTTTCTAATGGAAAAGAGAAGCGGAGCCATCCTGTGCAGACATGATACACACTCATATGAGCAGTTTGAACATTTCACGTTGTGTTCAACATCACATTGTCACATCAGTTGCTCAGATATACCTGTTGAGGGCATGTGCTAGGCCTCACGCAGAGAAACTACCATTAGCACCTGCATGGAGTTGGCAGTTAACTAAAATGGGGGCACTCCCACACACACAATGATCCTGATCTCGTTCTGCAACATGTTGAATGTTGTATTTGATGATGATTATTCTGACTTAATAACCAAAGTTCAGACATTAGATTTTTGGGTTGACTGTAGGATTCTCTCCTCAGAAACCATTTCTGGTTTCCTGGTTGTTCGAAGTGAGTCAATTATACGATTGTGACTCATTACAGTTTAAAGGGTGTGTACGATTCATGATTTCTGTTTCCGCCCAAACTCGACTTCATGTCATATAATCCAATAAACTTTGGTGGACGATGTAATAAGTTTTAAACTGTGAATCGCTGGTTGAGACATTTAGAGATTAAAATCTTTGATCAGAGCTTAACTTCAGTTAAGATATCCACACATATGCCATGTGGTGGAGTCTGGTAACCAAAGCCCCTTACAGGACCTAGAGTGCGTTTTTTTTTTACTGAACCTACAGAAACTCTGTCTGAGCAATGATGATGATTTAAACCCTTTTAATTAGTGCAGATGCTGAGAGACCAGTGACTAAACATGAGGGAAAATCCTGGTGTTTCCAGCTTGGGTGCACATTCCCAATACAGCACTAGAAAAAGTGCTAATTCACAGGTGAAACTGGGAGCGTAAAAAGAGCCTCTTTCAGGCTGTGTAGCTGCTCAGACAGATATATTTTGGTACTTTAAAGGATCCTGATCCTGAAAAATCCTAACAAAATAAATTACATTGATTTGCCTGCAATAAATAAAACACTGTTAGTATTATTGTTGCTTTTTATTACTGCCCCTGAACAATCTCCTCAGGGTAATCTTCACATATTTACTGCTTTCTTAAATTGTCGAGACGTATCAGCACTTCCCCACCTACAGGGCACACCGAAATCCCTCCAGCCACATAATCCCTAATCCCAGCTCCTCGCCATTCAAGTACATTAGTGAATTATTCCTTTAATCCAAGATGGGAGCAGCCACAAAGCAGATTTTTGCACGAATAGCCAGATGAAGTAATCGACCAGAGGATAAGTATACAGCCAATCATGTCTCGTTTTAATTCGTTTCAACCGCCTGCTTTGTCCACAGCGCTTCTGTGATGTCGTTGTGCATCAGTGGCGCGCTGCTGTGAGAGGCTGTGGCTGAAAATGTCTGTGGAAAGAGTGAACTGAACCAGTTGGTGTTTGTATTTAAAGTCTGGGTACAAACAACAGCAGATGCTGCGTCCCACAGCTGAGTGCATTTTTTCCTCTCAGCTAACATTTGCTAATATTTTCTAGACTGATGAGTATAGCACAGGTCTGGAATTAACAGTTTTTACTTCTGTGATGTGTGTGCTTGGGTTTTTTTTCTCTTTAGCTGCTAATTGACTGCTGGTTCTGGCACCTTTTTCAGCTCCTGCCTCAAACTGTTCAATTTCAATGTCATTGTTGAATCTTTCCACGATCTCACCGTGGTTTGTGTGATATCAGCATTTCTTTTAAGTAATGACAGCACATGTCTTCATAAAACAAACCCAACCCTTTCTGCTTTTTCAAATGTCCTGTTTATTCTAAGAAATATTTTTGTGTGTGTTGGTAGGAAATGCTGTGGGAACCAACGTCACCGAGTCGGACAGCATGGGAAATGCTACCTCCCTGCTTAGTGAGGAGGCGGGGCCTGTCAAAGCCAATGAGGTCACTGTCACAGTAACTGCGATGAGGAGCTCGGCTAGTCCTGACGCCATCAACGCGGTGACCCCGAGGGCAGGCCGAATCCCCCGCGCTGGCGAGGATGAGGAGCAAAGCAGCGGCATGTTTGGTGAAACGGTGGCACCTGCTGTGGAGGAAGTCAGCATCTCAACCACGCCTCAGCTTAGCCCCGATTCAGCAGAGACGGATCACTTGCTGCCTAGTAACCCACGCAAAGATGATGTTATGGAGGGTGTGGGTGAAGAGGAAGAGGAGGAGGAGCACCTGCCGCATACTGACCCACCTTGGATCCACTCCAAGGACACAGCCATGTTTGACCTCAACGACCTTGTCACCACAACCGCCCCGCCCTCAACTGCCACCAACCCCTCTAACCCCGACATCGTCCATGTGGACTTCTTTGACCCCTCCTCTCGTGGACGCAGCCTGGACCTCGCCCAGCCTTCTCCTTCATCGCTGGCCCACGAGCTGCAGGGTGTTGACGAGACGTCCTGGGCAATTCCAGACAACTATGACTACCTCACACCCTATGAGGAAAGCGTGTCTCCTACCGCTGATGAGTACTCCTACAGCACCACAACCGACGCCTATGACAACGACGACCTTCGGCTGTCTGCTGGATCTCCAGCTCGCTCCAGGCCACGGGTCCCAGGGTCTGGCTCTTTCAACCCAGGGGCGGGGCGTCCTGGTGTTGGAGCTCCAAACAACCCTGCAGCAGCGTTACCGATAGATGGGTCAGATGGGATGGGCGGGTGCCGTGTGGGCTACCAGATGGTGAATGGAAGTTGCCGCTCACCTTGTGACATGCTGCCGAACTACTGCTTCAACGGGGGACAGTGTTACCTGCTGGAGGGCATGGGAGTGTTCTGCAGGTGTGAAAAACACATTACACACACAAAAACACCACAACTCTTGAACACTATATAGGCCATAGGTTTACAAGTCCATCATCTCAACATGAGCCCAAAATTTAGTCACACACATTTAACACACATGCTGCTGGAGTTGGTGCCGTTTTCATAGTGACAACTGAACCTTGTTTAATATCCATTATAAAAAACTATATATGAGTTATAAAGTGCACTCCAAAGTCACACTGTGGACAAGTGTCCCCGTGCTTATGTAGTACAAGGATAAAAAGCTCACATATCTGCTCTCTCGTTATTAATAATTATAAACCAAGAGAGTAAAAAATGGGTAACAGTCAGTGATACAAGAGGTTAATGAAGACATAGATAAGAAATGGGAAAACAATCAGTCAAATGTATGTCTTACTAAACCTTTAGTAACCGAAGCAGTGCAGCTGCTCATTCACATGTTCGATCAAGTCTAAATATATTGTATATAAAAAGTTGTGTGACCTCATGCAAGTGAAACACTCATTTAGTTTGCTGCTCTCGGATCAGAAATTTAATAGAAACCAGCCCCTTATTGTAACTATTATGAGGAAATATCACTCTGGCTGAGATTTGGTTTTCTTCTGTAAGAGCTGGAGTCATGCGACCTGTGCACAGACAAACACAACTGCAAACATTACACAGAAACCTGTGCAGCTGTGCATGTCAGTAAACCCCACTGCTCCCAATACTGTATGACGCGCCTTCCAGGCTTTAGCCACAAACTGTAATAATCGCTTTCCTCACCGTGGCAAATGGTTGCTGTGGTGACGAATCTAGGTGGAGGTCAGATGTCAAAAGGATTAGGGGGAATCATTTATGATAATATGGTGTAAGCCACAGAGTAGTTTGGGCCCAGCATGAGTCCTCTGCCCAGGCGTCTGAAAGTCAACAATCACATGTGTGGATCAAATTGTCCCAATCTGTGATGAGGACGGCTACACTCGTGTTAATGAAACAACACACAGGCGTGGGCTCAGGATGGGGCGCTTCATTGTTGATCGATTGATACTTATTGATACTGGTGTGACAAGAACATTTATGTCCAATAGATAATCAAATCAGTGGATGAGAAAAGTATTTCAGTTCGTAGCATTACACTGAGATGAAGATGATTAAAACATCAGGTTTACAGTATGTTCCGGTCTCAGAGACATCTTTCTGAAGCCACCATTTTGTGGTTGTAGTGATGGTCACTGTTCATTCAGGAAGAAATCCATCACACAGGAGGCATAGAAAACAATTTAAACACCCACAGTAGCCTTGGTTCAGGGAAAATGGCTGCACAAAAAAAGATAGGCATAGCAGCAATGTTATCACAAAATACACAGACTGACGAGCTTTTCCAGTCTCAGATCTGATTTTGTGGATTTGTGCTATCGCACATATAAACATAGGCTTCCTATTTCCAAATGTCAGACATTTTGCATATACTTCACCATAATCACAAAATGAACCAATCAGTGAGGACGGCCCTCCAATTAGTGAACAGCTGCACAGATTCACATGCAAATTTATGCAGAGTTGCGCTCATCCTCCTGACTGGAGAAAATATTAGAATGACTCACCAGCCAACTATGACATATAAGTATAATTAGCATAAACAAGTCAAATAATTGCAGAGATATCTAATGATTTAATGTTCTGGCTGAATTACTTTTCCAAAAAGTTGACTTTACAGCACAAGAAGGTGCAAGCTGGCTAAATGAAGCAGGTTACAAAATTTATGTTTCTACAGCTGTTCGTCGCTGTTTCGCCCAGTTTGTCAGACAACAAAAGGTTAAACAGCTTTGCAATTTCTTTTTATTTATTGTCTAATAATCAATACTTTTAATTTGCTCATCAAAAGTCATTCATTCGATTGGTTTAGTTTGGCTGAAACTATTTAGATTAGTGTTTTACCAGGGAGCTGCTGAATGAAATCCACAGATTACTAGTGTTATTGAGTGAGCGAGAAGTGGAGCGACGCTCATGCAGGGAAATGCTGAAAAACGTGATCCACATATTTAGAGCAGGTTTTGGGCTTCAGTCAGCAGATAGTAACAGTGATGAACCTCCTGAGAGTGAGTCAGATGAGGGCTGGGAGATAGTGAGAGGCATTTGACTGCTGGGCAGATACTCAATATGGGTCATTGGAGCGCTGGCACAGATGAGGACCAATATGTTCCTCTGTATGTGTTGGAGCAGGCATGATGTGTGTCTGGTTACATGTGTGAGTGCACATCTGTGTGTATGTGTGTGCTGAACTGAAGCTGTTTCACAGAGCAGACCAATTTTATTACAGTGGAATGAATGTTAGGACCTTTGCAGTAAAACACAGGACCCTGTGAAGTGCTGTTTATTCACCTCACACAGACCAGTCATATCTCATTGCCACAGACAGAAACGAACACACAGCTGCTGGGAAGCTTACCTTTCTAAATGTAGTTATGGTAAATTAAAACCCCTTAAATGTCTCGGGTCATATTCAGCAATGGAACCAAAACAAATATTTGTTACATGTATGTAACTGTCATTGTAAACACAATATTCAAAGAGCTGTTCAGAGTCCAGGGTTATTGTTGAACTATTTAGTATTTGGGGGTCAAAAGTCCAGGTCACCGTGATCTCATATATGCCCCATTCTCATCAATGCGTGATTTAGCATTCAGACAATCTCCAAAAGAATTTCAGTACATCTGGCACAAACACCTGCATAAACTACAGTGTCACTGGTCAGTGGAGGCAGTTCAAGTTATGGTCGCGCTTAATCTGGACGTACGTAGAGTAAAAGAAGATCATCTGGTGTTAAATAAGAGGGAATACAACTAAATGAAAGTGCTGGGATGTTTTCAGATGAGTCAGACTTGTCTCACCTGGCGTCTGTTGCAGCATTTGACCCACACCTTAATGACTGCAATATATCAGTCAGTACCAACAAAGTCTCATCTCCAGCACTGGTTCTCCTGCCCTTCTCACTTATGGGATATGAAGACTTGAGTGTTGTAAATCACTTCCTTTTCTACAGCTGCAGGCCTCAGGACCACATTTGGAGACAAAGATGAGAAAATGAAAGAGGGGGGGAACAAGGTTGCGTGACAGGGACAGAAAAAAGGAAGACAGGAAATAAACATTCCCTCTGTTATCCATAAGAAAAGCACACACTGAAAGAAACCAAGAGAAACAGAGTGATGGAGGCAAAAAGCAGGAACTCAAAGAGAGATAGAAAAAACAACAGAGTGAGAGGTGGACGGAGAGAAAGAGAGGCTGAGAGCACAGAATGAGTCAGAACCTTCTAACGCCTGCCAGTATGGAAACGACTCAGGCGAGCCAGGTTGAATTTAATGGCGTTTATGTGTGTGTGCGTGTGCGTGTGTGTGTGTGTCCTGCAGCTTGATGTAATTAAGAGAAGCTTTGAGCACCAACAGCAGTTCGTATCCATTTTAGTTTTCATGATCACATCATGGAAACACATTCAAACACACACACACACACACACACAGGATTATGGGTGTATTAGGAATCTCTTCCAAATCTAAGAGTGTGGGGATGTGGAATCAGGCCAGAGGTCAAACACACAGTAGATTTATGGTTGCTGGGAAGCCTGGGACAAAAGACACACACACACAAACACAGACATAGCTTGTTATTGCCAAAGGTTGCCTGGTCTGATTTATTCAATTGTCAATTACATACACATGCACAAATCTGTTTTTAGTCATAGTTGTCATGGTGCAGAGAAGCTACGTTTTGACTGAAGTTTGGCCTAAATGTGCACACACGCGCAGAAAAAGTCAGTCATCAGGATTTTTATTGATCTTTATGCAGACAGAGTGTACTGAACTGGTGTATCAGCTCTCCCTGGCTCAGTCTTTCAAATGTTTTATGCTCTTATTTAGAAAATAAAGTACCACCAGTGCAGCAGTGTTTCTAAAGGATAAGCATCCCAGATATTTAGCAGTGTGAGGCTTCACTTCCTCTGGATACCTGTAGAATGACACTTTCTGGGAAAAATCGCGTGGACATGCAGTGATGCGTGACTTAGGTCGCCTGTATCTGCAAATCCACACTGGACGAATTGTTCGCAGTGTTAACCAGCTCCTAGCATTTAGCTTAGCATAGCCCATTCACCCAACATAATGTTGAATTGGTTGGATTCTTGTTTATGTCTGTTTTTTTTAAATCCCACAAAGCATGTGACCTAAAATGATATTACCTGGATCATTGTCTTCATGACCTTTTTTTTATTATTATTTTGTTCTGCTTAATGAAAAAAACCTCCCAGACATAGGACGTATTTTGCAGAACAGATCCTCTGGCGACATAATCAATGTTATTTGTTAAAGCTTCTCTCTGTTCTAATAAACATGTGTCATGCACTCTTAATCAGACACTCGCCGTCAGTTTTCAGCTCAGTTCACAAGGAAACCCAGAACTATTAATAGAAATAATAATAAAAAATGGAACTAGAAAAGATGAATATTTAAAAGAAACAGGAATTCACTGCACTCTTCAGAGGAAATTGAACTTTACAGTGATGGATGAAATCTCTTCATCGTCATCCCCAAACCCAGCTGCCAGAGAGAGAAAGAAATGGCTTGTAATTAGACTCACCGTGTTAAACTTTATTTAATCAGGCAGCTCTTGGTATGATCGAAACGTCTTTCAATCATAACGTACATAAGGGCTTTTACAGGTTACATGTTGCAGAACATGCAACATGTTTAACAAGCATGGTTGGGTATGAAAATATCAGACCCAATCCAAATACTGGAAGTCATACGTGTGCTTACCAGCTTTGTTGGAAGAACTTGGAGAATGCAGCTTCTTAATTTTAATTTTCTGACATACATAGAGCTGATATTAACCTAATGTGTGGTCTGTTGGTGAATAAACTCTTCGTCATTCTGAGTCGGCACATTTCTCTTGTTAAAACAAAAACTTTAATTTTTTATCTTCTGTCTTCCTTTAATCAATTTCCTATAAAGTCTGTTCCACAATGTTTCTTTCGTTTCTCTGTCAGCGTTTTAAAACCAAATCCAGTTTTTATTCTGCCCTCAGCCTGACCTGTATTGGCCTTCATCTCCCAAAGCCCTCAGCATAATGAGAACGTTGACTTTTATTCCACAAAGAAAAAATGAGACGAGAGTAAATCTTTTATAGCAGCTACTGCAGTGGTAGAAAAAGGTTTGCAGAGACGCTGAGCCTCTCCTGCCCTCTGCTCGCCTGATATCATCAGATCCACCTCTTCGTTGGTGCTGGAGACCTGACGCAGCCGCGCTCTCTTCACGGATTGCATAAGAAAATATGCTTTGCTTCAAGGAAGAATTCCTTAAAAATAGTTTTGTTGTGCATGAAGCACGCCATTAATGCTAAAATATGCAGGCAACTGTCTTCTCTGCCCTTTCCTGTCAGCTCAGATCCAGGTCCTTTAGGTCCAGCCTTCTGTTTCCTCTGTCCTTCCAAAGACCTTGTTATCAAAGTGCGTTTCTCCTCTCAGTATCTTCTCTCGCCATGCTAAAGGAAAATCTGCTTACGCTCTCCATACAAACACATGTTAAATATTAAAAAGCGAGAAAGCCATGACAGAAACAGGACTTTCCCCAAACCTATGGAATTCATTTAACCTACACTAAGAATGTCTCATTTTGACAAAAGTAAGTTAAATTAAGTTCATTCGACATGGTTGTGTGAACTTCTATTTACAGATGGTGGTTGATTCTTTACTTTACTTTGCTTGGCAGACGCTTTAATCCAAAGCGACTTACAGGGAGCTAGAGCTGGGTGTCTGGCTCAGGGACACACCTGGTAGGGGATGGACTAGGAGTCAAACGGGGTTTCGAACCTGCGACCTTCTACATCTCAGTCTGAAAATAGACAGTTGCAAGGGAATCCAGACCTAAACTGCTTAATGAAAACAGTTCTGTCAGAGTGGTACTAACTTCACTACAGAATCGCACTGTGCTGGATTTTCGGTGAACACTGTGCGTCCCGTCTGTCTTGAATTGGCTTTGCACTTTCTCCTCTCTTCTTCCAACCTTCCATTACTCCTCATCAAAACCAGCAGGGTGTCCTATTAGAAAGCCACAGCCCCATCTGCACCGTTGTCCCCCTGTGCAAGTTAAATTAAAGACTCTCTCTCTGTGTCTGCGTCTCACTCTCTTGTCCCAGCAGACCAGACTAATCAGGTAAATTTTGAGAGGATTTGTTAGCTCTTTGTGATTAGGCCGGGGTCGCCCTCATGTTAATTCCTCTGTATTCCTATGACTACGCTTTAAATGCGTCTGCTAATGGTAATGATGGGATGGAGAGGGGAAAAACTCAGCTTTTGGGACATGTTGGGATGTTTTATGAGGGGGAAGAAGCATAAAGACGTGAGAGAGGAGTTGTGGTTTTTCTATAAAACTATGTTTGACAGAATATGCTTTTTGTCCCTGGTGAGCAGTCATTTGATGTTTGATTTCTGCTCTGTGCAGAAACAGATCATGAGACATTTTCATGGAAATAATTTAATCAAATTGTTTCTGAAATTGAGCCAAGAACCGTTTCCTCTTGTGTCAGCTTGTTAAACTTTTTTTTATATAAAAAATAAGACCTTATAATAGTTAAGACCACGTTTTGGTCAACATGACAACACCAGAACTAACAGTACCTCATTACCGGTCTGATTTTCTGACACCTTTTGTAAATCTCAGATTAAATGAAGAAAGTGGTAGTAATTTCTTACAACAGCTGAGTGCAGTGAAAATAACTCAATATATATGGATTGTGCATTTGTTGGAGACTTTTCCTGCTGCGTATTAATCCACAGTTTATGTTCCACAGATTTGCGTGCTAGCACAGTTATCTCCAGGAACAAGGCACAGATCTGCTCATAAAATTTATTATGAGAAGAATTTTGAAAATACGAGCAGATGGTAGGAAATCTTCTTAACAACAAATAATCTGGTGATAAAAAAAACTATGTCAACTGGCGCTGCAGTTGGGAAGTGAGGAAAGAGCCGTGGCACATGTTTGATTTCATGTGGTTTGTGCTTAATGCAGGACACTTGTGTCATGCTTTGGTTACTTTACAGCCACCATTTGTTGGACGTTGTCAACATTAGCGTGTACAAAATGGAGGACCCGAACGCAGACCAGGATAAGAGGGGGTTTAAACTAAGAAACTTTAATATAAACAGAAAATGCTGTGGAGAGCCCATGACACGCAGAACCACAACACTGAATTAAAGACAAAAGACAGGGAGGTAGAAGAATGGGTGAAAGAACAAAAAAGCATTAGAGGGAGAAAGTAACATGGAGACAGAGTGGACAAAGGCGAGGGAGAAAGAGGGGACAGAAGAGAAACTAAACCCAAACCAACTCACATGAAGTGAGGAGTAGCATAATGATGGGAAGAGGAGTGATGAGGACAACATCATGACCTGACAAAGGAAAGGGGAACGTGTAGGGGCTTAAATAGTGAGTGGACTGATTAAATGATGAACACCTGGGCATAATTAAGGTAAGTGTAGCGAGAGGGGAGTGGCTAAATGAGGGCGTAACAGAAAGACACACAAGCGCTAGAAGAGGACATGACACTGACACTTTCTTTCTTTCTACCATCCACAGCTATTTAAGTATTTTTTTACCATCATAATTAGTGGGGGAGCATGGAATGCTCCCACACTATTGATATCCTCTTTTTATTTATTAGGTGCCTGCCATATAAAAAGAATGGGAGGCAGTGCATGGAGGCACCTATTGTTCTCCACCTCTAAACTGGCTTCTTTATTTATTTATATTTAGTGTGGGAGCATGAAATGCTCCCACACTATTGATATCCTCTTTTTTCTTTATTCTTATTAGGTGCCTCCCATTCATTTTAATGGAGGCACCTATTGTTCTCCACCTCTAAACTGGCTTCTTTATTTATAGATTTATATCTTCTTCTTC
>JAUMTR010000008.1:1866317-1897110 GCA_032270685.1 Microctenopoma stevenorrisi | reverse complement strand
CAAAGACGCCGACAGGCGTCTTGCGGCAATCATGCTCCCCCACGCGATTTCTTCTGAAATTGCTAAGTCTAGTTGTTAATGAGAATCATATGTTTTGCATATGGGTACAAATAATATCTGAAAGCACATTCGAATCTAGTTCTGAGTGTTGCGTTGTGTGAAACTCCGACACCTGTGGTCTCCCACATGATGAACCAAAACCGACTTTCATGTTGTGCCAGCAAGAAGTAAACATTTCAATTTGTCCAAAACGTGCAGAATCTAATGACATTTGCATAAGTGCAAAAGTTACAAGCAAACATTACACCCGCATCACGTTAGTTCTCAGTCATAAGCCGGTTAGCGTGGTGTTAGCATGTATCTGTAGAAGCACACAGAGCTGCCAGCATGACTGCACACTGTTAGTGTTGGTAATGCATAACTCAATACACCAGCAATTCAGTTTACCTCATTGTTGGCTCTTGTTTACCAAATAGTTCTTTAAATTATGACTGATTATCCACCTTGGCCTAATGTCAGAAAAAAGATAAACACAACCTGCAAGAATGAGACATGAAAAAAGAATGAAAGCATGAGAGGTGATTCAGCTGGAGGCACTTGGCAAAGTGCAAGTGGGAGGGAGAAGGGGTGAGGCTGACAGGAGGGAGGAAAGATGTCGAGGTAAAGAGCCAGTGAACAAGAAAAGAGATTTTCTCAATAACAAGCAGCAGGGGTGAAGAAACAGTTAGGGAAGGAAAAAAAGAATTGGGCACTAACCACTAAAACCCGACCGCGTCGCTCTGAAAGGACAAAAAGCGAGGATGAGTGCGTGCGATGGAACGACGTGTCAGTGGCGCATCTGCTGCATTTGCCACTCAGATGGGTTGCCATGATTACCAGCATATCCTCACTCACTAGCTTTCTACCTTTATTCACCTCCCTTTCTGTCTCTTGCTCTCTATTAGCGTCCCCTCCACCCCCTCCAACCAATTCCGACTTACATAAACCTTGTCTTTGTGCAAAGGCACAAACGCTCGGAGGCTGAGCGCATTGAAGCTTCTTTGAAAATGTAATATTGGGCTTCACCGCACTCTGTCTCCTTCTCTCTCTTTATCACATACACACAAAATGACTCCTGGACCGTTGCCAGTGTTTCCTTCAGCTGGCAAAATAAGGAAGCATACAGGAAGTCAGTGGCTGAAAGGAGGCTGCTTAGCATGTAGAGAGCATCGCTGGCCGTACACCTCGTCCCTCATGCGTATTAGTGTGTGTGTGGCACTGTTGCCAGATATTAAATGTAGTAAGTATCATCAGTAAGTATCAAGTATCATCAACAGTTCATAATTATCATATTCTAAGGTAAATGATCATACACAGACAATTTACATTCTGGTGTAGCTCAAACACTCTGCTGCAGCAACATAGTATCATAGACTGTGTGCAAGCTTTAGTATGTAATGCAGTTCGTACCTACAGCACAGCTGTAAAGCCAGTGAACAGCGCCTCTAGCTGTGTGGAGGGCAGGATGCATCCTCATTGTTCATGTGTCTGTGCAGGATATATTAATCATGCTAATGAAATAACTTAAAATAAATCCTACTACTACTAATGACATACAAGCCACTATCTACAGTTTCACCACTGACAGATTATTAGATATGTCTAAGAATTGATCTGGGGCTGTCATCTCTTGGTGTTCTGGCTGCTGCAGTGATGCCAAACGGACTGATCTCTCTCACTCACGGGGTCCATCACCGACTCAACATGCTGGAGTGACTGAAACGCCACGCACGTTTAGCTAGTGCCAACCATGTGAGTGCGCCACAAAATCTAGGGTGGCAGATGATCACAGACAGCCCAACACTGAGTAGCCGTGGTGTGTCATGGGCTTTATTCACACACACACACACACACACACACACACACATGGCGTTTATCACAAACAGCTAAATTCCACAGTACAAAGGAAACCATAGCTGAATCTTAACTGGACTATTTTTAATGAAACAAAGTCCCGTGGTCACATTCTTGTGCACATGTGACTATGTGCAAACAACACTCAGTAGTGTTACGGTCTCATTAAATGGTGAAATAGATTTACCGTTTTACACACTGTGCAGGCTGCAGAAGAAGCCATCTGCCTCTGTTGTTTATGTCCCCAGGGTCTCGCCGTCATTACCACACTGTCAAATGGCCACGAAGCCAGTCTGGCACTCAGATGGCAGCTGTTTGTGTGTTTTTGTGTTAGGTGCCCAAAATATACATCCACATGCAGATGTCCATGCAGATTACGTTAGCTGTCAACTGACGTTAATGACTGTTTGCGAATCTTTTCTCTTTCTATCTTCAGACACACAGAGTGACATTAAAGAAAAGATTTTTGACCCCAATAACATGCCTGACTTTCAGGTGTGCCACACACAGCATTGCTGTAATGTGGTTTAATCAGCGAGATAAAGGAAAATCCTGGAGGTTCATAAACAGACAGATATGAATAAGGAAGTGTTCAAAGAGATGTGGTTTTAACACATTTTCTCTGTTCTTGCTTTTCTCCTTTTACCCTCTCTCTGTTCATTATTTCCTCCACTTCTCTTTGTCTCCCAGATGTAATGTCCAGGATTACATCTGGCACAAGGGTGCTCGCTGCGAGTCCGTGGTGACGGAGTTCCAGGTGATGTGTCTGGCTGTGGGCGCCTCGGCTCTGGTGGTCCTGCTGCTCTTCATGATCGTCGTCTGCTTCGCCAAGAAGCTCCACGTCCTCAAAACGGAGAACAAGAAGCTGCGTAAGCGCAGGTGAGGCTCCATCAAATGTCAGAGCAGCAAGTAAGAGCAAATAGCTTTTTTTTCTATCCGTCATCTCTGTTAATGAAGAAAAAACAGAATGTAGAGAACAGCACAGACAGACTGAGATCTGAAGCCTGGGAATCACTGGTTGACTGTATTTCAGTTTGAAATGTATAATCATTTGTTTAAGGTTTTAATTGAATGTATAATCCTGTTTAAATATGTGTTTAGAGGTGAGGAAATGAGGGTGCTGGTGCAGAGAAGGAGACGCTTGAATACCTTCGGTAAAATGTCAGCTCAGACAGCAGTGTGAGACGCATGTTAGAGGAAGAGGATGCTCCAGATTTGTGGGAAACATAAAAGAGGAAGGACACAGTGTGGCAGAGAAACACGAGGCTGTGAAAGCTTTTTGTTCCCCGAATACTAGAACTCATTTTCAAGAATTAAGACTGACACAGAAAGGTTGAAGCAATTGAAGGTCTGTGCTTTGCTCAAGGACATAGTGTTTCTGCACAGTGAGAAATGTTCTTTCTTTTCCGTGTACAAGTTGATTTTGTTTTTTTAAATAAGATGAATACTGTATCACCCTGAATTGAATGCATTGTATAGGTTTACTAATCAGACTCCAAAGTCTGAGTGAGACAACAGTGGCACGTAAGGCAAGCATTCAAAGGTTTAAAAAAATAACCAGGAGAAGTATGATAAGAAGCCAGGGAAGAGGAGGTTGGGAGGATGAAGAGGACCTGAGACCGTGTAGGATGGAGATGGGGGATGGGGTAAAATAGGAGGGAGACAAGGACAGTCTGATGGAGGTGGGGGGTGGATGGCTACCGCTGCTAAAATAGGAAGTGGTTTATAGAGAGAGAGTGGAGACAATGAAGGAATGCTGGATGAGATGAAGAAAAAGGAGGAAGAGGAGGCGGGAGGGGCAAACCAGAGAGCTGATGGTGAGCAGCCAGTGGAAAAAGCAAATGACAAGACAGATGAGACGGGAACAAAAGATTCTGTGAAAACCCACGACGGGGTTGCATCAAGCTCGACCGGTTTTACGAAGATTAGTTCTCTAGAACTGAAATGTTTATATGGAGCTGGAGAAGACACAAAGCAGCACTCGTTTTTTTTTACATGCAGTAAGATTATTTCCCAAAATCAAATGTTCTCTAACGACATGTCGATATGCAACTGAAGACATTTGCTGTAGTCAGCTTTATAAGAGGATCTCACTTCTGCCGAGGTCGTGTCCACTGCCACCAACAGGACAGATAGAGGGAAGATTTAGAGAAGGCTTGAGGGCAGGACTGAAACCTTATGTATCTGGTCACTAAACTGTTGATTTACATTCCTGCATGCACCAGATATTCTAATATCATCCATACTTCATAGAGTCAGCATGTAACCATTCTGATGAGCCTTCATTTTTGTGTTGACTATATGAAAACGGACTGTTGGACTGAATTTAATCTAAACTGAAGGAGAGAATGAGAGTGACTGACAGATTGAAGGGCTGGGGAGGGGGGAGGGCTTCGTCTCCGCAGCAATCTACCTAGCAACAGAGCCACTGTGGATGAGCAGTGGCCCAGCGATCGAGCGCCACGGATGCAAATGTGGGCCGATGGACCGAACACTCACCGCCCAAGATCCCACACTTCTATTTTTAGCCTGACCATTTTTGTGCTAGTCATGGTGGAGGATTATGTGTGATGAAGATGATGATGAAGAGAAGAAAAAAGCTGTGTAGTCAGTCCCAGCTACCAGAAATTTAAAAAAGCAAAGGGAGAAAAGGATGATGTCATTGGTGCTGTGGATCCAGCTGAAAGTAGGGCAGTCTGAGCAAGAGAGGGGAGAGGGAGGGAGGAACAGGGGGGGCGGGGTTGACCTACATACAGCTGTGCGACCTGAGGGGGTGGGGGTGGGGGGTGAGAAAGACACCACACAACCTCATCAAGTGATCGGCTAAAAGAAATGAAAGAGGAGAGGAGAGAAGGAGGAGGAGGAGGAGGAGGAGGGTGACAGAGAAAAGGAGTAAAAAGGAGGGAAGCATGAAACATTGTTGCAGAGGTAGAAACTCTCCGACGAGCTATGGAGAGGCCGTGTGCGTTGATGGCGATCGTGAATACACGCGGCTCCCACGCTTCCCCATCTGTTCTGGGTAATCGCAGTCGCTGCGCTTCTCCGCTGCAACTAAGATGAAACCCAACGTTCTCATCGAGCGACAGAGAAGTAGAGGGAAGGAAGACTCCCGTAGGAGGAGAAGATGGATGTATCACTGTTATTATACAACATTTCAGTGTGTGTAGCTGGGCAGACACAGAGAGCAGAGAGCAGAGCGAGTGATCCAGAGCTGGCATCTACCTCGTCTTTGATTGTCCTGTCACAGTGGTCATGAAATATAAATATGGGAACGCGCTTGTGGAGAGAGGTTTGCATGGTTTACCAGGGCCAAGGTTCCATGTGTGAGGTAGAAGATATGGCAGGGGAAGCAGAGAGACAAATCTACGGCACACTCGTCAAAGTCCTCGTTTCATTCCCCTTTAAGACAGAGACAGAAGGAGGACGACATTCAAAGAGGTTCAGACTAAGCGACTCAGAGGGGAACTCCCAACATTTGCTGCTTGCTTGATGAGATAAAAGCAAAGTCTGTGTTTTTCTGCGTCTCTTTAAAAAGTAGTTCACCAAATTTCCAGCAGCCTGTCCCATTGATCATATTAGACGGGGAATGACACAAACCTGAGGTGGAAATCAGCCGTGGTTCCCTCGTGCATCACTGTGATGAGAAGAACATTTGAATAACAAAAAGCAGCGACTAATCAATGCAATTATTAATATTTAAGCATCTCAGCTAAGTGGAGAAGTTACAACTGACTATTGTGTTGTTGTTGTTCTGTTGACACGTTGCATTGTTATCCTGCTGCAATCATTACAGGAGGAGTTCATGCTTTTTTAGTCAGGCGTCCGTCTGTACGCTGAAAGAGGACTTACATGCATTACCTTTAAGTCACCCGTCATGTAACGGGGGCTAAAATCCACATCTTCTCTGCAAAAATGTATTCTAACGTTCGTCTGACTTTATAAAAACATGCAGTGTGTTGGTGTTTCCTTGTTAAGTTGTAACGGAATAAAAGTCATTAGAAACTCCTATGAAAGTCATCCAAAGGGGGAACATGCTTTACACACAGTCACACAAACACTAGGATGACTACGGCTGCTGCTTCTTCTTCCATCCAGTGTGATAATAAAAAATGAAATGTTTTGTTCGTGGTTTGTTGCATCACAGGTTGAATAAGTTTGAGTCCTGCTGTTCTCTGTTTGCCTGATCACAAACAGAAACACTCTAACTAATGCTGCTTTCTCTCTCTCTTTTTTTCTATAATCTGTAATCTCTTCCTAAATGTTTCCTTTTCTTGCCTCCTACGTCCTACCTACGCTCTCCCTTTCTCCCATTTTTTCTATCTCGCTTCTTTTGGATCTGCTCGTTTGTCTTTTTTCCCTGTCTCACCTTGACTTCCACTTCCTCCCCATCTACTCCTCTTCCAAACCTTTCTATAATAATCTACCTCCTTAATTCCTCCCTTCACCCTCTTTTCCATCCTCTCCTATCTCCCCTGATGATTACATGTGTCTCATAAAATACTCTTTTCCACCTGGAATCCTTTTCATTTTCTGGACGTCCTCATCACATTCCCTTTAAACACCTTTTCACTTTCCTTCATCCTTTCTTTTGCTTTTTCTGCTTCCTCCCACACCTGTTTCACTTCCTTCTACCTTTCACTCATCTTTCTTTCCGTGTCCTCTTCTCTCCTCCCCCCTCTTCTCCCCCCTCCATCTGACAACCAGCAGTAAGTACCGGCCTTCATCGGAGCAGCACAATGATAATTTCTCGCTGTCCACCATCGCTGAGGGCTCCCACCCAAATGTAAGGAAACTGTGCGACACCCCTCCTAACGTCCCTCATGCCCGTGCATTGGCTTACTATGATAACATTATCTGTCAGGTAACGTGGTTCTCGCCTCTCTCTCTCACCCCCTTTTCTGCACCTCCCTACCACCAAACTTTACCTGGGCCCCCTGAGTCCCCCCCTAATGCATGGGCATGAGTATTCTCCGATACTCCGAGGTGCAAAACATTAAAAGACAGGGAAGGTCTGGGTCAATATGCAAGAAAGGATGGCAGGAATTTTCTCAGGTGTTGGGGGAAGTTGTAATAATATTAGATAGATCCAGTGTCCAGTGACACTCACTATGACAGACATTATAAAATATTATGTATTAGTTTGGGTGTGAGTCCTTGTACACAAACCTACACACAATAATCCTATCATACAAGCCTATTTTTTAATTACACACTAATTATACCAGTGTGTAAGAATCACACCACACACAGGACACTCACTACATGCTGTAAGTGATGACGATGTTCATGAACCATATTTACTGGTAGAAATAAAACAAATGTCATCAAATAAAAACTGTAACAAAAAGAGAGAAAACTCATTTAATTAACCAACCCTGGCAGGAGGTGAAACATTCTGTAATGGTTTATAGAAATAAGTTTTTGAGGATTGGCAGAATCATTGGAGCATGTTGCCACGGCAACACAATGGATGTCAAGTCTGATAGTTTCATTGTGTTTATTGATTTAGTTTCTTGTTTTATTTCCTATTGATCCACTTTTGAAGGTGACAGCAAGGCAAACAGACACAGACAAAATTAAGAATTGAATATCCTAACCAGGTTATGTCATAGTGCCTGTGAAACCCAAATTTGCATACTAAGAAAGCAGAAGCAGATTTATGCTGCAGATGCAGATGCAGCATAAATGTGCTCAGTGAGTGAATCGAGACATTAACACAGTTGGGTTAGAGGTCAAATCTACCCTGAAGCCATGCAGGCCGAACATATAGGAACCTGCCCAGACTTCAACCTGACTCTTATTAGAGAAAACTCCCACACATCCTTTGCTGCGACCCCTCCCCATCCCGTCTCTTTCTGCTCTATCTCTGGTCACCTCTTGCATCGGTATGTCATGGCATGCCTGCTCTGTCGCTAACATGTGCCGCCCGGTGGTCATGTCAGCCTCCGCAGCTTTGCTTTGCTATCTGTTTATGAATCTGTACTTTTAACAAAATGTCTGCTTTACTTGTTTATCCTGAAAATGGGTGGGGGAGTGGGAGGGACTGACGATCTCTTGAAACTGTTTTATTCCAATTTTCTGGGGAGACAGATTAATGCCACAAACAGGTAAGCTAAATGTGTAGGACATTTGTGAGAAATGGTCCAATTTCATCAGGATAAACATCTGAGGTGCAATACTTGGCTGCTACCTGCAAGTGGCAGCAGAGAGCCAACAGGCGCCTCACTAACAGATGCATGGGTAGTTACGTAGAGGCAGCAGCGCGAACGTTGTAGCAGCATGGGTAGTTCTAGTGCTACAACCAAGGTAGAAGATGTTTTGTTGTCATTTTCATTTAAAAGTTCAGTCTTTTAAAGACGTGGTACCACCCTCTAACAACTCCATCAGTAGTTGTGTTCGCTATCAAAGCTATGGTTCTGTAAAATGTCTCTCATGCTAAGTCAAACATCTTAGACGTCTCCTGTCTGGAAAAGCTTCTCATATACTTAAACTCAACCATGATTAAATAACATTTTCACTGCCCTGACAACAAATCCCAAGACCAAAGTGGAACAAACATTCATCATCATTTCCTAACAGCATCTAACTTAAGCATACTAACTCAACAACCTCTGCACTTCCACTGGCTTGAATAGTATTTGTAAATGCTTCACGCAATTTGTTTGAGCACACTTAAAACCTACCCTGTGGAGTTTTTGACCACGAATGATCCTATGTATCAGTGTTTCTTCATTACGTGATCACACTCAAAAGCGCTGAATCAAGACTTACAAAGAGCCTAGAGAAGAACAAACTGAAACCCCACAAACATTGCAAATCCGTGAGATACAGTGAATGTGAAAATGACTCCACAGAGCACCTGTGGGTGTTGGGTTAAGCTACCTTATTCCATATATTTGTAGAACACCTAAGACTGAAGTTCAGAATTTATTTTTGTAGTAGCAAGAAGCACCAACATTTGCATTTCATAAAAGGTGTGCAAATGTTCTTCAGGCAGCGTTACTTTCTTTTAAGGGTTTTCTTCTTTTAAAGTTTAATCTTCACAGTAACAGAAGTTATTTAATCTGTTAAGCTACACCTGTTTAGATTGAATACGACATGCTAAAGAGATTGGATACTGGATTTTAAATTCAGTAAATCGGTATCACAACCCAAACCCTATAAATGAGTGAGCTAAGTTGTTTCCTGTATGATCGTCACTCCTGTGCATCTGTTTGGACTAAAGCAAATACAACAGAAATGTTTCCATCTACTGTTCAAACCAGCTTTATTTTGAACGTTTCCCAACCACATGCAAAACACACCTTGGCTAATTCCCCAAACCAAAAACCATACCAACTATATCAACCAGTTTGCCCCAAATAAATCAGAAGCACAGTAACTAATGCAGAACAAAACTTCAGCTCCCTTTCACACTAACAGCCCAGTGTCTGTGGTCGACAACCTCACCAGAAGTACACAAACCTGCATGACTGTGGTGACAGAAAAACGTCCACACAGCTGCTTCAGAGTTTAAGCCTCAGAGGTAGAGTAGCCAGCTGGGAATATCAGTTGACTTCTGGCAGGAGGTCCCTTCTATCACTACAGGTCTCTGTCTCCAACACTCAGCCTCTCTCTGTCTGTTGTATCTGTCTGCATCCTTTATCTCTCTCCATTCTTCTTGCTACTTGATCTCTCTGTATCATCCCTGACCTGCCACGCCTCCTTTCTTCCTTTCAGTCTCTCTTCATCCTTAATCTTTCTCTGTCTGATGTCTCTCTCTGACAATAACTTGTATGGTTTTGAGGAGTATAACCCTTTGCCCCATCCACCTCCCCTCAGAAAACCATGAGCAGATACACCTGGGAATGTAAGACCAAAGAGGAGTCCGACTGTGAGGTAAGACCAAATCCCAAATGTTAGACAGTTTTGCCCCGTTTACTCACCTTCCCGAACAAGCTCTCTCATTGTTACTGTGGCCCTGTCAGTCACCCTTTCTCAAGTGTCAGTGGATTGAACCGAGCCTTACCCCCACCCGCCAAAAATAAATCCATAACTTAACACAGCAGAGTCAGATAACACTGTAATACTCCAGCAAACAAACAATTAACTAGCAACTAGACAAAATCATTTTTGTGTTGACATGCACGAAACATAAACACATTTTATTTCTGATCAATTTGTGCTTAACCCAACAAAACAATATGTTAACATGTTTCAAAGCTAATAGGTGTTTGCACTGAATGTTACATTTAGACAACAAGACAAATGTTTTCCTGTATACAACACATTAAATATCTACATCAGTGTTCATTCTGTGGTCCTGATGGGATCCTCTTCAACCTACTCTTTATAGATAGAGAATCTATCCTAGCCAGCCTTGTTTAATTAGGTCTCAAATTAGAGAAAATAGATAAATAATCATCTCATAAAATACAAGGAACATTAAAATAAAACTGATCCTGACAACGAATCCAGGAAAAGCACAAGTGTATTATGCAGCAGATCTAAAACCAAATCAAAAATTAACTTTTTTTTGAATTCAACAGAATTCAATGTGGTTTGGAAGGGGGGAGGGTAAAACTGTGAAATTGCCCTTTAGAAGACAGATCCTGATCGCAAAGTCTAAAACCAATCAACAGGTCTTAGAACAGCGTTGTAGCTGCAGTAGGAAAGTGTGAAGACCACCTCACACACACACACACACACACACACACACACACACACACACACACACACACAACCTGACAGACACAAACATTTTTAAAATGTGCTCAGAGACATAGCATAGAGGCACAAATGTTTCCTGCACTAACACCACTCTCATTCTCATTCACTGTGGTAGATTGAACCTGCTGTGCGCAGTCTTCTCTCTACGGTCATTCAATTTTCATGAGGATTTCATTTGCATTGACTGGATCGGCATGTGGCTCAGGCGTGCATACAAAAGTTAGTTTGAATAAACTAACATGATCCTCTAAACGTTTAATATGAAAGAAACCGGATATTTACAAACGTTTAATATTTTAGAAGTGCACTGTTCGAAATCCTTACAGTATATTAGTTGTGCTCAGCTCTGGACATAACCTGACACTGTCCTACTCTTGGCCCGTCACACAGCCCTTTGGACTCTTTACAGCACCTCGTCTTCTTTCTTCTCTGTACTCCTCCAAACACAACCCTAATATAGGGATGGACATGGAGAAAATAACAAACGTTGCCTCATGCGCATGGATTCATCGCCATGAAGTGCAAACGCGCTCACAAACCAGTGCAGCTATTTTAAACTGTGGTGCTGACAAAGTAATACACTGAACATGCACTGAATTAGCTGCAGGGAAAGAGCTGAAGAAAAAGTAAGGTCTAGATGTACTGAATCCATTTACTGTGTGGTGAACACAGAACTGCATTCATCCCAATGTGGAGATTTGTTCATTCACAAACACAAAAGTCAACCTCGTGGTGGGTTTAGAGGAGAAGTCATCAGGATTCACCTTCTGTAGAACACGTCATGGAAAGTCCATGCAATCGTTTCTTAGATCTTTACGTCTGGATCAAAGCATTGGATTAAACAAAAAGCACCACCTTTACCTGTGTCCTCACACTAATTTTATATTTACAAGCATATAAAATGGTACAAATGCTGGTAGGGCTTTAGGAAGCCCGTAAATCAGTTCAGCCCTGATAACCAAGTGAGTGAGTGAACATACTAATGATTAAACCCAGCATGTGGCACATTTTAGCAAACAATTCATCCTCCCCAGATCGCCAAGACACAGAAGAACATTAGGAACTGTCCACGTGCCTCCATCGTCATCATCATCATCATCCTCGTCATCATCAGAACCCTGTTTATCTCTGTTCCAACACCCCCAAAATGACACCCACTCTAAAGTCCTCATGACTCCGTGCCTGCCCACCCCCTCCACCTGTCACAACAACGATGAAATCCAACAAACAAAAACATTTTCCAGTTTCACGCTGACGGGAGGACAGAGGGCTCCTATCCCGTAACCATGGAAGTGACGTATCCACACGTCCTGCCTGAAGTTACTATCTAGGCCAACGGCCAGCGGGTAAATGCTCTCACTGCTCTTCCTTTCAGAAAGTGCCATTGAATTCAGACACAAACAGTGAGTTAGGGTGTGTTTTTGGTTGCACAGGCCTCAGGGTGTGTGTGTGTGTGTGTGTGTGTGTGTGTGTGTGTGTGTGTGTGTGTGTGTGTGTGTCCATGCATGTCTGCAGATTGATGCCCCAGGATACCTCAGCACAGCAGGGTCGATGATGCCATGCAATATTAATGAGTATAAGAGACTGGAAAAACAGCGTTAAAATGGACCCCGCAATCAATTTTTCCCTTTGACCTAATTAAATTCTGACTAATGAAATTAAAACCTCTAAAGAATGTTGAGTTTTTTCTCCCAGCGACTGCTTGGGTCTGTATGATGGTGGTACCCAGAGATAACCGGGCAGGGAGCACAGTTTCCTTTGCTTTTTGTTTCGGGACAGTGAAATGGAGGAAGGAGTTAAAGCAGGGGGACGTGGGGTATTCTACATGAGCGATTACATGGTGTGTGTTAGTGCCTTGCATGTAGATGTGCATGCTCTTTGTGGTTTGAAAGGGGGGAGGGTATCGCTCATGCAGTTCACCCCACCGTCTCTGCAACCTGCCAAGCATGAGGATTATTATTATTAAACATGCTGATTTTCAGTGCTACTGTTCCAGGTACACTCTAAATGACATGTCAGGCTAACATATCTGGTATAGTGCAACTAACCTGTTTTACTTTTACCTCTGAAAGCATAAATAAGTTGACCCAACTTAACATTAAGTCTTACACTCTGACAATATTAGGTATACTCTACATAGATACTGGAGAAGTCTGAAGTTACTAAAGTGTTAGTAACTTCAGAATCAACATTTCTCTATTGATTTCTATTTGTTTCTGGACAATGTGAACTGACCTTTGACGCCTATTTAAATTACCATGCTACAATATGGACTATAACTAAAAATCAGTTCAAACTTTTTCTTCACTGCACAATTTATGTAAGGGCTCATTTAGTGACCTATCTGAAACCTGCAGGCACACTGGTGTGGTTGTTCAACGTAAACTGTTGCACTGCATGGAATTAAAGACGACTCTTAAAGCACAAATTCAGCTTAGTTGACACAGTTCTTATCAGCAAACACTGATGTTGGATGGGTCTGCACATTCTGGATTCTATTCAGTGGCAAGATTTTTTTAATGTCCAGTTCTTGTGTTTTTTTAATTCTTCTGTGGCTTTAAGCTCCGTGACAGAATCGTGCAGAATCATCTAATATGGGCAGAAGTCTTTGAAATTTTATGTATAAACACAAGTCTTTTTAGAATAAAACTGTTCTGGGGGTTTGGTCAGAATGTCCTACTGAACATGCAGGTTCTAATTGTTCTTTCTACCCTCCATCCCTCCATATCCACTTTCCCTGGGTAGGATGATCCCAATTCCCAGAACAAGCTGGAGGACCCGGTAAAGGCCCCTCCCAAGGAGGATGACTCCCTCAACATCCACAACTCTCTGACACCCAAACACGAGAACCACAAGGTCCTGGGCGAGGAGAACTCCTCGGAGGTAAACTCACTGCAGAACAACATGATGTAAAAACAAAAAACAAATCAACCCCAGCAACCTGACAACACAACACAGAAAACGTCACGGTGCACCGGCAATGGAAGCCCCCAGATCCCTTCCTCAGTCTACATCTGCTGCCGAGTGCACCTAACCGGTCAACCAACCAACCAAGCAACCAACCAGCCTGACTCCGTACCAGCTAATCATCCCAGTCTGCAACTGTCTCCGACACGGCAACACTGCCACCAAGCGGCCCGGGCCGCTGCAAAAACGTACACCTCCACCACTGCCTCCACTGCCCAGACCGAAAGTAACCCCGCCCCCACCGGCCTCACCCGCCGCCGCTTTGCAACCCCCCCTCCTTATATCCACTCACTCCCGTTTCGCAGCTCCTTCCCCGTTGTTGCTGTCACTCTTCTCGCCTTTAGCTCTCTTACCTGCACACGCACGCACACACACACACACACACACACACACACAGTGAAAAGATGAAAACAGAAACATGCTTATACGTGTACACACATACACACCTTCCCCTGCCTGCGTTGGTGTATTTTGTAAAAAGAAAGAATCATACTGAAATTTAAAACATAAGTAAAATGTCATTGTAAAATAAGTTAAGATAAAGCTACTGAGAGGTTTTGATGTTTGTCTGACTAATCCAGTGAGTATGTATAAATATTGGAAAAAAATGCTTGGATTGATTTAAAAGAAGCAACACAATGTGTCTTGGTTTTCATTGATGTGATTTCTAATCCTTTGATGTACTTGTTTTTTTTTTTTTTGTTTGTTTTTTTGTACTTTTTTGGGACTTTGAACAGAGTTAAATAAACAAACGCGATTCAGACCGTTGTTGAAATAAACCTTTTTAACATGACCTCTATGGATCCTGTGTTTTCCTCAGCATCACCTCCCTAAACTTTTCCCCTGAATCCAGCTCTCTCTGCACGGCTTTGAATGCAGCTTCTTAGATCCTCATCACACACGCTCTGCACTGTTCACACACACACACACACAGAGTCGGGTTTAGTCACTTTCACTGCACATCCTGGTACCAGGAGGGCCGGTAGATAGTAAAAAAATCTCCATAACACATAAATCACTGTGCACCCAGAACCAGTTTGCTGTTTCTGCGTGTTTCCTGTCCTTGGGGACCTTCCTGTTTCCAGCTGGACACACATGATCACAAATGCTAAAAAAAAAAAACACTTACGGAAGCAGATACAGCAAATGAACAAAATGAGAAGCATCTGCTGTCAACAAGCATATACAGCAGCAAAGAAAAATAGGTGATGCCTTTGGATTCACTCTGTTTTCTGCATTAATTGGTCAAAGAATATGACCTAAGCCCAAGACAAACACAGCATGCCTGTAACTCGTGCAGGTCAAAAATTATACGTAAGGGCAGGTAATTCTAGTAGTAGACATTTTTGTATTATCATAGATGTGCACAGAAGTACATATGCAAACATCATCACCACAGCAGAACATATTGTTGCAGATTGAGTTAGATTAGCTACAGAATCACAAAGGCTGAATGAACTATTTCAATTTATTTCAATACCTCCCAGACATTTGGATGAAGTACTACAATAGTCATTGTGACATGCCTACATGCAGCCACATGGCTTCCCACATATATTTCAGCCCTGCTTTTTGTTCTATTCAGGGTGTTGGACCGACAACAATAAAGCGCACACACATGTATATACACTCTTACATTCACACATGCACAATGCATCTGTCAGCTTCCCATGCTTCCTCCCACTCTCTTTCTCTCGTGCACATACACATTTGTTCTTCTGTTCTTTGGAGGACACAAAGCAACATAATGAATTTAGGAAACATTCTTCCTAATCAGAACCAGAGCTGGTAGTCTGCTGGGTCAAAAGCCGCCAAAGCAATTGTCAGACGAGTAAACAAGTCAAACGAGTCTTTTGGAAGTCGATTGAATCCTCCAGGATTGAGCGGCATAATCAAATTCCAGATCTTCATAAGTGAGAAAGTTGTAGTTGTTCAGGAGGATCTGATGAGATGTTAAAGTCAAGATTCAAGTCATTGAATATCAGCTGACAGGGTCAAAGTCACAGTCATGAGTGATTAGAGGGTGTTAGAGCAGCTTTAGGTCATTGAGACAAGTTGAAGTCGAGTCCCGAGTCATTAAGTCTCCAAGCCAGCGTTTATTAAAAATAATAAAGTAAATAAAAAGGTTTATGTGTCAAACCATTGTAATATCAGGTCAAATCTCAGATTATTCCATAAATGTTCATGTCAAGAGTCGATTGGTTGAAAATGATTTGACAAAAGTGCCACTAGTCAGAAAGTTTAGTCATGGCAACTGGACTTCTTTGTTAGGGTTGAGACGTTTTCGTTCTGCATCCACAGACCCACAGAACGTTTTCAATCTGAAATTTCACACTGGAAAAGTCCTGTGGATGCAGATGGTGTAAAACTCAAAATGGTTCCCACAGTGATAGAGGTTCAGTGAAACAAACCAAACACTTTCACTCGTGATAAACAGCCTTGAGTGGTTCTCGCTGCGCTGCCTGGCCCTTTGTCGGGTTTTCGTTTGGATCACTGACAAAGTAGTGGGTTAAAGAGCAGCATTGTGGGGGATCCTTCCCAGGGTGGAGGGTTGCTAATGGGTGGTGGGTGAGGGGGTGTCTGTGTGCCCTTCTCTTTCTTCAGATAAATAAATAGGGGGGGGTGAGAGAGCATTTCAGCCCCCAGAAGGTGGAAGAAAAGGCATTTTTTATCCAGAATTGGAAACAGCAGTAGGCAAGCTACACAAACAGCAGCAACAGTTATTATCGCCCTCTTTTATTCCTGTCAGCCTGTCACACACACACACACATTAAAGGAGGGTCCTCTGTGAAGCCAGAAGCACCAGCAGGCACCATGACAACAAGTGGGCATTGCATTACCAACAGAGAGTGAGGCAGGATGGGGGAGGTGCTGTCGTGCCTTCAGAGTAACAGTGACAGACTGAACCTTCCTGTGCCTGTTCCGAGTAAAGGGTGTTAAATCAGCTCATAGCCACCAAATCACACTTATATCAGCAATAAAAGCTTCTTCAAACACTTGAAGAATCTTTTACACTGACTAGGCCGAACAGTAACAGTAATGGTGCTAACTGCTTAATAACGTGGCGTGTCTGTGAATTTTGATCTTAGGTGAACAGATTCATTTTTTTAATGCCTCACAGTGAAATGCTGGCCCTGACCTACAGCACAAAACAGGAAGTCTGCCTTTTGAAGCAAAACATCAGATTAAATGTTTGCCTGCACACATAACTTCAAAATAAAGTGTTAATAAACCACATCTAATCACAAAACATCTGTACAGCATCTGTGAAAGCAGAATATTTTATCCTGCATGATATTATGATGTAGAAATTAGATAATGATGATAAGGGCCATATTAGGGATAAATGTCTTATAGTCTCCTTTTTGTTCTGCTATTTCATGCATTTTCACACACATTGCCATGGAAACTAATTCGGATGCTACAGCAGAAAAGATGCAAGCACAGTGACCTTCGTCTTCACCTACTACGCACAGACAAAGACAACGGATGGGATGGTTGTATGGAAGTGACTTTCATGCAGAGTTACTATCATCTAGTAGGAAACTGTAGAATACTACAATACTAGATTGGAATAGATCATTAAAAGTACTAGGTTCAGTGTTACAGCCTGCTAACACCTCAGATCATCTAAATATATTTTACACTTTTCATTTTGTAATGAAGATGTAGTCACATAAAAAGTCTTAGCCATAACTCATAACTCTGGTGTTAAATCATATGTGAAAGAATCACAAACTCTCAGAGAGTTCCTCTCAGCGTCTTTCAAATAACTCAAGCCTTCAAATGAACCATTCTAGTTCACTTTGCTCTCAGCAGCGCTGCGTTTTTAACCCGCCTGTGAATGTTGCAGATTATTAAGCAGCTAAAAAACACTACATATTTCTTTAGTCAGTCAAACTGAATTCTAGTGTTGGAAAAGAGGGAAACAGTTTGCTGTCATCATATCAGTTAAAAGGTGACATGTATGTAAAATGTAAAAATCTATGTTAAAGCACTAGCTATGCACCAAGACAGAAGCAACATTTATGTGTTGTCAGTTTACTACTTTGAACTTACCAAAAACATGATTCATTAAATCATTAAACTCCCCTTATTTATCATGTGACCCATAAGAAGGGTCTTTATAAATATTAGTATAATAGCTGTAAATGTAGTTTAAGTATATTTAAATATAATTTAAGTGAAATACAAAAGTACAAAAGCACCCAATTAGTAAAATGCGACTACACAGTGGTTCAGTATGGAGATATCCTGCTTTTATGCATTCCTGGTTTCTTTGCAGTTCAGATTTTAGAGAAAAAAATTCCTGGTAAATTCCCTGGTTTTTTGAAGTGTGTGTGCAGGGTAATGTGGCCATGGTGAAGAAAACATGGTGAAGGCGTGTCAACATTTTCTCTTCTTTATTCCTTTGCTGTTCCATGTGAATCCTGCTGAGACTTGGGATTCATCTGCAGCCTGTGATTGGTTGGTGATGTGGTGGAATGATGGTGGTTAGATTTCTAAAGGAGCTGTCGTGATTGGTCGAGGCAGGTGAACACACATGACGGATTCATGCACACACAAAATCATGCATGTATAAATGCAAAAGAAAACACACACACTGGAAATTGCATAGATGAATTAGATGAACACCAAATGAAGACATTAAAATTGATATTCATGCATAAAAAAACATATAGTGGCACAAGTGCATACACGCAGAGAAAACTGCACAAGTGCTCCCAATTTAGAATTACATGCATGCATGCGCACAAGCACACAGTGTGTCTCACAAAGCTGCCTGAAAAGAAGGGACTGAAGCCAAAAGGAGACATGAGAGAAACAAGAGACTAAGATCTAAATGGCACAGTCTAGTTTACTAATGAGGCTCTGAGGAATGCAGCTGATCAGAACAGGACCGTTTGGCTGCTTGTCTGATGAAAATCTAGAGATACATTACCAGTCTATTCCCAGTTGTGCATTGCATGTGAACGAGGGGCTTGTTTGGCAGCAGGAGGCTGTGATGGCAGTGACCAACTGTTTGCTAGAGCAGAGACCACAGCGACACAGCAATGGTCCCGTGACTACATCATGTCTTCACACGTTAAATCTTTGTTTGTTCCAGTGATGCTTGGACTCCATGTATCTTACTGCCGCTGCTACATGTCGTGCTAGCAGCCATCGGTTTATTCATTTAGTCCAGACTCAACATTTCAACTGCTGGATGAAATGAAATCATTGCAAACTGCAGCAGTGGGTTTTCTTTTTATCTAATTTACTTGCATTTTCATGTTGATAACAAATTCCTTCCTGCGCTGTAAGGTGACTATCGACTTGGAGCTCCACCTCGCCAAGAGGACCAAGTCAAAGACTTCCAAAGGTCCTTTGGCCTACTATGATGTCTACCTCTACAGAGTGCCCAAAGCCTAACCCAGAATACCCAATGGACCTCGTGCCAGCCTGTCTGTAAACAGCCCAAATGGAACCAGGGCCCGAGTCCTGCGGTGGGAGGATGACACGCGCACGCCTTCTCCTCCTGGTTCTAACTGCAGCCCAATTAGTGCTCACTCGCTCCAGTGGTCCAGACCATTGACTTTCAATCCCCACAGCCCTTAACAAACTGCTCGTCTCATACCTCACCATCCTTGCTATCTTCTTGAGTGTAAATGTTGCAGTGTTTAGGTGAAGCTCTTTTACTAAGATTCAGGTGAATTCAAATCGAGTTTTGCTTCTGTAGTTTGACGACTTGAAACAGGTGTATCACATGGAGCAGGACAAAACAATCTGCAGGCAAAACAGACTGAAAGGACGCTAACTACATGTAGTTACAGAGGACTACTAGCCTCCTCTGACTGCTGTCACAGTTCCGCATTAACAACAAATGTCAGGATACTGGGAGATACATTTATGGCCACACAAAAACCTATATGTGCAGGTATTATGTCAAGAAACATGTGAAAGGTGTCAAAGTGTGCAGAACTCAGAAAAAACAGACTTTTCTGTAGCAGGCAGCTCTTTACAGACAGCATATAACAGGAAAAGGAATGGTGGAGACCAAAACAGAGCTAAAGGAAAGTGGTTATCATGCTTTTATTCATTAGATGGACACAAAAGACAACAAAATTGTCATAAATACTGTATGTTGTATGCTGACTCTGCTGCCACCTAGTGAGAAAATAAAATGAATTCAGCTTTATTGTCTCATTTGGGATCTAAAAGAAATAATATAACAAAAAAAGTATATGCTTGAAATAAACAATTAACATGTCTAATAACCTAGCTTTTGAATACAACAAAGAAACAAATGGAAAGAATATAACTAGCTGCTGTTAAATCTTTTTTTAAATACTCCATATTTCCAAGTGGTAGCTAAAGTCTTTCTAAGGTAACATGAAACACAGAATTGTTGCACTTTCAGTTTTGAAGTCTTTGATATGGAGCTGTTTGCTACTGCCAAAGGGGTAATCAGCTGCTTGGATGATTTAGAATCTCCCATCTTCCTAATAAACTTTTTATCCAACTGCTCTGCAAGAATCATGATGGCAAGATGGACGACTTCCTTTTACGACTTCCACTTCAGATAAAACTGCAGGATATCAGCTTTTCTATGTATGGCAGAGACGTGAATTGAGCAGATACTTAGCTTATTCTTTCAAACAACCACTGAGAGTGGTTACAGTACGCTGTAATATACACTATTTATACTGTATATTATTTTTTTGTGCTCATTAACAGTCATTCCAGATAAAACCATTGAAAAACGTGTTTGTGTGATCGATGTCTATCTTCTTAAAAACCTTCTTGCTTGACAGTGTGAATTGATAAATGATTTTAAAATAACATCAGTATTAAAAAGTATATTTCCATGGTTACACAACAAACAAAAACATTACTGTACATGTTCCCTGCCTTTATCAATTAAATACTATAAAAACCTTCCTATAAAAGAAATTATCTTTTACCTATGTTTGAAGGCTAAAATAATAAAAACCTTATTTGGTTTAAAACAGTGAAGAAGAAACAGAAATTCACACAATTGCAGCTTTTAGCAAGGCACTCAGTCCTAGCTCCTTGTAAGTCGCTTATATAAATGCGTCTGTCAAGTAAAGTAAAGTCTATGAAGATTCTCAGTCATCCAGGTTATGGTTATTTAAAAAAAGCTTTTTCAATAGTGACTGTTGTTCTTGAAAAACCTATTTTTGAGATAAAGTACTGTCATTCAATCACACCCTCCTGCCAGCAGGAGGCACCGTGTGCATATTCAGCAAATTAAAGTATAATGAAGAAGTCGCTACACGCTAGCAAAGATCGTCTATTTGAAACACATTTATGTGTCACCATGGATACGATTACGTCTGTGACCTTCAGCGATTGGTTTGTTTCCTAACAAATACCTACAAAACTATCCAATTATATTTTAAAACGTACGGTTTTTGCTTTAGTGTGTGTATATAGTTCATGCATTTCGCCAAACGTTTCTAAAGGTGAATACATTAAGTACCAGTTTCCGCTGTTAACACGGCTTTTTGTGTTTTTCGTTTTATTTGTGTTTTCTAGTTACTAAAGGGAACTTTGTGGCGCTTATGCATTATTTGGTTATTTACAAACCGCCAATAAATACGACAAAAAGAAGAATAACGCGGCTGGTCCGTGGTCGGACAGCTTTTCCCATCGCCAGATAATAGGTGCAGAGTGAGATGTCTTCTCTCATATTAGTTCTTCGTTGGTAGCATGCTGTCAGATCTTAGCACAGCCGCTAACAGAGAGAGAACTTTTATTCAAAGTAAAAATTCTGGCGTTACTGGTAACTCAGAAATCTATAAGACAAGACACATAAGCAATCTTGCCAACAAATCTTATTCCGCAACATCCATTAAAGATATTTAGAAACTGTTAAGCTTGTGTTATACAATTAGCATAGCTAACGTTATGTATACAGAACTGAACAGTATCCTGGACATCACTCCTGAAAGTGTCACAGAGGTAATTCTTTTACATTTTAAATTAATTAGCAGCTACAGTTAATGTGTGTGTTTGCAACCAACGTATCTTCTGGTGTCATGTTTGTAACATCGTCTTCACCTACAGGGAGAATTTATCTTGTTGTCAGACCGACACAGTGATGCATCTTTCCTCATTCACCACTTCCTCTCTTTTTACCTGCGCGGTGAGTTTTAACACCTGTTGCATGTTAAATAAGTGAAATCCATGTCTGAACGAAGGCTGGCGTGTCTGTTTCCCGTCTCAGCGCGGTGTAGGGTTTGCTTTCTGGGCCTGGTACAGTCCTTCAGTCACTACAGCGCAGTCAGTCAGAGACTGGTAAGTCAGAGTCGTCCTGTTGTGATTGTGACATAAGGTTTACAGTCACCAGTTATTATATATCATATGAGCAACTAATGTTGCAAAACAATCAGTCAAAGTTAACGAATTAGCTCTAATTTACCTGAATCAGTTATTGAATACTTTGGTTTTTGGTGATTGTCAATTTATGACCACAAGAACATGGATGTCATAGTGTGTCTTTTTTGGCGTTATATGTTTCTTTTAAAATGTGTGTGGACGTTTGTTATCAGGGTGTAAGTCTAGTGCAAGCAAAGGAGAAAGGTCAGCTGATATTCTTGGAGGGACTGAAAGAGTCACTGTCCGTTTTGATTCCTCAAGAAGCCCACGCAGCAAGTCAGGCTATTGACTTCCTTAGGTACAATTAATAAACAAAAATAATCATATTCATTTAATCTATTACATAAAGCAATATATTTCTCATTATGTCTCATCTTCAGGGATCCTGCTATCGGCCTGCGGAGTTTGTACGAGTTTGTCCAGTCCAGTCTTAGCAGCTTTGGTGGTGGGGAAAAAGGGACAGATGGGGCGGAGGAGTGGGGATCCCCAGTGGTGCTGGTGGATGACCTCAGTGTACTGTTGAGTCTGGGGGTGAGCGTTGGGGCCGTGCTGGACTTCAGCCACTACTGCCGAGCTACAGTCTGCTCTCAGTTAAAGGTTGGACTTGAGTTGAACCACCAGTAAAGTTAGGATTGCATAACATGAATTATATATAGTATTAGGCACTCACTTAGTTGCTTATTAACATAATTCTGACTGTGGCTGCAGGGAAACATGGTGATGCTGGTACGCTGTGATGGGCAGGAGGAGGAGGATGGAGATGAAGGCTCGGAGAGATTACTGAAGGGCTTGACCCACCAGTGTAGCCTCAGACTTCACGTGCAGAGTCTTTCAACTGGGTACTGCAGGGACATACATGGGCAGGTGTGTCAGAGTTCTTAAAGATGAAGACGATTTGGTGCTGGTTATTATTAATTTATTATTATACTTTCAGTTTAATAAGTTTAATATGATAGTAAATAGTATAGTATAAAATGACAGAAGACTGAAAAAAGTCATGACAGTTTTGCTTCAAAGGTATAATACTTATTCACCTAATTTAACCCTCAGGCGTCAGTTTAATTTACTACCCTCTTGTATCACTCGGGACAAAATGGTCAGTCTCCTAAAAACTGCTATAAAAATGTATGAGATTCATATTTTTTTCTAATTTTTTTGCATAGATCTCTTAAGCTACTCCAGCCCTGCTCAAAAATACCAAACATTCAATCATTTTCAGGATTTTAACCCCTTACATGCTAGTTTGATTACCTGAACTCACTGTTGTTATTTATGCGTTAGATTTAAAATTTACTATCCTCTTGTATCACTCAGGACAGAAATGTCCCATAGACTTTCATTGTAACCACATATTTTTAGCTCATGGCCAAAACAAAATATAATCATGCTTTTTGGGATGTTAGGGTTTCATTTTAGAGAAAAATAGTTATACTTAACATTTTTAGGGTTTACCACCAAAATCACTCATATCATACCTATTGTAGGCCTGTGCATAAAACACTTATTTCAATATGTTTTGTGCTGGTTTTAATGAATCTAACGGTAAATAACTGAACAGTTTCAAGTTCATCACCCTCCTTCTTTAGCTAAACTTCAAAAAGACTACAAAAACATTTAGTAAATTGGCTGGGGTCTGCTCACAAATCTTACTGTGAGTGCGTGTGTTTGCATATGGAGGTTAGTCTATCTAGCAGCGTGGGATTTTGTGCTCTTTGCAGGTGATGTTGCCACCTGCAAAGAGCACATTGTTTTATGTGTATGTATGTAATGTATTTTTCTTATCAAAATGGCAAATTGAACTGGCACCGTCACCAAATCTAAGCCTGACAGAAGAACAATGAATCCGTAAATTTAACTGCTTAAGCTGGGAGACGAACACGGAGTCCACACGTGATAACGCGTCTTCCTACTGAACTGATGCAGACAACAAGCGTCACATCTCATATAGTAGCTTTTGAGATATGTGTGCAGCGATTGTGTAATCCTGGCTGGTTTGATCTGGTCCAGACAAAACATAATTTGAATTTCAGTTTAGTCATAATTTTCATTTTTGAAGTAATTATGAGGCATATCTCAGGTAAATATAAGAACAGGACACATTTAAACATTTTATTTGTAAATTGAAATTTCAGAAAGTTCAAATATTTCCATGTGTTGACAGTCATTAACAGAATGAAGACACAGCTGTTTCACACTAATTTAATGCTTTTAGTGTGGGACTGGTATCAGTAAGATGTGTTAATCATTTGGAGGTTTGTCAATTATTTGGTGTACTGACTGCAGCTGACCACTAGATGTCACTATGGGGGTCTTGGGGGCTTTGGAGCTACGACTCTTTTTTCGATACAATCATGAAGAAGCCTGAGAAGCTTCATAAGGCTTCATTTGCCCATCTCTACTAAACAGGAAAATAACAGAAATGATCTAATAAATAATAGACGACAACACATGGAGGATGCATAGAAATGATCTGACAAAGGAATACTGAAGGGGCAGGGTTAATATTGAAGTGAACCAGGTTGCTTGATGGGTAACAGCTGAAACTGAGGAGGTTAATGAGAGCATGGGCCAGAGTTAATCGGAGTGCTAGGTATTGTAGTCCAAAAATCCAGGAAGTGAGTAGTCCAGAGGGTGACAAAGGGGAGATGGGTAATGTAGTTCAATTTAAACAGAAAACATCATTATCAAGACACAGAGAGAAAATCAAGACACAGAGAGAATACTAAGAGGAAACATGTAACTGAACCAAATATACAGAATCACACAAACAGATGTACATAAAGAATAAAAAAACACACACGCTAAACTAAAACTAGACAGACCGTGACAGAATATATGGATTTTAGTGTTTGGTAACTGATTATAATTAAAAGATGAAGGTCACACTTAAACTCGATCATATTTGCGCAAAATGTAAAAAGTGCTTGATGTAAATAGCTAAACAACACTAAGAGAAATGTAATAAAATGTACCTGTAAGTAAACCTGCAGTGTGTTGGTTTTCAGGTGGAAGTGTTTTGGAGGAGGAGACAACGTGATGGGCAGCTCCCACAGATGAAACTCTTTCAGTACAAAGTCCATGATAAAGGTGCCTCCTTCTTCGCTCGTGGGACCTCAAGTGCGGTTCTCTAGGTGCATTTTTCTCTGCCTTAAGTTGCCATTTGACTCTTTTAAATGTGACAACTGACCCAAAACTGTTTTAATATCATCAGGCATTATACATGTGCAGATGTGTGTTCATAGAGTATTGGTTGGTTGGCAACCAAAGAGACAAATTTAGCAGCCAAGACTAAGCTTTAATGTTTGGCTGTTCGTTGGTATCAGTCTGGATCCCTGAATGTTTGGAGGAAGGACACTGATCCTGCTAGCTGACCTCTGCACCACAGCCCACTGCTCAGGTTGTTTTCAAATATAAAACAACAGATGTGAAAACAAAATTGCTGTGCAGTTTAAATGTTAGGCTGGTCCGCCATGAGTCGTGTTATTGTCCTTAATCACTCTCAATGCAGGTACTAAGATGTTTGTTAAAATAATGAGTACTTATTACACCCAACAAAGACAGTGGACAGGCAAAAACAGGAGAAAAACATTGTGTACAATGGTTCATTTTTGACTTGTCTCACCACTGAATGGAGCTGTAACAGCACTGTATGTTCATGCAATAAAGATCAAATGAACAGTGATATCTGCAGTCTATAATTATTACTATTACAAATATTGTTATGATAATATTGTGCCAAGTGAAGCTAGAACCCCATTGTTTTATTAGGGGTTCAAGCCTGTCTAACCCCATCCTTTCCTCTCTTCACTGGTTACCAGTTAAATTTAGAGTCGATTTAAAGATTGTACTGTTTTTAAAGTCTTGCATGATCTTGCTGTAATTTATATCAGAGATCTGCTCGTACTCTATTGCCCAAAGCACTCTTTATGTCACTCCGATAGTAGTTTAGAAATTTCTCCACAAAAGTTGAGTTGAGTGTTTTTGTTGTTTGGGTCCCCCTGGTATGGAACACACTACCAGTTCAGCAGAAGGTACAGAACGTCTTGTTAGAGGAGCAAGTGTCACTTCGAAAACGTTTCACTCACTCAATCCACCATACGCCTGTTTTATTGAGTTCTTGCAGTGCCACTATTTGGGTAGTTTGGGTTGAAATAGGCTTTGAGAATAAATGTTAGAAAGCATTTGTAGCTCTCGACCATTTTCATTTTGTAAAAATAGCTCTTATGTGAATAAAGGTTGGAGACCCCTGTTCTACAGTCTGGAACTTTGCAGCTAACTGATATGAATGATGATGATCTGAATATATTAACACTTCCACAGTAAGGACAGCTCTAACTTTATTAATTTATAAATTCACTTTGTCTTCAACTTCTAAACAGACGCTTTTTGAAATGTGTGAACTCTTTTCTATTGATGTCACGCCTTTTGTTTAAACCTTTAAACCCTGTTTTTAAGGTGTCAGGTGTACGAAGTATTTGATTTGCTTTTATTTGCTATTTTCCCGTGAACCATTGCATCTATATTAAAACTACATTATTTAATAGGTATTTTACTAAATGTAACTGCTGAATCCACATCACATGCAATATCTTCCCTCGCTCGTCTGCAAGAAAAGATCTAAGCATCTTGTCCAAAATTACAGACGCTTTTTTGAGTCTTTCTGAGTGTCTCTTAAAAGGCACTGGTTTCATCAGTGTCGATGGAGAACATGAGCCTGAGTAGACAAGGTGACTTGCCTGATATTGACCATCTCATTCCTTATGATGTGACATTGAATCTCTCGTCATATAGCATAATTTGTCCAAAGACTATGATATAATCTCTGCCTTGTGTGCTTTAGTGAACATCTGACCTCTTCCACTAATTTCTACTTGTCTCTCAGTTCTTGGAGAAAACAGCAGTTTATGTTGATATGTCACCTCTCATGTTTCTGATGAAGATCAATGAGTGCCGATCAATTCAATTAAATTCAGCTTTATTTATATAGTGACAATTAACAATGTACATTGTCTTAGGACACTTTACAATGTAAGGTTTAAGACCTTACACATTATATAATATAAGACAGTGAGAGAGAGGGCAAAGCACAACTAGGGGAGAGAGAAGATAAATGGAGTCAAATTCATTATAAATATCCTATGTTGTTATGTGATCGGTTACACCTGGTTGTGCTACAATTTGAACCAATAGTGGAACTTACCAAATCAATTATTTAATTTTGTGACAGAGTTGCAGAGGTTGGAAAAATACAATTTGAAGTAGACATGTTTAGGTACTTTGTGTCCAAAATTCAGATGCCTACTGTACTAAAACTGTCAGTTATAGGTGCTGAGACAAAAGTGTTTGTCACGATTACGTCCTGTTCTGACTGGTCTCCTGTGTGTTTTTGTGGTTGTCCTTTGGTTACCACCCAATTTTCTATAAATTTGTGTTTTGGGAGTTTTATCCCTGATTTTT
Organism: Microctenopoma stevenorrisi; assembly: GCA_032270685.1. Lineage (NCBI taxonomy): Eukaryota > Metazoa > Chordata > Actinopteri > Anabantiformes > Anabantidae > Microctenopoma > Microctenopoma stevenorrisi. Next base: position 1,869,702 of record JAUMTR010000008.1, on the reverse strand, counting down.
GGTTTATTGGTTACTTATGTCCCTGTTTATATTATACCCCGGCTTGGACCCCCCCACATACCCTTTAGCATGCCATTATCATGATTTTGCTTTTTCCTGGCACTGGCGACAGGAAACGACAGTCTGTCATTTGCTCGTACAACAGTCGATCAGCTCACTCAAATATTTTTATGCAGAGATGGGTTGGACGTTCTGTAATATCTGGTAAGTAAATCTGAACATTTTAACCCATTGTGTTGTACTATTTATGTGTGGTACCTAATTAGTTCTATCATAAATGTGTTGATTTTAAACTTTTAGAACATACTTCTAGTTTCAATGTGGGATAGTTTTAGTACAGCTAATATTTCAGTTTTATTTGTTGATTAAACTACTGTAGTTCACAGTATAAAAAGTCCCCGTAATAATAAGTGCCTTCCACATTTGTGTGGATTGTCTCACTGTTTATTCTGTCCTGTTTGCATCCACTTTGGACTAGCCCCTCAGCTGACTACAGAGTGATAAACAGATCAAACTTCCTAATTTTGGTAACCCTTTGTCTTAGCTTGGTCAGAACTGGGGACATTAATCATTTGCAGAGGTGGGTAGCAACGACTTACATTGGCTCATATAAATTCACTTTGAAAATAGATGTGCTTTCATTTAATTATATAAACTTTAAACATTTGTTAAGTAAAAATAGAACAGACAATATGGTTTGATTTGAACATTTATTTTGTATGTTAACACACATTCTGAGTTTCACACCTTTAATTTACTTTGATACAGTTACAAAGGTTTGCCTGATTTAATTCTGAATTTTAGTGTTACCAGTGCTGGGGTTATCATTTGCATTCCGTGGCTGCTGTTGGGGAGACGTCTGGTTGGGTTTTGCAAAAGGATGAGCGCTCTGATGCACGCCTGTTATATGCAGTAGGCAGCCAATCAGCCTATACCATGAATGGTCACCTCAGAGGGTAAATTGGCATTTGTTTTGCTAGTCTTAAGTTATAATTTACATAGATTATAGTAATTTATAAAGTTAGAGTTTTTGTCATTTGCTAAAACTAATCTTAACTGACAGGCTTTTGTATTATGTTTTGTTTTTGTAGGTTTTGTATATAGTTGTTGTTTTTCATCTACCCCCTTGTTTGTCAATGCTCTGATCAGCCATGTTAATCCGTCCCAAGTTTACTTATGTTTTGTTGACCTTTTTTATGGGCCCAGACTTTGATAAACATTTTTTTGGAATTCCTTTGTTATTGCTTTTGGGGTAAATAAAAACCCTCTTATTTTTAAAAGATTCACCTGTGTCGTCGTGCCTGATGCTCGGTCCTTCACAGGGGGTGCGTGTGGAAAAAAGAGAACATATGGAGTCCATACCAGAGTCACCAACTATGTGGACTGGATCCACAAGACCATGCAGGAGAACTGAAATTTACAGTTATTTATTACAGCATGATGACTAATTTTGCATAATATGCATTCACAGCATAGTATTTACATTTGAAAACAGCATTTTTCCTTTTGGGTTTAAATACATTTACATAATGGGGATTTGTGTCTCTTTGTGATGTATTTAAAAAAACTCAACATTATGATAACAAGAAAGAAAACAATGAGAATCAGTAATTCAACACCTTTCTTCTACTTCATATTAGTGTCACTGAAACATCAACAACTGATGTATTATATATAACATACATCATACAACATACTGACCACAAACTAGGAGTTAATACTCCTAGTTCATCATGTTACATTCATTTTTCTTCTCTTAGTCCTAGTTCAGTTACTCAGTGTAACGGTTGTCCAGACATTACTGAAATTTTTGTCATGCTACATTTATTTCTTGCTTAGATAAACAAAAGCAAATAGTTGGAGTTAAATTCTGCTACAAACAACAGACTGCACAGCACTGATACATTTCTCTTTGAACATTAGTCACATTAGATACAACAAAATCCATCCACCCATTATCTACTGCTTATCCGGTGTCGGGTCACAGGGGCAGCAGCCTAAGCAGGAAAGCCCAGACCTCCCTGTCCCCGGCCACCTCCCCCAGCTCCTCTGTAGGGACCCCATCCGTTCCAAAGCCAGCCGGGAAATATAATCCCTCCAGCGTGTCCTAGGTCTGCACCTCCCGGGGCCTACCGAGGGAGGCGTCCGGGTGGCATCCTGACCAGATGCCGGAACCACCTCATTGCTCCATTCGTCCCTCACTCATTAACAAGACCCCCGAGATACTTAAACTCCTCCATTTGAGGCAGCACCCTGTCCCCAACCTGGAGAGTACATTTCACCCTTTTCTAAGAACCATGGTCTTGGATTTAGACCCCCCCCCCCCCCACGGGCAGGTGGTGGGCCCACAAGAGAGCGGAACCACGTCGCTCATTCAGACTGAGACCGGCTGGACCTGGTGGTCTATGGTCCATCCACCAGGCACTCGCCAGCGAGCTCCCACCCCAGGCTGGCTCCAGGGGCAGCCTCGAGTACCCTTTCACAGGGCAAGGGAAACGCTGCTCCTCGATCTTTGTCTCCCATAACGGGTCTTTTGGATCGAATTTGATTCGATACAATAAAATGAATAAACAAATATAGAAGAAGAATCCACTTTATTTGTCAGTGATACATTTTTACATCTTACAGCAAAATGTATTCTCTGCATTTAACCCATTCCCCCCAAGCGACGCTTAGGGAGCTAGCGCTGGGTGTCCCGCTCAGGGACGCACCTGCTATGGGCTGGGTAACTCAGCTGTGAATCGATCCCACTATTTCTGCATCCTAGCCCTATGCCCTAACCACTCTGCTGAGAACGACTCTGAGATTATAATGTACGGGAAGGTCCAAACTACAATAAATTTCAGCAAAATACCTGATACTGATGAGTGAAGGGAGACACATGAGGGAGGAGCCAGTTTAATAACTAGCTTGCAGTTCTAGTTCATGCCTTGGTCAGAGGCGCCGCGTACGGACAGGCAAAGCAGGCAATTGCCTAGGGCCCCGAGGTCAAGGGGGGCCCCAGAGGACCAACACGATTTGAACCGCATCAGAACAGCAGTAGTGAGACTGTGAAAACAGGTCATTGACAGCAGCACTGTCAGCAGCTCTCACAAACCCCCTTTATGGGGCCCCACCCCTCCCCCTCCCTCTTGGTGCCAGCTGACCGGAAGTAAACAAACACACGGAGTGAGCGCGAGGCAGCCTCTGCTCCGCAAAAATGTAACGAAACTATCCTTTTTTTTTTTTCCCTGGCCTGTCAGTAACACAGATGACACATGAGTACGTCATGTATGTATAGCTGTGTAGTCATCATTCACGGCCCTTTATTTTATTGTCTTATATTTATTTATTTTTTATTAATTAATTAATTTATTTCAGTTACAGACAGGACCTGGGGATATAA
>JAUMTR010000008.1:1848458-1866217 GCA_032270685.1 Microctenopoma stevenorrisi | reverse complement strand
AATGAACGCTGTACACACACTCACACTCCCCATATATACTCTATCCCTTACCTCTGGGGTGTGGACCAGGAGGGCCATCGCAGCCCCAACAGCAGCCAGGAGGCCCACCAGCGCAGACAACGAGTCGACGGCCAGCTCGTCCTCTCAGCGCCCAGCCCCAGACGGTGACAGAGCTAACGAAAACTATCCTTCTGGAGGCGAAAAAAGATAAAAGAGAAAGGAAGAAGAAGAGAAAAGGAGACAAGGCAGTGGTAAGTATAGGCTACATATGATGAAACCTAGTTTGAGGGCCCCCTTGGAATTTTTTGCCTGGCGCCCCTGGTCTTGGTGTCGTTCTGCACCAAATCACTTAAACCTAATCGGCTACAAGCCTATTAATTTTGTTATAGCGTGTGTTCACACTAGAGGTCGCTCTATCCCCGCCTTTCACAGTACAGGTTATGAGGTCGAAGTGGAGAAGTCTCTGTTTGGGATTTGACAACCCACAGATTTCAAACGCTCTTCTTGGCGTCCCAGCATGAAATTTGAGGGATGCAAATTTAGATAATTTCCGAAAGAAGGGATATAATACCAGGGTTGGCGTTCAGCCTACCCAGGAGGACCTCAGCTATAGATATATTTTGGGATCTCTGAAGTTTGTCCAGGTATGTCTGTGAACTGTTTGCTGTTAGCATTGGCGTTAGCTGTATTAGCGAAAGTTAACGTTAGCTTACTGGTGATGGAAAGCATGGGATCTGTTGAATTGTGAAATCACTGCATTGTGTTTGCGTTAACTGTGGAGCGTTGCTGTCGTCACAGTAGGACGGCAGCAGTTGATAATTCAGATGCACCATTTGTATTTAGTTAAATCGCGACACGAGACCTCGACAAACTAAAAAAAAGCACGATACAACTTAACATCGTCACTGTGCTAAGCTAGCTAAATTTAGGTTAGCGTCAATTTGTTATTAGCTGCAAGCTGTTCTCATAATTTGGCCATTGACAGCTAGGTTCACAAGGCGTTATAGACGATACTCGTTCTTGGCATTTGAGCCATTTTAGGTGAGGCAGTCTATTGTTGGTTACTTTGCATATTACACATAAGTACTATATTTTGGTACTGGGATAATGGAAGAGCTAACTTAGCTACCCGCTTGCTAGAGATGTTAGTTTGATGTTGTCATAAGTTGTTTGTGGGTAGGAGTAGTAGCAAGCAGTACTTGAAAGATAAACCACTCGATTGGGACAGTATACGGGTATGAATATTTTTATGTGGTCGATAAATAACTGTGTTTTTTAACAGATATGGAGTTATAGTTTTAAATTGTTCTGGTTATAGCGAGCTGTTTATGGGAGAGGTAATGTACGTCCTCGGTTAAACTTACGCAAGCTAACAATTACCTAGTTGATGCTTTTTTAGTTAAACTTCTATATATAAGGTTCTTTATCCAAGTTCTAGGTCTGTGTTAGTATCAAATTCCTACTGACATTACAAAAAAATACAAATTGTGCAGAACCTGACCGGTGCTGTAACATTAGCTAACGAAGGCTAACAGTAGCTGTTAGTCAGCTAGCCAACACGAGTAAGTTGACAGGATGCATATACCCATTCACGGTCGATTACCTATAGAAATCTAACTAGTATAAACATGTAATAAGCTAGGCCATAATTTGTATGTGCTAGCTTAGTGTTTGCACACTTGTTCTAGTCAAAGAATTGAATCGTGAATAATCTGCTTTTGATTGAAATTGTACAGCCAATAATGAAATCTACCGAGCTCGGGCATGCTAAATAATGTCAAGATGACGGGTTTGTTTGATCGACAGCCCCGTGATTGATTACGCAAAAATATATTATTTAATTACAATTAAATGAGAGTTATTTGACGAGCAGGACGCTGGGCATCCTGGCCCCTGTGTGGGAACCGCTGTGCTAGCTCGCTCCTGGCAGGTGATGTTGCGACATGGTTGCATCAGCCCCACTGTTCGAGCGTGTGTTTTTTTTGCTGTTTTTAAGACATTTATTTCGCAATTTCTGCTCGTTTTGTTTGCTTTAAATTGTAAAAGGCAGGTGCGCGTGCTTGATAAAAATGACGTTACATTCTTTTAAAGACGTATGCATGATAACATGTAGTATAATTCAAGACATGTTTTAAGATTTCCTATGTAATGTCTACTTCCTCTAAAGACGCACTGCACCTCGTACACCAATCGTTATTACAATATGGTTACTGATTGACAGGATGTTTCCCTCTTTTGTCATCAGTTCTGGTTGTAAAAGGCTGGTGTTGCAGTAATCTGCTCATCCTGCACATCCAGCTTATGTGTACATTTACAGCAGAACTACTGGGCTTCAGTCATCAGAGGGGCATGCTTCCAGAGTATGCAAATATGGCACTCAGTGTTGATGCCACCAAGTTGTGGAGAATGAATACAGCTTAAAGCTCCCTGAGATGTTTGTGGACGTAGGCATAGTTGTTGGCTAGCAGTAATAATTGTTTGGATAAAGATAAGGTGTGTAAATGCATCACATTATACATCGAGTTGCTTATTATGCCTCTGGAATCTATAAATCCTGGAGCTGCCTTCAAGCTGAGCGTTTTAGGAAGTGTTAAAAAGAGGTAAGGTGGTATTTTATATTACCGTTTGATGTGGGTCACTGTGTTAGTTTAGACATAGTGTTGATACAGTTCAATTCAACAGTAAATTTGCTGGCATGTGGCTTTGCACTCCAAGTCTTCCTTAATCTGTAAGCCACCTAATTAGGCTGCTGAGAACCACAATGATTGCTCTAACTGAATTTGCACGTACAATGTGAAACAGGCGTGTTTTAGTTGCAAATAAGTGTGCTGCCATCTCACATATGAGGTGAACAGTTATTTGTTGGATTGTAAACTATAAAGCATGTGTGTGCAGAAACCCTGGATTTAGTAATGTGTTATAAATGTTTATTTGCAGTTTTCTGGGTTTAACGAGTAAAGTTATTTTTGTTCAGCCTCACATAATTGTCGCTATATCCCAACAAATACCATTCAGTCAGACAAAAAAGGATAAACGGTCGCTGCTCATATGCTGCATAAGTGGCTGAAGAAAACACAAGCCTGGGGCAACAGCTCACCACTATTTAGCATGTACATAGGGTTCATTTTCTACCCTGACTCTCAAAGTTGTCATTTTTTGGACATGAATGCTGCAATGTACAGGATAGACCAGGAACAGAGGGGGAGGGAAACAGTGGGGGTGGCTATAGGCCCTGCTTGTTGAGTTTCCGATCAGCTCAATCCCAGATTAGTTTACTGACAGAGATGCTGCCTTTGCCAAATCAGGCCTCATCATTACACCTACGTATCCCCACAGTGACCTGGACAGACAACTGTGAGATGGAGGCATTCACAGAAGGATTTTTTTGTGAGCCACTGAGCATGACCAGAACCTGGCTAATAGTCGACTTTCCTTCAGCAGAAAGGCTTTACTTCAAAGCCTTCTTTTGACTTTTGCAGAATCCATTGTGCAGACTTGCTGGGACGCTGCTGTGTTTACTCTATAGTGTATTTATAACAGCAGATCAAATGACTCCTGAGGCAAATTCCTCCCAGGGAATGCTTCCGTTGGTCCTGGGGGGACGACTGGAGCAGTCTCAATCTCTGCATGAATCTAGAAGGGAGCACTACATTAACCACAAGTCATCAGTTAAGCTAAAAAAATCCAGGGCTGCTTCTTCCAGGGGATGCAAACAGCTGCAAGCCAGAGAGATAACCTGGTCTCGTACTAGCAGGTATGATCTTTGAAAGAACAGTTTGAAAGATAGATGCAGCGAGGCAACGGCTAAGCTTTGTTATTGTGTGTGTGTGTGTGTGTGTGTGTGTGTGTGTGTGTGTGTGTGTGTGTGTGTGTGTGTGTGTGCGTGTGTGCGCGCGCAGGGCAAGGCAGTCGGTTAAACATTTTACTAAACCAGTGTGTAACTACAAAGACTTAAAGGCATTGATGATCCTTCCTGCTGAGTAAATGGAGACACGACAAAGAGACAGACTGAGATTGGACAGAGAAGACAACAGGAGATTAGATACATGGTGGGAAACTGACTAAACTGGTTCTGTCTTTCAAGACTGACTCTCTCTCCCAGGACTTTTTACAGGAAAAGCACTTAGAATAATAAATGGGTGGACTGGATTATTTTCAGTGATAACCAATTTTTCTGTTTGATATTGAATAAAGTAATGTTTATTTTGTATTAACCACATTTTTTTGTACGTTCTTTTATAAAGTTTAATCTGAAAAGGAATATTTAAGGAGATATCAACTGCTTTGTGATTCTGTATCAATAAAAGAATACAGTATTTATTGTTATATATATCATATCGCCAGATTCAAGGCAATTTACAGCTTAATTAAATTGAATTGTAGAGGCATTGACCCTCTCCACTTTCACAAAAGGCTGTAATCTGGGAATTTTTACCCAGGCATGATTGCTAGGACATGTACATCTGTTTGCCTCAGTCTAGCTGCTCAGGGCGACCTGTACTGTATGTTTTTCTCACCAAGGAATGTGTCCACACCTTTTTGCCTGATAAATGAGCCGTGTGTCTAAGTGCTGTCGAACATGTGACCCGTGTGTGATGAGAGAACTATGTCACTTATTCCATGATCAGGACAGAGCAGCTTTATAAGAACTGAGCTCTGGGTTTGAGAGCGTGTGTTGGTGCCTGTGTTTCTGTGGGGATGTATCATAGCATACACCTTGGCACAAAATACTTACTAGGCTACATAATATGAACTAGGCTACAGTTGTTTGTTTTTCACATATGTACTATACTTCTTCAAGTGAGAACTAAATAACATTCAAATCAATAAATACTTTTAAAGCGTCAGAAACCTCTGTTTGTGGTTTTCAATAAAATAACCAGCATTTGGATGGAAATCAGCAAAATAGACACTGACATCATTCATGAGGTGTTGACAGTTCTTGTGAAGTGTTGACTATCTACTGGAGTCGACAGAACTCCTACCCTCTAGTTGTGCTCAAGGGCATTTTCTTGACAGTTTTAACACTGTGATATATCTCTGACAATGTTTGCCAAGTTGTTTTCTGTTATGCAGCTGTTAGTCAACTAGAATTTACTTTATTATTGCTTTTAAAAAGTCTTGCATGCTGGGAAAAATGTAAATGAGCTTAGGTTTCTATGCCTCCTTTGTTACTGAGTTAATTGGTAATGCAAAGTTTTATAAAAACAATTCTACCTTACATCCGAACATGTTTGATCTTATATGTGACGTTGGATTATATAACCATTGTCTCGCTTCCTCTTCCAGGTCCCTGGATGCTCCGCGTCGCACAATCCTCGGCCGGCCAGTTCATCCCAATGGCCGGGAGTTGACCCCGCCTACCAGGATGACGCTGCGTGAGCGGCTGAGAGAGAGGATCTCTGCGGCTTTTTACCGCCACGGGTTGCTGTGTGCCTCCTACCCAGTACCCATCATCCTCTTCACCTCCGCCAGCATCCTCACCTGCTGGTTAGTGTTGTGTTTGGGACTTTGTGTTCATGTTTCTATACTTTGGAGCAGTAAAAGAAATACAGGTATATAGTGCTGGTACTGTAGAGACTGATGGAGCTCATTTGGTGTTTGAGACCGTGTCAGAAAGCTATTGCTGTAACTCGGGGTTGGTCATTTAAAGGCAAGTGTTTCCGATTTGTCTTGACTGTCCCAATAATTTGCCAAAGCTTCTGGCAGAGCCTCTGAGCTGTGAGGGAATGTGACACCTTTTTGCTGTGTCAAACATTAAGGCTGCTGTATGCTTTCCTCAGAATCAGTCTCTATCATGAGGATTGTGGAGGCAGTGTCTGTGATTTTCTAGACTTACAGGCCTGCATTCATGATTGACTTCATGTAGTTATTTCTCAGTTGTATGGAAGCAGTCGGGGTTTGAACTTTCCAAGCTCTTTGTTTATTTGTTGCACCACAATGCAGAGCCAAAGTCATGATGTCACATCTGGGCTGTCCTCTGCTCCAGTAGCTTTTGCATCTCAGTGGAATATTTTATTAATTCTTTTATTAATTTGTCTTCCTGGGAACCATGATCATGAAATTTTAGTTTAATACTATAAAACAAACCAACATTCACTTAAACACTGACAATGTTAATGTACTAAGGACTGTACTGACAAACACACTCTTACATCCATGCATGTTGCATCTCTGCTCTCTCTGTGACGGCCAGCGTTTCACACTGCATCTACATTTCAGAACAATGCATAATACTGTTTAACTTCAACTTTTATACATGCCGTCTAGAATACCTGTGTAGAATCTGTCATATCTGTACCTGCAACACTTTTCAAGCCTTCAGACAGTAATTATATGACATTTTGTCTGTGGGACTGATTAGATGATCATGTTTAGACAGACATGCGACTCCCGTCCTCCTAATGGTGCCTGCTTTAGTGCAGCTTCACTAAAACACAAAACAAAAAGCAACCTTGTCTGTGTGTAGACGGGCTGTAGATAAAATGATTGGACAAAGGGGACAAGTAACGGCTCAACTCTCGCGAACTGACCATCTGCGCGCACACACACACATAACAGCCTCCCACTGACACTGTGACACAAACATTCTCTTAACACACGCACTCTTGCTAAATCACTGGTCAAAAGAGAGGACATGGGTCAGGGAGTTGCCCTGGCTTCATCAGTAAACTCATTGTAAAACAAATTCTGCAATCTGAAATGCACACGTGCACCTGCTGCGTGCTGTCGTTACAGCACCTTACAGCATGAGTGCAGGCCAAATGGACGTCTGACCACAACCCAGGGCTAAGTGAGAGAAAAGAGCTTGACAACGCGGATGTTAAAAGTAGAACTAGAGCAGAGGGCTGTGAGAAAATGGCCCTGTGAGAATGGGAGGACTGTCCCTCCATCTGCCTGTCAGGAGGGGGTTGAAACGGCACAAAAGGGCCCTTTGTGAAGGTACAGTGACCTTGGAGAGTAGGAGAAACAGGGGGAGGGAGGAGACGAGAAAGACGGAGCGAGGAGAAGTTTCTAATAACTAATAAGCAACCTCATCATCAAATCATTAATTAGAACACAAATGTTCCTGTGTATCTGAATAGATTAAACCTGGGTGAGAAATCAATTTAATGATGTTACACTGCAATTTAATGACCCGAGGAGAGAGGTGGAGGGAGAGGAAACAGAAGAATGCATTTACAGCGAAGAAGACGTGAGGTTGGAAGTGTGTGAATAGACAGAAGGAGAGAGTTGGAAAAACAAGCAGAGTGAAAGCTGTTTTCATATGAATGGATTAAACATACATTTAGTATCCACGCCTCCTGTACTCCTGCAGCATCCAGGCCTTCATTAGTACATGATGTCTAGTCTAGTTTCTGTAACACATTCATTTTTAGTTTCAAGTTTTAACACCAGACTGCTTCAGAATGGTTTGCAATACTCCGTTGGGAAATGTCCCTGGAGATTGATAAAGTATCTGTCCATCTGTCACATTTCTGTCACGGCTGTAGCTGTTTCCATTTTTATGACGGTTAAAAATATGGCATTCACCTTAAAGGTAATCTACCAGGAATGTCCATGGACTGATTGGCCAACACAGCACATTGTGTCGTAGCAAAAGTTGAGCCATGTTAAATGCCATAAGATGACTGCAGCAGAGTTTCACAACACTGTTTCAAAATGAACACCCTGCCCCTACTCATACAGGTCGTGGAAAAAAATTGTTCGATGCTTAGAGAGAACTTGTTGTATAAGGCCCAACCCATCTTCCAGGAGAAAGGTAGTACTTTATCTGACCAGAAAAACAGGAGGCCCTGGTTTCTTGTTCTTGGAGGTAAACACATTCATCCAACAGACAGAGTACTGTCGCTGTCACACTAAAGCAGCCCATTCTGCTCCCTACAACTGTTTATTGTCGACATAACGACACGTCACGTTACACCCAGAGCTCTATGAGGATTTCACATTTCTCATAGTACCTCCCAGCTATGCATTATCGAGCCTTTTACTTACTGGGCCTGGTTATGAAGGCTCTTTATTTCATTCATAGTAACATTATGGAAGACCGTGGTCATCACTTTTTAAAGTATTGATGATGGTTTCTACGTGTTTATAAGAAAGCTATAGTTATATTGTAATCCAAGCTTGGTGTTAAAGCAGCACAGGGGTCACAGGTAATGATGTTATTGTGTGTTTTATTATTTTCTTTTTAAATGATGTCTTATATTGGTCAGAAGCAGTTGCGGACATAAAACTGTCGAATCACTGATGAAAACATGTCAAACAGAGCCAATCAGTACAATTTAACAGGCCTATTCTTTCTATCTGTAACTCCCCCACCCTCTTCACTTTCTCTCCCAGCTATCCTTTGTTGAGGCTTCCCCTGCCTGGAACAGGTCCTGTGGAGTTCACCACAGGGGTGCGAGACTACAGTGTCCCTTCCGTGCCTCAGGGAGACCTTGGGGAACGACCCGACTGGGTGAGCAGAGAAAGCTCTCACACATATTTGCGCCTCTGTATTTTTCTTGTCTGACAATTATTTTTGTCCATATTCTGTTAACTGGTAAATTTGAATCTTTATCCCAAACAAGAATCAACCTTTAAAAAACATTTCCCCACTCTGAGTCAAAAGCTGGCTCTTAGACCCAGGCATGGCCATATATGTTTCAAAGTAAACATAAAGAAAGAAAGGAAGAATAATTTAATTTACTCTAAGTGTTTGAAGAAGGATTACATTCCCGCTCACCTTCACCGTGAGTTCACATATAGGATCGACAGTATGAGGTTACCTGTTAGTGTTCGGTCTAACTTAGTGTGTGTCTTGTAGTACCGGGGTCCTCCAGTAGCGTACATCCAGCAGGTGTTGGTAAAGGCCGCAGTGTCTCCGTGGGAAAGCAGCTTGGTGCCTGTGGATGTTTTCAGGTCGCCACTGGGCCAAGTCTTTAGCCTGCTGGAGGAAATCCATAACCATGTCCATTCTGACAGGTAAACATATTCCTGTTGATTATTCTTACTAAGAACTGGTTAATTGATTATTTTGTGAATTTATAGTGAATGTGAATTTATATAACACACTCAATATTAAAAACCAATTTTTTTCAGAGCCCATGGTCAGTTTGCTTGTTTTTTGACTAATGACCTTCTGTTTGCTGTGTTTGATTAAAACAGCAAAAAAAAAGAAATTTAGCTATTTATCTCCTGGTTGGTTGTTTATTTTTTTAAAGCATACTTTATGAAGATGAAAGCTCACCCATAACAAAAAACGGTTTTGTGCCTGGTGTTTGAGAAAGAGGGGAAAAACACATTTGTGGCCTTGGGGGGGAAAAAAGAATGGACTCAGCAAGCTATTGATCTGTTGTAAGTCTAGGACTTGGGCACGTGCTGTGTTGCACTTCTGTACTGAGCATTGATTTGTTGTTTTGCTGGAAGGCTGCAGAGTGCAGCTGATCCTAATGAAGCATGTTCTTCTAAAAACTTTTCCAGAGAGTACCATACATAAAGAAAGAAACTAAATGCTAAAATGACCAGTGGGTTCTTTCTGTTTTGCTTCATTTGTGTTCTGGTATTTTTCTTGTCTAATTATCTTTCAAATTGATAGATAATTGATTCTCTCATTCTCAAATGATAATTACACAAGGTGCCCTTGTTATCTGAGAGCTGAGCTAATATCAGCTCCTCCTCTTTCCTTTTCTCTCACCTCCTTCCCTCTCATAGCTCTGGGGTTCGGAGTCTGGAGACGTTATGTCTCCAGGTGACAGACCTGTTTCCAGGGCTACGGCGGATGCAGTCATTGCTGCCAGAGCATGGCTGCCTGCTTGTCTCTCCCGGCAACTATTGGCAGAACCAGCGGGAGCTGTTTGACTCAGACCCCGACCTCCTTAAGACCATCCAGAAGCATGAACCCAAAGGCCTGCACACTTCAGCAACACTGCGAGGTAAGGATAATGAGTAGATGATAAAAGCTAACGCTGTTAAATGAAGCATGAAGCATTTTTCTTGCTTCTGGAATTTTTATTGAAAGAAGAAGATGCAGCTCAAGAGATTTTATGGTATTTATAGACAGGTAGACTGGCTCTGACTGGTACAGCCCCTTCACACCAAGATGCAACACTCACCCAGGCTGTAGAACTCACAGCCAGGAAATTCTTAAAAGTAAATGCTAAAATGACCAGGGGGTTCTGTTTTGCTCCATCAATTCAACCTGTTATATTGCAAAGAAATAAGGAGTCTGTAGTTTCAGTCCTTTGGAACTTATCGAATTCTCTTAAAACTGTGCCCATGACATAGTGAACCAAATCACCCTCTCTGGCTGCCAATATCCAGCTCAGCATTCTGCCTCACCGTCCGCCTCAAGTGATTTAAAGGTGGGAAGCCTATTGTTGAGCTGCAGTCAGAAACAGCTTGGCCAGATATGGTGTGATGGTCGGTGTCGACACTGCAGAGATGTTCGGCTCATGCTGCCTCAGGAAAGCTGCGTGGCCTAAACTCGCACACGCAGAATAAGAACATTAACAAGGGTAATAATGTAAATTTGTATGTGTGTTTCAGACTTACTGTTTGGTGTTCCTGGGAAGTACACAGGAGTCAGTCACTACAACAGGAAACGGGTGGTGACATATACAATCACGATAGTGCTGTCCTTCTATGATGCAAAGTGAGTTACATACACAGTAGAAGATGGAATAAAAGTGAATCACATATTTGTGCCTTCATTTCCCTGTACTTGTTGTTTGTCACTGTAAAGGCAACAGTCTTCATACGAGGTCTGATATGACAAATTAGAAATTGCATTTCTCGGACGGCCATTCCACCACTTATTCAATTCTACAATTTCCTTAATATACTCTAAAGTAGGTTGTTTTCTTCTGAAGATGCAGGCTGCATTTATTATGAATGTGTGTGTAAAGCATGAGGCAAGAGACCACTTCACTGAATTCCCTCCAAACTTGCATCTTAAAATGCACATTGCCTTTTAGACTGAACGCCACTGATTCTCTGTGCTTCTCCTTATTAAGAACTGCTGTTTCTGAGATGACTTAAGTTTTGGAAAGAAACTAGCACAACTCAACTCACAGTAATAAGTAGTTTCTTTACACTGACTGAATTATCGGTATTCTGTGTTTATCTGCTGTGCTGAAAAATGTGTGTATCCAGGTTCCTGGGCAGCCTCCGGACCCGTCTGACACGGCTACACCCATCAGCTAACTGCAGCCTGAGAGACGACCATATGGTTCACGTCCACTTCAAGGAGGAGATCGGCATCGCGGAGCTCATCCCCCTAGTCACCACATACATTATCCTTTTTGCTTACATCTATTTCTCCACACGTGAGCCTAACGCTTCTCCAACCTTTGTTTCCTCATACTTCATTACATTTCGTTTGAATGTACCGTACATTTTTAATCCATGAAACGTGCAATCAGTTGATTCTCATGCCAGTCATTGTGCCTTTGGACGTGCGTGTGTGCGTTTGTGTGTGAGGTATGTTCCTGTCTGGTGCAGGGATAATCCTCACACAGGAACATTGTACACCGCTGTAAGACTGCACCCAGCTAACACCTCTCTGTCTTGCCAGTACAAACATTAGTTCAGGGAACTACACACACACACAAAATAAATATTCACAGTCAAGCAGCTAAGTCTGCTCATGTGTAAAATCTTGTTAAAAACTGTTTTCTGTAGTGATTAAAAATGTTCTTCCAAATCATTTTGTTAGTGTTAAAAATATATTTTTAAACTAAGTGAGACGCTGTTTTAAGCTTTTCTTTTCTATGTGTGCGGAACTAGTCTCTAGTAAAAAGCCATTTGAGCAGGTCACCTCAGTGACGGACAAGTGAAGTCTCTGCCTGTTAAATAGTTGTATGGAGAGTCGCAGTGTAGTGTGTTGGCTCAACGTATGATCTGTTTCTTCCTGCAGGTAAGATTGACATGGTGAAGTCCAAGTGGGGCCTGGCTCTGGCTGCAGTGGTCACAGTGCTCAGCTCTCTGCTCATGTCTGTGGGAATGTGTACGCTGTTTGGCCTGACACCCACACTCAATGGAGGGTACAAATGCATATTTTCTTAACGTATCTCATTTAAAAAAATCACCAACAAGGTTCTGTTTGTGCGTTTACAGAATACTTTTTAAAGGGCTGGAACTCTGTTATTCTCTGCCTTTTCCTGTAATTATCATGTGATATTACTGGTTTGTCAGATAGTGAACAGATTGGTAGAGATACTTGTGTATGATGAGGATGAATTCGTAATAGTTAATATTTACCACCCTAATGGGCTGTTAGTGTTTGATCTTGATCTCTTATCTTCACAGAAAGACAAGGACAGGTCCAGCACCACACACCTGCACACACACACACGTTCTAACACAGGCTTTTAGACCTCCCACTTCCTCTGCACATGACCTTACATGGATTTGCGTTAATGTTTACAGCATGTTGGCAAAAAGTCAGTGGGTTAGTGTGAATAAAGATGAAGGAATGAGGTGTGGATGTGGGAGGGACTGTGCGGTGGGGCAGAGTTACAGTGATGTTGACTTATAATGGCTGTCCAATCATTTGGGGATTACTAGAAAGCAGACATCATGGCGTGACAATGGCACAGTGCTGTCCAACCACTGAACATGATCCACGCAGGTTTGCTGTGGGCTGTGCTTGTGGGTTTAAATAAACACATTAAGGTCAACGTAACCACGATATGCATGCAAAATTCCCATTCTGTTGATTCTTAGGATGCACATGTGTTTATGATGCACGGTTACCTAGTACGTCTGGTAAACAGGGATGCCTTTGTGACCTACTTACACAAGTAAGGCGGGTTCACACCGACAAAGAATAAAGCGTCTTTAATGTCATTGCAGCTTCTAGTGCAACAAAAGTAGTTTAACATAGTTGAGAAAGCATATATTAAAAAATGGATGGCTCTGTGTTTGTTTTTCTGCTTTCTCTGCAGTGAGATCTTTCCTTACCTGGTGGTGGTTATTGGCCTTGAAAACGTCTTGGTTCTCACCAAGTCTGTGGTGTCCACCCCTGTGGACCTCGAGGTCAAACTGCGCATTGCTCAGGGTGAGGACAGAGCGCTTGTTAAGTCTGTTTGTCTGTTTAAATTTACTGGTCAACAAATGAATTTTCTTTTGCATAACAAAAATAAACAAGGGCTTAGTGATACGATTCCCTTTTGGAGCATATTTCTGCACACATTGACATACAAAAGTGTTGATTGAAAATGTCGTGCATTGTTTTTCCAGGCCTTAGTAATGAGAGCTGGTCTATCATGAAGAACATGGCCACTGAACTGTGCATCATACTCATTGGATATTTCACTCTGGTGCCAGCTATCCAGGTAACGAGTTGCATTAGTCAGCCACCTCATACTCTGAGAGGCTATAGAGTTTATAAAAAATGTTGATGAAGTGCCAAAAGCTAACAGGTTGTTAGCCTGTTCAGCGCTCTGACGTCTCCACTGGTTCCTGGATCTTGTAGGAGTTCTGTCTGTTTGCTGTTGTGGGGCTGGTTTCTGACTTCTTCCTTCAGATGTTCTTCTTCACCACAGTACTATCTATAGATATCCGCCGCATGGAGGTGAGGAACCTCACACTCACTCACAAGTATACACTGCTCTCAGGTCATTTTATTTCAGTGGTGATCCCAAACTTTTAGAAACCCAGTACATTTACACATAAAACATGTGGTTAAAACTAATACGCCTAAACATTATTTATAAATATTTATCTATCACATATTTAACATATGATGTTTATACAACTGCAACCGTTGATTTTTGTCTGTAAAAAGTCAGAACATAGTGTCCAACACCATTTGATTATGTTTTGTAGTCATTTGTTTTTTCCCTAACTACCAGTTCAGAAGTCTGAAAAATGTGTTTTTACTGCAAAGTGATAAAAACTGAAAATATTAAATACTTATATTAGAGAAGCTGTGTTCCTTTTGCCAGTTGTACAGCAGCAGATGGATGCATCAGTAAAATAAAACAAACAAAATGTTTAAACCAGCTCATTGTCTCACAGTTGGCTGACTTGAATCGCCGTCTGCCAGCTGAAGCAGGGCTTCCTCCACCCAAGCCAGGCCCACTGCGGCCACGGGAGGCACCCCCACCGCCACGACCCTCCCCTCACACGATCACCCTGCAGACCCCAGCTTTTAGGAACCTCAGGCTTCCCAAGAGGCTGCGTGTCGTGTACTTTTTGGCTCGCACACGCCTGGCTCAGCGCATCATCATGGTTAGAGAACAGATCAAAATTTGTTGTTGCTGTGTTTATTTTGACCTAGCTCCTAACGGGAGCTTAAATGTATTTCCTTAACATGCAACTACATGTCGGAGACCATGTGCAGAATTAACTTGAGCAGCTTTTGACAGAATGACAGTGAGGGCAACGTGGGGGAAGTGGAAGAAAAGCTCTGCAATTATCTTCCTTTCATATCCAGCAAAACCATCTCAACTTTAATTTCTTCAGTCTCACACGATCACAAAAAAAAGTTATCACACCCCCTTTACTCAATCATGAACGTACTGTGATTAACCAGAGTCAGTTCTATTCTATTTCACATGATTACTTACTTAAATAGAAGCTGTCTGACACCAGTGAAGGTAAAAGATCTCAAACAGCAACACTTCCTGCTAAGGCTCTGACACTGTGGGATTTACATTTAGGTGGCAATTACTTTTTTCCATAGAGGCAGACGGGTTTACACTGCTCTTTAACCAAAGTATCATTTAAAACTCATTTTATTTAATATTTTCTCATGTGTCTAATAAAATGAGTTTGGTGATAATTCGTTTGCTAAATAATTTAAGTGACAAATATACAAAAAATAAAGTCATCATGTTTCTCAGTGCTGAACTTTCCAGTTCTGTGAGCATGTTTCCTTTGATTCTTTATATAAAATTAGTGAAAGAATATCTCCTAACGATCCCTTACATTCAATTCAGCTTTATTTATATAGCGCCAATTCATGTGTAAGGTACAAGACCTTACACATTATATTCATATATATAGGAAACACCCAACAGTCCCACTGAGGCGACAGTGGTGAGGAAAAACTCCCTTTAATAGAAGAGTATAAGTCCAGCTTTAGTGTGGCTTAAGCCCTGCGAACAATCAAGGTTCAGATCATTATCATCCATTTTCCTCATTTCCAGGCTGGCACAGTGATCTGGATTGGCATCCTCGTCTATACCGACCCGGCTGGAATCCGGACATACCTGGCTGCCCAGGTGTCTGAGCAGAGCCCACTGGGAGAACCTGGAGGAGGCGGTCTGCCATCTCACCTGGGTGTGGCCCCGGTCTTCCGTGGTGGAGATCCCACCAGCACCCTCAGCATTCATCGTGCACCAGCTCCAACTCCTTTACCTGAGAACCAGTCACAGGGCCACCATGGCTCAGCCAGGGCAGGTCCCATACCCCAGGCCCCACCGGCTGTGCCTCAGATCACCTGGGGGGAGGAGGATGAAGAGGGCTGGAGGAGGCTGTCCTTTAGGCACTGGCCGTCACTCTTTAGCTATTATAACATCACTTTAGCCAAGAGGTGAGTCATGCAAAAGATTGAATTTTTCATATACATGTAAACTAAACGTTATTAAGCAAATGTCACAACCGGCTTGAAAATGTTTCTCTTGATGTTTACCTATGTCCATTATAAATAGTTCCTTTCAGTTACGTTAATAAGCTCTGCTGTTGTCTATATTCAGGTACATCAGCATCTTACCTGTCATCCCTGTCACTGTTCACCTGAGCCCCCAGGAGGCCATCGAGACACGCCACCCTCAGGACACAAGACACTCTCCGCCACCTATTCCCAAAGTCTCTGCAGATCTCCAGACAGACCTCACCCTCTACAAGTTAGTGCAGACACGCGTTTACAGCATATCCACTGGGATATGAACATTTAACAGGCTTTCTGATGTAACCCAATTTACTCCTAACACTCTGACACACCAGAGAGCTTGTGTGCAGAACAAAACAAAACTCCCCGAAATGTGATCAGACAATTGGCAACATGGAAATTGGTACCTTGTATTAGTCATGCAATCAAAACTCAAATTTACAACTGTGCAGAGGCCACAGCAGTTTCAAGCGAGCGTATGAGCTGAGGCCAAGGTCACATATGCTACCACAGATTAAAGATCCAAGAACAATTCTCTGCTGCTGATGTCTGCTCATTTAAATCACACTGCGAGCCAGAGAATTTAAAAAGAGAAATACTTAGGAGCCTTGTATTGTTTGGTGTCTGTGCCTTTAGCAACTTTTTCTCCCCCAGACTGGAACAGCCTAGCTAACAGGTCGTTTTCAAAATCCAGTGAGCTGTAAAGATCAGTTTACTTGTATGTTCTCAACTTGGCAAACATTTCTTACGCCATGTTCTTTTGTTTCTCTGTTTTGTTGAACTCTGTGCTCAACAAACTCAAAGGCCAAAGTCCACATGTCTGCTGGGTCAGTGTTACGTCCAGAGGTCTGGTAATGATGCAAAGATTGCATCAACAAGACTGATTCACATTTTCAAAGCAGCCCGTTATGTAGATCCAGGCACACTAAGGGCTAAGCTGGTCCACAGCCATAAAATCATTTTATCATTGGTATTATAAAATACAGTGAATGACATATCTGTTTGGTCTGTGAATTAGATGTGAATATCATAGTCTTCTTGTCCTGGTGGATAATGCATTTTTTGTTGGTTTCATTTCTGGGACTGTTGTGTAAGACTGCCAAGAAGAATGTTGAGTTCTTTATCTCTTCTTATCTGCATCAGTCGGGTCAGGATTATGACCTTCACAGCAGGTTGTTGACCCTGTTTAGATGACCCTGAAGCGGAGACGAGGTTAGTGTGCACGTGTGAGAAACATGCTGTTACAGCTGGACTGGAGCGGGAGAGATGAGATGTTTTCTGCAGCAGGGGGCTAGATGGTCTCGTTTTTTATCGTCAAATGTTCCATATTCATTAAGTCTTTACGACTTTATGACTTCAAACACTGGGTAGTAGATATTATCAGTGCCTAAAACAATACTCCGCACAGCATCACTGATGCTAGATGGCTTCCTGTATCGCAGCAAATTTACCATGCAACCATCCATCTAATGCATTAGCATTTAGATTTGTTTAAATTTTCAGTGCTTCTCTGTGTGTGTTCATGTTTATTCAGAGGCTCTGCCAGGGGGCTCACGAGCTCAGGAGCTGTGTGTGTGTGTGTGCGTGCGTGCGTGCGTGCGTGCGTGCGTGCGTGCGTGCGTGCGTGCCAAACAATAAACATTTCAATGTAATAATAAGCTTAAATCTTAGAGAGGACCCATTTGTATGGGTTCACTTTGTTAGTGATGGCATTGTATTCTCAGACAGATGCACAATAAGCTGTTATTAATTACATATCTTTAATTTACTTGGCAGACGCTTTTATCCAAAGCCACTTACCAGGAGAAGACACCAGCAATTACCATTCAGATTCTCGTAAAACTAAGATACTACAACAAAGAGCCCTGATAAGGCCTAACTCATCAAGACAAGGAACGTGTTTAGAATTTGTTTAGTGCTAGACAACGTAATGAGTGTGTGTGTGTGTGTGTGTGTGTGTGTGTGTGTGTGTGTGTGTGTTAGACTTACTTGAAGTACTTTTTGAACAAGTGAGTTTTTAAATGTTTTTTAAAGGTGGTGATACTGTCTGTCAGGTGAATGGGGCAGGGCAAGTTATTCCCCCAGCCAGGGACCACAAAGGAGAAAAGACTGGACTGTGATCTGAGACCTCGTGAAGATGGAATTTTTAGCCTCATTT
>JAUMTR010000008.1:1829889-1843899 GCA_032270685.1 Microctenopoma stevenorrisi | reverse complement strand
CAAGTCAGAATTACCAAAAACAGAAGCAAACTTGACAGAGACAGACGAGCAGCCACACACACCGGCGCCATCTTGTCGTCTAGATCAAAAAAAAAAAAAAAAAAAAAATTTATGTTACTCTCTGATGCAGGGGCCCCTGGGCGAGGTAGCATGCCTCCCTCTCCCTGTTACAGCAGCGAGGACGTGATCAGCTGCCAGCTCACGCGTTCGGTGCAGTGCGCTCACCAGAAGCCGATCACGGTGCTGCGCGCAGCAGCCGGGAGGGTTGTCACCGGCAGCCAGGATCACACCGTCAGGGTAACGGAGTAACGCTGACGAGTTTTTATCCAGCATTTCAAAGATGAATATTAATGGAAGCCATGACATCCCTTTCCTGTGTGTTTCAGGTTTATCGCCTGGAGGACTCCTGCTGCCTCTTCACCCTGCAGGGACACTCTGGGGGGATCACAGCAATCTATATAGACCAGG
The DNA here is from genome assembly GCA_032270685.1 of Microctenopoma stevenorrisi. Taxonomy (NCBI): domain Eukaryota; kingdom Metazoa; phylum Chordata; class Actinopteri; order Anabantiformes; family Anabantidae; genus Microctenopoma; species Microctenopoma stevenorrisi. The sequence continues at coordinate 1,843,431 of JAUMTR010000008.1, read as the reverse complement.
TCAGTCTTTCATGTCAAACTCTAAACATCACATGTATTTCAGTCAGTTTTTGTCTCACTCTGTCTCTACCCTCTCAGACAATGGTTCTGGCGAGTGGCGCACAGGATGGCGCCATCTGCCTGTGGGACGTCCTGACAGGGAGCCGTGTCAGCCACGTTTACGGTCACAGAGGTGACGTCACCTCACTCGTCTGCACCAACTCTTGTGTCATCAGCTCGGGTCTGGATGACCTCATCTGCATCTGGGACCGCAGCACGGGGATCAAACTCTACTCCATCCAGCAGGTACCTTTATCATGTGGCTGCTATTTTTAAATCAGACGGGTGAGATTCTGCACTTTTATTACTGCTCCTCTCTCTACTCCTCACCAGGAGGTGGGTTGCGGGGCCAGTCTGGGAGTGATCTCGGAGTCTCTCCTCGTGACTGGAGGCCATGGCTGCGTCTCCTTCTGGGACCTTAACTTTGGTGACCTGCTACAGACTGTCTACTTGGGCCAGAGCAGTGATGGTCAGGGCGTCCGGCAACTGCTGGTTCTTGACAATGCCGCTATCATCTGTGACTTTGGCAGTGAGCTGAGCCTGGTGTACGTACCATCAGTGCTGGAGAAACTAGACTGAGGATGAGTGCATGGTGCACCCAGTACACAGCATCCTGTTCATTTATCCAAGATTTCTTTGTTTTTTTTGCTGGACCTGGATGAGACCTGATTCCTAAATCCCTGATTCCGGTTTCTAGATGCATAGGAGGCTCGTTTTTTATTTTTCTAGCAGTGAGATGTTCTGAGCGAAACGAGAACGAGATGGAGACAGTGTGAGGTTGATTGTGTAACCTGCTGCGTCTTTTCAGAGGAAGGTGACGGACTCTCCTTACTCTGGTGTTGACCTTTACAAGCGTCGTGAGGTTTGTTCTAGATGTTTCTCACTTAGAGGATCCAACAGTCACCAGTTTGTGCTTTTTGTGTGCGCATGTTTGTTTCGTGGCTCTGCCCTCTATGCTGCTGTGACACGGGTGGGGCTTCACAGTGACCCCACCAACCTAGAGAGGAAGATAAAACTGTCTCCTTATTTTTTAATATTCCTGTTGCCTCGTTCGCTTGATAGCAAAGTGCAGCTACAGCGAGTGAGCGAGTGTGTGTGTGTGTGTGTGTGTGTGTGTGTGTGTGTGTGTGTGTGTGTGTGAATTTAGGCCCTTTTTTTATGGCGAAAAACTGCTGAAACAAAAATCATACTGTTTGTGTGTGTGTGAGAGAGAAGTGTAAGGATTACTGTATAAAGTGAACCTCTGGGGGGTGTTTTTATATGTATAAATCTATTATTTATTAGTGATACATTTTTGAAAAGGTTTGTTTATGAATGGTTAATCCCAGCTCTTAAACATATAATAATGTGGAGATAAATAGAAGAGGATGATTTGTTTGGCTGGGTTTGGGGATTGATTACTTGTGATATTGAACTGGAAACACTCAAGTGTTTGTTGTTGTGGAGTTGGGGGCTGTAGGCTTCAGCCTCTGATTCTGAGGTTACTGATGCTCTGTGCTACACCTTCATCAGGCTACCTCCATTTTTCAAACTGCTTGAATTTTGGATGACATCACTGACGTTGTCCTGCACAGGCTGTCACTGGCCGACGTCATGTTTACATTGGCTCCCGTATTCTTTTGTAAATTGTGCCCATGAGAGATTTATTTTGAAATCACCGTTTATGACAATGTTTCCGTTTTGGCTGCAAAAATTGATAGAACATACCATTTGACGTCTCACATAGACCTAACCTGACATTTGATTTGGTTATTGCTGTGTTGTTAAATGGAGTTTGTCTCAAAACCTGCGTCTGCCTCTTTCTGCAGCCAGTCAGTGAAAATGTGAAGAAAGGCAACGTAGCGCTAAACATGCAGAAGCGTTTTATTAAGTGAGATCACTTTTCTAAATTACAATTAGTTTAAGATTAGTTAGAATATTTTCTAATGTTTATCATTAGAAAATAATCAATGTTAATTATTGTAATGTAATATTATCTAAACACTAAAACATCATAATGTATATGTATCATTATAGATTGGCCGTAAGGCTAGGTGTAACTTATTTTTATTAAAGTTCTTAAATATTTACCAAAATGCCCAATTTTATTGAATTTTCAAAAAAGAATCTATACAAACATTGTTTTCTCCAGTTCCTAAAAGTGAAATAAGTGTAACCGTAATTGTGTACGAGTTGAAAGTGAAACTCTAAATCAGTGCCTGGACTTCACCGCTTCACGCTGGACACCTGCTGAGAGAATGGAATTCTGCAGGTTCAAGACTTTCTCCTCACTGACGCATCAACATACAGAATGTATCGTCTTCCTTACTGTATCCGTGTCTATGGAATGTAGTCCCAGAAGGTGCGATGAAAAAAATCCGTTAAAGACGAAGACAGCAAGTAAATCCGTTACAGTATCACGTGGCAACACTAATTCAATGCACTACTAACCCTCTCTGATGCGTATGCTCACACACTAGGCACTTTGCAAACATCAGCTTAAGAAATGTGGACCGAACTAGACTTGCAAACAAAGTTCACACCTGCAGCTTTAGTGAAACGCACACTGCAGACATGTCCAGGCTACAGAGTTCGGGTCTGGTTGCACTGGGATGCAAAGGCCAAGAACAAAACGAGCAGCTCAAACGGTAAACCTTAAGTATTCACATTTCCAGACAACGGCGGCACTTGCATCCCACACAATGCACCAGACTTTGTGACCTCCTAGACATTGTACCTGTTAATTTATTAGCTCTGTGTTTTCTGTTGTGACGGTAGTAAAGAAAGCTTTAGAAATGGGGAAAATGTGTAGTTTCCTTTTTATAAAATTCTGTTTTTTTAATAATGTGAATTTGAGTTAACGTTCAACTTTTTTGTTGTGGTTGCTTTTTATGTGAAGTGATGACTCTGTAATGGAGGTTACAGTTAGCAGTTGGTCATCTTAGCGCGGCGTGTGATAGCTTTTATATTCTGATTTTCACTGTAAAGACTGGCTGCAGGTGGGCAGTGTTGGTAAGTCAAAATGCTATTCCCTCTATGATATGAGTAAAGAGGTAAAATATGTTTATTCTAGCAGTTGACCTGTGTCAGAAACTGGGACCTTAATAAATAGGCTTATAAATGTTGTCTGGAAATAACTCGTCAGGCTGAATGTTCTCATCCAGTTAACCTGAAAGTGAACGCTTTGCAGAAATGTTGAACTTCTCCTTTAAGGTGGGAGGTAGCGTTGGTGTGGCAGTTTCACCTGAATCTTAGGTTCCTCATGCTTCAGACATACCTTCGCACCCGTTGCTCTTACTGAACCATATCAAATGTTCGTGGCAGCAGCCACAATTTGATCTTTCTCTTTTAAGAAAATCAACGTCACCTGCGGCTGCGTCCTCAAATCAACTGCAGGAAAAAAACAAGCAAACCACACATGTTGCGGCCCCACATCTGAGTCACTGCCAGCTGTCTGCAGTGAGACTCACCTCATGGTTTAGACAGCTGTGAGGAAAATCTGATTTGTTTTCCTCCCTCCATGGGCTGGCTGTTGTAACTTATTTACTTTTTTGTAACATGAAAAAGCAGAACACTTTGTACTAATTTTTAAATAAAGAGGCTTTGATACCACAGCCATTGTCTGTCTACTGGATTTATTTGATAGTTTTCACAATGATTAGTGATCTTTTTTCCAGACTGTTAGAATAGTCTAAGTTTATTTAAGGTATCTACAGTGTTACAAAGAAAAATAATCAACTTGTTAAGACGTGCTGATTTGTATGCTGCTCTGTGTTATGTCTGAGCTACACGCACTGATTGAACTTGGTGGGTAAAAACAGTTCCAACCAGCTCCACCCACCTGCTTCATTTTAGTTATTACATCTACCACAGGCCAACGGGGAGGGGAGGGGAGGGGAGGGGAGCGGAGCAGCCGTGGTGTTGCCTCGATGAAGTTGTGACAGTGGAGTGCATGCTAAGATTTCTTCAGGCCCAGATGTGGTGCCGAACAGGTTCCATCCATCAGACATAAAGAGAAGCAGCAAAGAGCGACAGAAGGAATGAACGGATACAGATAAGTGCATAGTGATCTGGTCCCAGAAGCCACCAGTGATGATCAGATTCACACCCTTCAAACTGTAAATACACCTAACTCCAAACTGAGCCCCTGCCATCTGCCACCAGGCACATCGTGGTACCCAACGCTGCTAAAATGTCTCCTTTTCCTTCTTAGAAGCAGGATTAGCTGACGCCTGGTGGTAAAGTGAGAGAAAGGCGGACTGTGACTGTGGACCGGTCTCAGTGCTTGTTTAGGCTCCAGAGGGGGTCTAGGCTACACAGCGGGTCATCGCCCTGTTCCCTTCGAGTCCCGTGGAGACCCTGGCCCTCCGCCGGCTGCAGGAAGCTCTGCTTAGTCACCCGCTGCTTCCCCCGGCCTCCTCCTTCCAAGGAGAAGGCCTCAGGCGTCAGCGAGGCCAGCAGCTCCAAAGACGAAGGAGCAGGGAAAGCAGTGGGCGGGCTGGTGCTGGGTGCAACCTCTAGAACTGGCTGGTGGTTGGCTGCTGGTGGAGTAGAGGCGGAGACGGCTTCGAGGCCATTGGGTGGAGGTGGCGACTGAGTAGGGGAAGAGAGAGGTGGGCTGAAATCGGAGGGGGGCTGCAGGTCTGTAAGGGGATAGTGGTTCTGGAGCAGCTGAGTGTCGAGGTCAGATAAGATGGTGCCAACATGCTCCTCCAGGCCACAGGACGCTTCCATGGAAGGATCGGTGGCACTGGGCGGCCGGATGCTGAGCTTTGCGATGGTGGCTTGAATGGAGCTGATGGGCATGTCGCCCCCAAGGACTATATCCTGCTGGGACTCCTGTCTTGAGTAAGGCTGCAAACACAAGTCGGAATATTCCTTATTCTTTAATATGTGGAACGTGAATGCAGCATCAGAGCTCAGATGAAATGTACTAAAAAGCGCTGTCTTCTGTTAGCTGCAACTAATAAAGGAACAGCACTCGTCCTTAACTTTAAATATGAATATAATACAATTAAAAACTTAATTTCCAAAAACAACTTACTCCTGTGTTTTGTCAAACATGCAGGATAACATATAGGATTTTTGCTGTCACTGAGAAAAAGAGGAGCTTCTGGAAATGTGTTACTGTTAACAGCAGCCATGAAGGAGTGACAGCTCAGTGGCTGTAACCACCTGAACTTAAGCCAGACAGTTTATCATCTAGTGCAGGTTGGACAGAGAGCAGCAAACCTTTGTGGCTGCAGAGTTGGCGTTCTTGCTGGAGGTGGTGGTACTGATGCCGTGGCGCTGAAGGACCTGCTCGGCGTGCTTTAACACAGCTTCATAGCAGAACTTCAGGTGGAGCTGGAGACAAAAGACAAGGTAAAAAGCTGGATGAAACTTCTAGAAAACCTGTCCCCCCTGGACATTCCTGTGGACACTAACTATCCCAGTTTAATATTTGCTTCAACATACAATTTGCTGCCACAATGTGAAAAACTGCCTAAGTAAGACCAACTTCAGACTTCTGTGTCTCTCACCTTCTCCTGCAGCATGTTCTTCCTCTGCTGCCTCATCTTCTTCACCAGCAGAGGGAGGTCTGGGATCCCGTTTCCAGCCTCCAGCTCCTGCAGAGCCGCATACAGCAGAGAGAATGCGCCGGTGCGTCCCACACCCGAGCTGAGACACAGTGTAGAGGATTTTAACTGTTATGTTTGTCTCATTAAGAATTATTTTTACTTTTGTTTTGTGGTTTGTCCTAATTCTAATTTATAGTTTCTGTTTTTGCTGAAATGAAATAAATTCCTAATGAAGTCTCTCTTGTCCAGGTACATTTCACTAAAAACATATGAGAACAAACAGGATAAATAGATGAATCCCACACTGATGGTGACGTAAACTAAGTGGTGAAGGCTTTCTGACCTCAGTACAGGCCTGCTTATCCTAGGACGAGTAAGATATCTCACCTGCAGTGCACCACAACAGGTGTGTGCAACGGCCTCTGGTGAAGATAATGTCCATGAACCTCCTGGATGAATCGCAGCAGGCTGCTCTTGCTGTCAGGAAGGCCCCTGAGCAGAGATATTTAACTGATGAGTCCTGAGGCTCAACATCTCTTCACAACCTACATGACTGAAGTCCTTTGGAAACTTATAGAAAGCTCAGTAATAAAAACGGCGACGTACAGTTCTGGCCAGGAAGTGAACTGGAGATGGACGACGGTGCGCTTCAGGCTTTGGTCGCGGTACTGCAGGCTGATCATGCGCTCCACGTGTGTCGATGTTATCTTCTGTGTAGTTAGGCTGAGTGTGATTGGTCCCTGAGAGAGCTGCTGCCCGCGCTCAACTGGGAAGTAGCGCAGAACCTTTCCCTAAGAAAGAATGAAAGACAACCACAGGGAACGTTTGGTTTTTTAAATCAGCTTTAAAAAGCTGGTAAAATAAATCAATTTAAAGTTGGATTCAGTATTTGATTTATTCCCATGTGCATGCAAACCTTTTCCAGCTCCTGCTCTGAAACCAGCATGACTATCAGCGACACTCTCTGCTCATACACCATCAACCAGAAGTCAGCTGCTGTGCCGGTGAGAGGAGCTTGTGTAGCAATAAGGCGTGGGCAGTATGGCGACAGGTCCTCGACATAACTGCCATTGATGTAGTCATCTTTGCCAGACTGGAGCACTACGCGGTTGAAGTCGTAGGGCATCACATCCTGGTGGCGGTTCTTCATGGTGTAGCAGCGGGCGATGGCTATGGAGAGTTGTCGAGCATCCTTCTCCTGCTGGTCCTGGAGCTCTTTCCAGCGGGCATCCAGTACTGACAGGCCACCCTCAGCTTCTGAGGGGTGCTCCAGGGACTCTACCTGGGTTCTGTAACGTTCCAGTTCACCGTGAAGTCGGGTGACTCGCTCTGGAGCTTGATAGGGGTCACCCTGGATTAGGAGAACTCCCTGGGAGCTCTTTTTTTGGCGCTCTACATACTGGGCATCAGCTTTGGTGGGTTGCAGGACATTGGTGGGGGCCTTAGTCCCCCCTGGTTGGCTTTCTGGGCTAGAGGAGAGGAGATCATCTGTGCTTGAGTTCTGGCGATGAAACAGTGAAGTAGAAGGAGAGGTGGCAGATGGAGAAGCAAGACTGGGTGGAGCTATACTTCCAGGGGTAGGGGCAGGTGTGGGTCTCTGCTGGGGGTTCAGACCCAGAGCAGAAACTGGGGACGGCGATGGAGATGGGGAAAGCGATGGAGAAGGAGGGACCGCATTGGACGGCTGAACTGCTGGAGGACCTCCAGGAGAGGGCTGGATCATGTGCTGAGCAGGGGAAACGTGGGGATTATGTGTCCCCATGGGGCCAGCGGATTGCTGGGGGCCACTTGGTGGTACTTTAGGTCCTGGAACTGAAGTGTACATAGATGAAGGCTGAGGATGGTTCATAGGAAGAGGAGCCTGGGGCTGTTGTGAAGCTGCAGGCTGTGGGGCTAGGGGCTGCTGAGGCAACTGTGGAGGGTAAGATACTCCCCCAGAATGAGGGGGCGGAGCTTGGGGTTGACCGGGCATTCGCATGACCTGATGAGGCATGTTTGTCATAGGTGGCTGTACAGGTTGTGGGTGATGCTGTGGAGGTAGTGCACCAGGGAGCATTTGTGGCACAGCACCCCTCGGCAGGTGGACCATATGAGGCTGAGAGACAGGAGGCACCTGTGGGTGCAGGGTAGGATGAAGGGGCTGGCTAGTGGAAGGCATATAGTTTTGCGAGACTGGGGGCAGTGGCTGAGTTGGGTGGGGCATCTGTGCTCTGGGACCACTTGGTATTGGCATCTGTGGGTGGGGTGGGGGAATCTGCTGCGTATTGGGAGGACCAGAGATCTGTTGCTTTTGTGGCAACATGTGTTGGTGAGGGAGTCCAGGCAGCATCTGGTGGTTGGGATGGGGCAGATAGGGTTGAGCTACCGAAGGTACTGGCTGAGAAGTTGGGGGGATTTGTGGGTGCGTTACTTGAGGTGGCATCTGGACCTGGGGTGGCCTTGGCATGGAACCAGGCATCATCTGGGGGTGCTGCTGGGGAACATAGCCCTGAGGAGGCTGGTAGCTTTGGGGTATCTGGGGCTGGAGCTGAAAGCCATTTTGTTGATGTGGCTGCAACTGTCCTGGGAATGCCTGGTACTGGGGCGGACCTCCAGGCATATATCCATGTGGGTAGGCTGGCTGGGTCTGGAGAGGTTGCTGAGGACCGGGAACAGCTCTGGGTCCAGGCTGGTACCCCTGAGGCAGTGTTTGCCCTATGGGCTGAGGGTACTGCTGCTGGTGTTTCGGCTGCGGCGGTTGAGGTGCGGGAGCGCGTCCTGGGCCTTGAATGGGCATCCCTGGCTGGGGTATAAACTGGGAATATGCCCCAATGTGTGGGGGTACAGTGTAGCCTGTTGAGGCGACAGGTGGGACAGGGTGGTGTGATGTTGGTGGGTAGCTGGGAGTAGGGGCCTGAATGCTGTCCACTGTGGTGGTAGAGGGTTGGACCGGTGCAGGGGCAGCAGGGCCTGGATGAGAAGCTTTAGGAAGGGGGGGGCGATAACCTGACAGTGCTGGCTGTGTTGGCAGCTGTGGGGGCATCTGAGGGAGAGGCCCACGTGGCAGAGCCCCTGAAGTAGGGAATTGAGCTATCCGTGCCAGGAGTTCTGGAGGCGGTAGGTTGGCAGGGAATCGAGGAAGACCAGCAGCTGGTGCCCCAGGCCAAGGCAGGGAGCTGCTGCCCCCCAGGTTAGCGCCAGGGGGAATGAAGGCTTCAGGGCGGGGCAGACGAGCTGCAGGAGTGGGGAGGAAAGGAATGTCAGGAGGGAGGCTGCGGAGCTCCTCGGGCAGGTCACCTCCTAAAGCGAAGATGGCTGCACTGAGCTGGGCCAACTCTGGGTCCTCCAGACTAGAATCAACATCTGCGGCCTTTGGCTTTAGGGAGGGTTTCGCTGCCGTTGGTCGCGCTGGGGGCTTTTTCTGGGTTTCTCTGAAGTGACAAAGAGCAAAGAATGTATAATATGTAAATCACAGATTTTAATTAAGCAACTTTTAGTCTTCTTATTCCACATTTAACCTTTATGGATATCGATGTGTCAAATGGAAAACTCCTAATTGTATTTGGACTTTTTCACAAAGACAACATCAGAGTAACAAGCCTAGCAAAGACTACACTCATAATAAAGTGCTAGTAAGAAGCTGAAGAAACAAAAAGAGTAACTGAGCTCAGAGTCATAGAAATCTACGACTTTGGTTTCCCTTTTTTCAAACCCTATTGTTTCAATTTTCCCCTTACTTTTCCAGGATGGGCTTCCTCTCTGCTGCTCTGGTCTGACACAGGGCCTTTGCTCTCTCTAGCAGACGGGACGCTTTGGCCTCCAGGTCATCGTAGAACTCCTTCCCCTCCTGTGACTTCTTCATCAGGTCCTCGTAGGCCTCGTATGAGCCCACCAGGCCCTGGATAGTGCTGTTCCACTGCTGCTCAGTCTGACTCAGGCTCTTACGCACCGAGGCGTACTGGACATTAGCCTCTGTCAGGGCTTTCAATATGTTCTCTTGAGCTGCCAGGTTCTGGTCAATGTACACTTTCACCTGCTCGTACTTCTTCAGCTGCTCCTCAAATATACGCTGGAAAGACACAGGTTCGTTTTTTTATGCTGCTGTGGCATCGCATATTAATCCAAGCTAGAGGTTTAGGAGTAATTGTTTACTCAGACTCCTGTGCAGCCACATACCTTCATGTCGGCCCGTTCCGTGGTGACAAGGGTGGAGGTGATGTCGTCTTGCTGGATGAGATCGCGGAGTTGTTTCTCCAAAGAACCTCTCTGCTCCCTCATCTCCTGGACCTTCCCCAGGATCCGCTTCACACACTGCAACCCTGCTACTTCCTCTGCATGCGACAAGCACAGACACACCGTTATATTCACAACATTATAAGAGTAATGATGTCACACCTTATCTTGATGATCAGAAGGTCTTTCCTAAATGTAACCACATCCTATTAAAACATGCTAAAATATGCACAAGCCTTTGGCACCAAACACAACATCACCTTCACTGAGCTCAGGGTGTGGCAGGGCCTCTCTCAGACTTTCCAGTGGACCCCCCAGCAAACGAAGGTTGCTGATGTGCAGGTTCATGGCCCGGTGGAGTTCTGTGTTGGTGAAACTGGCCTTCTCGTGTGCTTCCATGTACTTCTCCAGGTCTCTTCGAATCTCAGCCAGAGCCTGGCTCTGTGCTGCCGGGTGCACCTCCCCCGTGACGGGGCCGGCAACCTCCTGAAGGGCTTGCTCACCGGTCTCGTCTGCCTCCAGGATATCTCTGATCTCCTTCAGTGAAGACTCGACATCAGTGAAGACACCAGAGAGCACTGCAGAAGTAAGAAGGTGATAGCAATCATTGAGCCAGAAGCCCGCGGTAACAGTAAAAAATGTTATTGAACAGCAGACACATTTGGAGACAGTGCTAACCCTGCATGGACTGGATTAGACTCTTGACAGTGTCGGGTCGGACGCTGAGAGCAGCACACTTCTCCATCAGGACTGGAGGGATGTGACTGTACATGTCCAGATTGTCTACAGACTCTGGATCCAAGCCCAGAGAGTCCATGAACTGCCTACAGAATGTGAGAATATTACTCAAATCTATTCCTATTAGTAATGTACAGCTAACTTACTCAGTATATGACATTCAACGGAAGATAAAAATATTCAAAGAAAAAAAAACTAATAAAAAAATCATGCATACAATTAGGAGGAAATATACAAACATTTTATAGTTCATGTCTAGAACTGAAATATCTAGTGACTGCTGCACACAAATAGATCTTTAAACACACTGCTGTACTCACTCGAGTGTTTCATTCTTGCTGTCAATCTTGGCCATGACATCCCTCAGCAGCTTTGCCTTCTCCTCACTGGGACAAAAACATTAACATTCATTCTTTTTTTTTTCATGCATACAAGGCTGACGGAACATCCTGTTCTGAAAGTGCTTACCTGTACAGGGAAGATGCCTCATGGGCAGCCATGGGCACCAACTTGGAAAACAAGTCTGGTCCAGTGACACTAGGGTCAGTTGGATTTACTGGTAGAGCTTTGACAAGTGGCGCTCCTATAGGGTCACAGAGTAGGTGTTTTTAATGTGCCTAATTTAATTCTATAAATCTAAAAAGTTAGCTGATCTCTGCCAGCACCTGCCACGATAACTAACCTGAGCCTAAACCTGAATTTAACCGCATCAAGGTTTGCTTCAAACATACATGTGTGAACGACTTTAGACACTAAGCTGATGGTAAAATGATACCTGTTTTGTCACATAGTAATGAACCATCATAAACTGACACTCCCACTATAAACTCACACACATCTGTGTAATGCTGCCCTGTTTGGACTCGAGTTAGTGCACACGCACTAAGGTTAAGTGCTGGGGTTAACCAACGTTCACATGGCAGTTAAGAAATCAGCTTACTCAAGGAGGCCGACTCTAACGCAGTTACATGAAGGCAGGAAACTGAACATACTAAGCTTCTAGTTACCTTTGACTGAGGCCAGAGTCTCCAGAGAAGGAACCGTTTCATGATAGATGAAGTCATTGTCCTTTTTAGCCGAATTAAACCTGCAGGTAAAAGATAAAAAAAAGATTCTCGCATCCTTTCTTTTGATCAACATAAGGCACCACTACATGAAAATACTATGAGATAAGACTGCGCACTTTCCACCAATAACATCCATGGTGAATTTCAAGGCATCTTGTACACTGTCAGGCTGACCCTGGATGTAAAACAGGACAAAGGAGGGCAGAGTTCATTAAACAATGGGAACACACACATTTTATAAAATGATGTAATCTTGTGGAAGTAGAGTGCTATTCTACCTTTGCAAGCTTGATGGCTTCGTTTAGTTTGTCCAAGGAGCTCTGCAGGTATGCCAGCTGTTGGAAACGAGTGAGAAATAATTCGTAAGTCAAGGCCACCCCAACTTGACCATGTTCTGCCAACTAGTAATATTTAGTAATGCTAATTTCTGTTAACATGCTAACAGATTTACCACCAGCACGTTAATAGTAAACCCCATCATGTATTAGCATTGAGCAAACATTTTCCAGTGCTGTGAAAAAGTATTTCATATTTTCATGATTTCCAAATTGTTCAGGCATATTTGTCAAAGTTAAATGATTCCGATCACTAAACAGTATTATTATTACAAAATGATAAACATACAATGCTTTGATTTAAGATTGATTAAAGATTTAATAAAAGGTAGAAAAGTTGTTCAAATCTGTCAAAAAATGGACCTGCGGGACTTGACTCAGTTAATAAGAAGGAGTCTGGGCCAAAAGAGTTTAAACAGGATTTTCCTGATCAAAAAAAGCACTACACATGAGGAAATTCAGCCTTTTCAGCAAACAAAACACCAATGTTTTTAATTTCCTATCTACAAACCATCTGTGGATTAGTCTATACAACTAAAGTATTTCAACAGCTAATTATAATAATTACCAAGAATATTTCTTCAGACATTGTCCTCAGAATAAACTAAAGAAGCTAATTAATAATAAACCTTTCTATAATTCTGTCAAGTGCGCTTTACAACAAAACACCTGCAGAGTAATGACCCTCTCATCAGTCACAGATGTAGATTGTGCTCAGTGTTAATTAGGTAATTAAGTATCCCAGCAAGATTAATTAATATTACCGTTATGGAAAACATCACAGATTCTTAATGTTAGGATACATCATTGTGAACATGTTGGTATATGTATGTTAGCACGGTTGCTGTATCCAACTTGGGGCGGCTGTGGATCAGGAGGTAGAGCAGTCACCTGCTAATTGGAAGATTGGTGGTTCGATTCCCTGCCTCCTTCAGTCATATGTCGAAGTGTTTTTAGTTTCCCCCGGTGTGTCAGTGTATGAGTGTGTGTGTGAGTGTGTGAATGGGTGAATGAGAAGCAGTGTAAAGCGCTTTGAGTACCAGTCTAGGTAGAAAAGTGCTATTTAAGTGCCATTTAACTTATTACTACAGTCTGAATGTAGGTTTATTTCTTGTGGTTCCGTATGTGTCAAAGTGGCAGTGAGGCTGCAGATTTGTACTGTTGTTTGGTAATTCATGGGTTAGCTTGGCATCAATAGATTTGAAATGCTTTAGTTCTGCCAATAGAGACGGTTGAAGAGAAAACAGAATATTTGATTTTATTGTAAATACAAAAGTGTCCATGATGATCAGCTCATTACTGTTACTTCCTGTTTCCAACATTCCAGACAACAAGACTGAACAAATCAAAGTCATGGCCTACCCGCTCTCCATACTTCTGCTGCTCCTCTGCCTGTTTTCCCATATGGAGCTATAAAAGAAAAAAACCAATAAGAAATATGAGAAGAAATATGACAATATGACAACTGTTTATGTTTTGAGTACTCTATTCAGTACATTTGAACAATGTTAATATGTTAAATGTGGCAGTGCTCGCAAGGTCCCCCTGCTCAAGAAGGCACATGTGCAGGCCCGTCTGAAGTTTACCAATGAACACCTGAATGGTTCAGAGA
>JAUMTR010000008.1:1798994-1822480 GCA_032270685.1 Microctenopoma stevenorrisi | reverse complement strand
AAGTCGTCGCTGCTGTGAGATGAGGGAATTGTAGGTTCAAAAGAGCTATGACTCTTTGTCAGCCTGGCTACAGTGCTACAGAGGAGAAAGAAATAAACAGCAGGTAACAGAGATCATAACAACAAGGAGCAGCAGACCTAATCCATCTCTAACTATAAGCTTTATCAAAAAGATCTCTCAAAAAAGGTTTATCCAATAGCAACTGGACTTGTTAGGTTTCTTGACGACGTTTCCACCCTTCCAGAGAGGTTGTCTGCCTCCCGAACTCTAACTGGGAGCTGGTTCCACAGGAGAGGAGCTTGATAGCTTAAGGCTCTGCCTCCCATTTTACATTTGGAAACTTTAGGAACCACAAGTAGACCAGCACTCTGAGAGCGAAGTGCTCTGCTGGGATAATAAGGTTCTATGAGGTCTTTGATATAAGTTGGGGACTGATCATTTAGTGCTTTATATGTGAGGAGAAGAATTTTAAACTCTATTCTAGATTTAACAGGAAGCCAATGGAGAGAAGCTAATGTAGGAGTAATATGATCTCTCATGTTAAGTCCAGTCAGAACTCTGGCTGCAGAATTCTGGATTAACTAGAGGCTAATGAGTGAGTTATTGGGACATCCTATCAGTAATGAGTTACAGTAGTCCAGTCTAGAGGTAACAAAAGCATAGACTAGTTTCTCAGCATCACTTTGAGACAGGATGTTTATAATTGTAGCAATATTCCTAAGGTGGAAGAAGGACGTTCTAGATATATATCACTGTTTTATTCAAGTGTATGCTGTAAGCAAAGTTACCCAAGTACATTAGTGCAGTATAAGCTATTTGTACTAAAACATTTAGCACTTTTTCCATTTCCACTGGTGAAATAACTCTAATTACACTCAAGGGCTTAATTATGAGGTAATTTTACTTTAGTCTTGGAGTAAAAGTCAAGTTAATAATAGTTACATTTTCACCTTTCCCCCATTTCTTCTTTTCCCCCACTACCTTTATGTTACAGCTATAGTTACTAATTACATACTCATCAAATAAATTTGATCTCATTAATATAGGTTGAGATCAATTCTGTAGTATGTATCTATGTAAAGCAATAAAAATTAGCCCAGTCTTTTTGTGGCTGCAATATAAAAGTTATATATTACTGCATTAATGATTATAATCCAGAAATGCAATACACTGTACATTATAATAAATACTTATATTCAGTTATTATATTTTAATACTTTAATCTAATGAAAGAACCACTGTCTTTAATAATTCAGATTTGTTTGAACCTACAAGGCCACATAAAAATCCACAGGCGCTTCCTCTGACTCTTATTATCATATCTATATATAACATTCATTTATAATTTACTGCTCACAGAAACAGTGCTAAGACTAATGCAGCTTTATTGAATTTTCTCTTCCCTTCCATGCCCCACAATGGCACCTGTCTCTACGATAGATGTAACTGAATAGCAGAAGGGTGATAAAATGAATCAAATTTAAATTAGACTTCGGACTGAAAAATGTTTATTTCTTAAATGCACATGTGGTGTTAAAGTACACAGAATTAGCTGGATTTATATTAAAAATAATAAGTGGAGAAATGGGACACACCTTTGATGATCTGCATACACACATTAAAAACAGTTGTTAATGAAATAGCACTGGACTGTGTGAGTATGACAGGTAAGCATTTAGCTGTCTTAACTATCATCTTTGTATGAGAGAGGGGAGACTTTCAGGCTTGGTCAAACACACATCATGTTCAGATTTCAGCTACTGATGAACGTGAGAAGGGCGTTTTAGTCGGCACTCTGTAAATCGACAGTAAATCGACATGATGTGGAGCCCAGCGTTAGAGATGTGGATGTGCTACTGCATTCAGTAATTCAACAAACTGGCAGAGGGAGACAACTCCTGTTACAAGTCTGATAGGTGTTGATCAGGCAGAAGGGCCTGAGGTCAACCACTGACGCGGACTACAAGTCAGGACACTGTATGTTAGCCTGGGTTAGGGTTAGGGCCTGTTCTGCATCAATTTCATATCACTGCTGATCCAAGTGACGCCACTCAGTGTTTCACAGAGCGTCAGAAAAAAAGCTGTTAATCTGCAGTCATCAGACCAGCCAGAATGCTCCTTCGTGTGTCTTGTTCCTGCTGATGGGTTTGTCACCGTTGTACTTGCCGCTCAGTACAGTCACCACTAAGTCGGTGTCGACGTGGATGTCTCAACGTGGTTGCCTCAGTGGGTGACTCCATCATATCTGATCTGTTAATAAGGGTGAAGAGAGACATTTTCCACGTGTACATCTGTTTAAATTGTGACTGTTTCTGTCATTGTTGAATAATGTAGTTAAAATGTAGTTATATTGTAATGCAAAGATAAAGCTACTAAAGTTACTATTAAGTTAGACAGCTGATAATGTCCCTACAGGATTTTCTGGAAAGGATTTGTCTACTACATGGCGTAATTGCAGTACACGGACAAGCAAATGTTAAGGCCATGTGTTAGGACCTGGCTGCAGGGATTTGCCCCCAATCAGCCACAAGAACAGTAATGAGGTTCATCACTGTTGCTGAGCAATAAGACCTGACTCAGAGCCTGGGTTTAATTCTTCCCAAAGGGACTGGAGGTGCTTAGTGCAGCACAGTCCACTTGTCCCTTAAAGCTTAGTTATCGGACGGTAAAATCATTTTGTGTGTGTTTTTTTGTGTACGTGGATATTATCATGCTGAAACAGGAAAACGTGTTTGAAATGACATTTCTGAAATAACCCAGAAGTCCAATCATTTTCATCTGTGTTACTTACCACCTTTCCTTTTTGGAGTCATCTTTTACTGTCACTTTACCTTCGTCTCTCATTTATTTTATTGCTTTTCTCGCCACAGGGGGGCGTTGTGCATCTGCGCAGAATGATATCAACATGTCGAAGAGGACAGCGCTGCACTGGGCAGCTGGGTACAGCCACAGTGAGGTGGCTGAGGTCTCCCCGAGGCACAAACGCCAACTGCCTCGGCAAGCCTGATGAGACGGCCTTCGACATCGCCATGGATACCAGCTGCACTGATCTGATTACACGGCTACAGGTGGAGACGTGCAGGGTGGGGATGGGAAGATAGAAATATTTTGGGAACAGGAGACAGAGCTCAGGAGACAAAAACAGGAAGGGACAAAGACAGTGAATAAAATGTGATATGCAAGAAAGACAGACAAAGGACGCGGTGTATAAGACATAAAAATGGGGATGAGAGAGAAAAACACAGTCAAGAGAGGACAAGAGAAAAATAATGAAGGCATCTGGGGCGAGGGAGCTTAAGGGTAGAGACAGATTTACAAGGACAGACAACTGTAAAGGAAAGGAAGGGTGATGCAGCAGGGGGGAGACAGAAAAGCAGAGTCAGGTCACCTCTGTTTGAGTTGGCATCTGTAACACCTAATACTGTGGTGCAAGGTTATAAAACAAGATAAGAGAACCAGAGACATTCAATAAAGGCAGAAAATGACCGAGCACATTTCAGACAAGGAAGGTAAAAATGAAGAAGACGAGGAGACAGGTAGATAAATGAGGGGGTTGTGAGAGAGATGGACAGAGATTGGGGTGGCAAATGAAACAGGAAGGAGGGGGGGAAGTAGAAAATGAATGGGGGAGCCAAGGAGATTAACAAAAAGGCAGACAGTAGGAGAGAAAGGCAGAAGGAGAATAATAAGACAAAGAAGACAAAAGTGTGAGATTGGCGGTGGAGACATCTTTCCACACCCCCCTTGTGATTTCAAAAATACGTTTCATGTTTTCTAAGTGTGGCTAGCGAAGCTCCAGTCAGACTCTCACCAGCGTTGCTATGGTTTTAGTGGGCATGCAGCTTCTGTCTGTCTGACAGTCATGTTACAAGCCGCTCTCCACCGTGAGATTACACCCTTCCTTTGAAAAGAGAGAGAACTCCTGCTAATAATTCAAGGGGCGTTAAAGATTCTGTTAAAATTAGTGGACTCCTACCTAGGCCTTACATACTTTATATACCAGAGGTGTGTGGGGGCCGTCAGCTGGTACGTAGGAGGTTCTAGTTAGCATTAGATCATTTCTCTCCCCGGACTAACCAGGACACAGATAGTAGGGCCTCGAGCTGTTTGACCCATGCAAAACCGCTGCGCTGACACATGTCTATGAAACATCCAGCAACAACGCCCACAGTGTGAAACGCTCCCCGCAGAATAACGTTGAATCACCAGTGTCTGAGATGAGCTTCCTGCAGCGAAAGAAAACAGACATAAAGTTAAACAAATGTTTGTAGCCTGTCTGTAAAATAAATGACAACGTCTCATTTAGCATAACTGCTGACAATGGAAGGACCAACATCAATGGACAAACGAGAAGACAAACAAAAACTAAATGTACACGTCACCCTACAACGTCTGCATCCATCATATCTAATCCAATATTAATCCCATCATTGGCAGTATTAAAGAATGAAAATAAAGGTCATAGCATCAATGGAAGTTGAGCTGTGGCTTTGTAACAGAATTAAACTAGTACATTAAAGCATTTGAGTTACTGCTTCGTAACCATTGAGTGATGCAGTGAACTAAGGACTGGACACTAAAAATTGATTTTCTGTGATCTAGTGACTAGAGAAAGCTGCTCACATGAAATCACAGCAAATGTGTGTCATTAGTCTGGCAGATACGTGGAGAGCTGGACTAGTGATGCAGATATGTACCAGATGTTTCAGATAAACACGTAAACATAAAATACTGTAAATGCAGCCCTCAGGAACATACAAGGCGAAAACATACCCCACACACGTCAGCCTAAAAAATGATGAAAGCCAGTGAAGTGAGCACATCTCAGCTCTGCAGCAAACGAGAACTGTGCCTTCTGTGGGCTCCACTGCAGCAGCAGCCATGACTGAGGAGCTGGTTTATTCCAATTTCAGAAATAAAGAAACTAACTTTAAAGCAGAAAGTGTCAGAGTATAACCCCCAAGTCTCTGTAACACACTTGATCTTAAAATGATTACGTGAAAAGTATTTGTTAAGTGAATTTGTTTCCCAGACCTTTTTCTTTCTCTGAGGGTTAAACAAGCCAAAGCAACCACCGCAATAAAACGAACAGAAAGCACAGGAGCAGGCCACACAAACACACCGCTGTCACTGCAACAACCACGTCTACATGGAAGGCACGGCACAGGCAGCACATGGATGTGTTTGATCTTTGCTGTTCTGTGCGGTTGCGTTGCTACTTTACATATTTCTATTGTAATGTTAGAACTGCCTGAGCTGGCATCAGCATGTGTGGCTGCTCGTGAGTTGGATACACCCTGATGTCTGTTATTGTTGTTAGTGAGTGTTCAAAGAAGAATTAATCCTCCTATTTCTATTCATTTTATTCTTGCTCTTCTGTGTTAAACTTACATTTGTTGTTCTGAGAGTCTATTGTCTCACATTGCTGAATTGTAACTTGCGGGATGTGCCTCTGTGAAGAAACGCAGCATGGACACAGATAATCATGGAGTAATTACAGTAAGAGCACTTCATCCACTCTTATCCAGGGTGACCTACATTAAGCAGATAACGTCTCGCTGATGAGCTGAAGGACACTTTGACAGAATGTGGTGCGGCAGACCGATGCACCTAATCTTTTCTGGGGATCAAATTTGTGACCTTTGTGGTTTTAGAGCAGCATCCTCTCCATGCATCCAGTACTTTAACTATACCCCTAATGGGAATTACAACTTAGCCTTTGACTGTTTTTTCCAGTCGGAAAAACCAACAGAGAAGAAAATTAAAGCAGTCCAGCTGCAGCTGATCCACCATTTGTGGGACAACCCTGACCTCAGCGACTGAGAATCCTCACAGATGTTAATAACTGTACTTAGAATTATCTAGAACAAAAATTACTTAAAAAGTTGGAAGTGTGTGTTATATTAACATCCTGAAAATTGCAAAAGTGTGGTTATACATTTACATTTCAGCTCCAGCGGAAAAAGTTTGAGTAAGTAATGGTATTCTGAAGATTCGTTTGAAAATGTGTCACCGCACTTACTTATAACTACATGTCATGCAGCTAAGCTCACTGTCTTCTATCTTCCTATTCAACAGACAGACATGAGAGTGGTGTCAATATCATCTCTGGGCATGAAATCTTTTCCTGCACTATGTCTCCTGTGAGTCTCTCGACTTTACAGCACTAACACTGCCTGCATACTAATAGTGCTGTAATGTATTGGAAATAAACATTGGTTACACACAGTTATGTAATTTGTTCTTGAGGAAATAAAATTCAAAAACCCACAAGAATAAATATAATAAATTAAGAAGCTGGAAATAAAGTATCTCCTATGTCTTTAAATTAATATATGTTATAAATCATGTAAAATAGAGCGTGACCTTATTTCCAGGCATTAAATGACATGCACATAAACATCCACATTTTCACTGTCAATTATGAAAGTATTTAATCATTTATGTAAATGTCCCTTTTTTACTTGAGCCAGTGGAAACTTTTATCCACCAGCTGTGCAGCTCTCCAGTGATCACCAGTAATGATTGTTAATTATACTGGGCAGCTCCCAGTGCCCAGCAGTCGGATACTGTAATAAAAAATTACCCTTGTACTCAGCTCAGAAATGTGAGCACAAAATAGCTTCCCAAGAGTAAGTGCTGCTATTTGATGTGCTGTGTGTTCCCGAACAGCTGTCGTCCTCTGATGTACTTTGAGGACTAAAGCAGATTGTGGCTGACATGAATCTGACAGACCGGCTACAGACTTTTAACAAAATGTAGGAGACAGGATCACACCGTTTTTATCCTCGCAGATTTCCTCCAAAACACAGGCTGCCTGTACTTTTCACGGCTTGGGTTCTTGCTATATTATCGAGTCTTGAAGGCTGTATGAGCAAACATTGCCTAACGGGGGCCCTCAAGCTGCCCCAGGAGTAAGACAGGGAGTAACAGCACCTCATCTGTCAGGGCCCTGACTCTCAAATCAACCTGATTGTCAAATTTCCTTCACTTACTGAATGAATGAACAAGAAATGTGGCACAGAAACTCACATGCTTCTCATAGCTGAGCTGTTATTACATCATAGAGCACCGTCCATCACATCAAAACTAAAGTATATGCAAGACCTGCATCCCCATTAATCTCAGCTGCACTTTGTATTTAGCACTAATTAGAAAATGTTACTGGGCTAGCATTCTAACAAAGTTAGTAATTATTATAAATATACCGGCTAGAATTGACAAGGAACTAAACACATGCCAGAGCATGAATGTCCTGAATGTGGCAGGTTGATATTAAGTTAAATTAATAGAACCTTTCTGTTATATGTGAGGCATCGTGTCACTGTTACTTAGCTCACGTCAACATGTGAGTGACACAATCTCCCCTAACTGTTCAACTTGTGAGTCAGATCAAACAAAGCACAGGTTTACCCAGACCTGTCCAGAAAAATGCCCCCGTCACTGCACAACAGAGCTACGGGATCGCTCCATTGCTGGGGTCACGAAATCAGGCATCAGACATTCTTCCTAAATTTGTCGGCTGTCTGTAGGTGACACAAATATCTCTGGCTCTTGTGAAGAGGAGGAATCACTGCAAAATAAATTATACAATGCCAATATTCCCTCTCGTGTGTGTACTTGTACAGCTATTCACATTCACAGGGGAGCAGTCCCTTCCAGCCTGTTCAGTGACCATTAAATTAACTGGAGGCTGAATGGTGAAATGGGGCGCTTGGGAAAGAAATAAATTCAGAAAAAGGTGTCTGAGCGCACACAGTGAAGAATGAAAATAATTTAATTATCAGCGGCTTTCTTTAATATGAGTCATGTGGCATAAAGCATGACTGTGATATTGATCCACAATGGTTAATGTTCCCTGCTACCGCTCCCATTTGCTGTCTATGGGTGTGTTTAGATTGGATTATAATCTTTGTTTGGCATGAGCTAATGAGATTTCAGAGACAGAAATGAAGGCTTTTCCTCCACAATGAGTTGTTTCTATTTTGGCTATTGCTCAGACGGATCAGAATTTCAATCCATCTTTGGGGGAGGGAGGGGGAGAGGGGGGCTTACTGATAGAAAATGAATCTATTTTTGAATGTGTTGATAGTTTGTAAGGTGCTGTTCTTTACTATTACTATTTATTCTAGTTCCTACATCCCAGCAGACTGTTCTCACTACGTACAGCTTCTTGTGCAACAAACTTGCTTGGTCCCTCTGTCAGCATGAAAGGAGGTGATGCATGTTTCATTCTGCTTCCACATTACAGTGGTAATCAGCTAAGGACGGCATCCACATCGCTATTTTGACTTAAAAATGAACAAACCGTGAAAAGGCTTCAGTAAAGACGTAGGTTGTCTCTTACATAATAATCCAAAAAGCGTAGACTGCACATTTCTCCTCTGTAGGATCAGCTCGTATTTTATATTCTGATCTGCTTCAGCTCCCTTTGCTCTCCTACAAAAACCTGTGGATGTGTGGTGTCAGCAGAATTAATAAGTGATGCACATATTCACTTGCAAACAAAATTCACAGGGCGATCTGTCCACGTCTCCAATTTGAGAAATGATGCAGGTTTTGTAGGGAGGTGTGCAGCAGATGATTGCATATCAACATATTCAGTGTCTGTGTCACAGAGGAGATTGTTAGTCTGCGCAGCATTCTCCGAGGGTCTAGGCTCAAAGAGCAGCCTGGGCCTGGAGCCTGGAGACTCTGTGTGTGTGTGTGTGTGTGTGTGCGTTTGCGTGTGTGTGTTAGCCATACGAAATGTCTGGGTTCACAGAAAACCAATCGAGACACCTGCCGGCTGCCGCTGCCATCCGCTGATAAAACAGGAAAAAGAATGTGTTGGGCCTCCAGCGCATGCTGCTGCCTTGAAAAGGGCAGGGTGACTTAAACAGTTTCATAATCCATTTTTATTGTTTGTCCTTAACGTCTTGTTGAATGAAATAATATAATGAAATAAAAACCATTTGAAAAGGGAACTTGGCACTGTGATCTTTTTTATTAGAAAAAGAACAGCAGAAAAAAGATCCAAACAAAAGCCTCCAGCACAGACAAGTATATAGCTGCTTGAGCAACTGACCCACAGCTACAACATCAGGACTAAAGCACGTCACCATTTAACATGCAAGGAGAGGGAATACATGCAGAAAAGAAAAAAAACCAAACACATCACCTCAGCACGACATCGCAACGTCTGCGATAGGTAGGAAAAGGCCACGTCAGATCACAAGAACATCACACTTCATCGAAAGGGTCACAGTTCACTTCCTGTCCTGGCAGGAACGAAATCAGGGGGAGCGTTGCTTTCCTTTTTTTCAGCAGGTTGTATGACATCTCCGTAAAGTGCAGAGACACTGTCATACTGCATCAGCGACAGGCAGATTCCCAGTGTCTCCGCTACCTACGATACTGTAAACAATCTACACTATAAGGCGCACAGTTGAAAAGTTGCCCAACAAAAGAGCCACAACATCAGTTTGTAAAGGGTTTGATGTAAAAACGCATTGTCATCCTCATTATCAACTCTCTGCAGATCTGGCATACCAACTGTCAATATACCAACTGCAGGCAGTAAAATGCTGCTTGTTTAAATGGACACTACACAAAAATGTACATTACTACGAAAATATGAAGTGATTCTCTTTCTTTTTCATAAAACATCACTCTAAACGTGTTTTTTTCTTCTTCTTCAAATTAGGCACACGGTACAGCACAGCAAACGTGTTTTTTTCTTCAACACCTCTTTTGGTTGCTGACATCTAAAGACGTGGACACTGAAGGTCCCTCCATGACTGAAAGGACAAATAGTTTTTTATTAATCACACACACAGAACAGTAACATTAACCCCCTGCTGGCATCTACTCATCCAACCTGTCAGAACATTAAAGGGATCCTTCTTTATGATTATTTAACCTGCTTTTATGACCTTTATGACACCGTTTTTTTGTGTTTTTTTATTGGTCTCACCCACTTGTCTAAAGGCAACAACCACCACAGAACAAAGACATAAGGCAACCTCTCATATCCTGTCTGTCCACAAATTAGGACAAAGTATGTTCAAAAATAAAATATTCAATGACCTAAACTATCAAGTCTGTAAAACGTTGAACCACTTTGAACATTGATTGTCTATATTATCAATAAAAGTCTAAAGACGTAAACATGATAAGACGTAAACACCGTTTTTATCCAACTGGCTTGGATGTCAAAAGATGTTAGACCCTGTGTGAGGCGTGAGCAAATACTTGCACACATGAGATGGAGGACAAATGAGGTAGTCCACAAGAGAACTGATGGCGGGGGGAGGGAGTAATGGGTGAACCTCAGCCGGCTCAGGTGCAACACTTGAACTGAAGGTCATGGTTGTTTGATGAATAACCTTCATAGCATAGTTCTGGGGGTCTTGTTACAGTCGAGAATTTGGTGGTTTGGCAGGGAGGAGCTGTTGAATTCAGATTTTTGCTAATTTTGACAACAATCTGTCGTCAAAACGTGTGTCTAAACGTTCTGAAAGATGTTTTCCTGGTGATCCAGCAGTCATTTGTTCTCATGGCCAAAGTGCTCTTCAAGCATCTAATTTGTCTTTTTTAAATATTTTTTTCTAATTTGTGTTTCGGCAACGTTCCTCAGACGATGCGGTAATCAAATGTGTCTTTCTCAGTGTGATCTGTCCAGTTGGATGAGGGCATACTGCGGTAGGGGTCCAACAGGATGCGGAAACATCGCACTATGAGTAGGGCCAGGAAGATGAAGAGCAGCAGCACGAAGACAAAGGCAGCCTTCTGCTCCAGCGTCAGGTAGGTAGACACGTGATGCCCGCCCCCCGATGAGGATAGCGTGCTGCTGAAGAGGCCCTCAGCCATCCTGGGCACATCCATGCTTGACCGTCTCGGCTCCAGCTCTTTGTCGTTTGCTGAGAGATTTTGCAGGTAAAGTTGGGCTCAGTGGTTAACACCTGTGTGTGAGAGTCCAAACACATGGATTATACTGTAGATCATGTCCTCTGTGGTCTGACAGGTGGAACAGCAAACCAACTGATAACAGAAAAAAGAAAAAAGTTCATCCCCCAGATTCATTTACTTTTGGAGAAACACCAGCTACATGAGTAAAGTAGGCTCAGTGGACTCCTCTGGCCTTGAACATCAGCAGCTCAGGGGATTTGAATGAGTACTTAGTCTTAGTTATACAACATTTATGGAGGCAGAGATGCTCTAGGGGTAAATACGTATGTCACTGGCTTCATTAAAGCCAGTTTTCTGAAATGTCCAACCCGTCTCCTATGAGTAATGTTAATACGCAGCCACTTTGCATCAGATAATTCATATTCATTGGCACCATTTTCTTTTAAACATTGCCATGCATGAAGAGAAATGAATTTCTCCTCTCAGACAAGGTTACATGAATGAGGCGTGAATACAAACAAGCTGATGAAGGCTGGATCACCCAGCAGCCAGAGCCTACGTTTTCACCGGAGCCCGGAAACCCAGATAGACAGACGAGTCTAGTGATTTTGAACATTCTTCTGATTATCAGCAAAAAAGGAAAGGTGAAACCAACAATGTATTGACTGCCGTCCATGTACTAAACATCTGATGGATTTTATTGTTCAGACCCCTCTGTTGCCTAAAAACTTTTAATGAGGCACAGTTTTGCACCAGGTGATGTTCACACACACATTTATTTTAGCTAAAGGCCATAACAATTCATTAGAGCAGCAGATGTATATTAACCCACAGCCCAACAGTATATTTCCTATTTCTGTAGGAAGCAGTGAGCTTGAGGCTGAGACACACTGCACTGAGAAAATGACTGTTGTTGGATTTGGTATTTTCATGTGATTTGTTTCTGCTAAATAAATACAGAATATTATCCCATAATCCAATTACCACACAGCAAACCTGTGCCCTAAGTACAGAAAATGCACAGAGCAATCATGGGAGAGAAGGTTAGCCGAGCAGCCGATCCTTTTTGCCCTGGGGACTTTTGGCAGGTTAATCTGGCCTAAGTAACTGTGTGCCAGTACTACATGTACCAACTACATGTTGATGCCTCGTCAGTCCCACACACAGATCCTACAGGTGGGTGAGTCACTGTGTTCTCAGGTGTTGGTTCACAAAGCTTAAACACCATCATCTGATCACTATCAGAAAATGCGAGTGAGCGATTATCTAATCCAGTGATACACATTTAATCTACCCGTGACCTTCATCACCTTTATGTCATTTATTTGACTCACAGCAAGATTTAACTCCTGTGAATGCACTGACCTGTGGGTTGGGAATACCAGCTCTACATCATTGTATCCGGAAATAAGGCTGAGAGGTTTTTCAATGTAAAGGGAAATTTACAATCTAGAATGTGGCCCTGAAAGCCTGCTCACTTAGTCCCACCCAGGCATTTCCAGACTTCACCTCTGAGAAACGGTGGATTGTTTTTGTTTTGACTTGTCGCCCTTTCAGTTGTGCTTCTGTAAGCGTGACGAGCTGTCACAGAGTCTGGCAGTCAGCTGGGGGTGTGTGTGCGTGTGTGTTTGCTGTGAGATGGTTCGAAGTGACGAGACAGGCAGCAGAAGCTTTCTCTCTGTCTTTCTGCTTTAAAAAAAGAAACCTGTAGGCAACTCCCAGGAGGGAGACACACGGAGGCAGCAGCCTTCAACCTTGCCTCGCTGATCAGCAACCTGTAATCCATCACACTTAAAACTCAAAAATGGTATTTCACAGCAGTGATTCATCGCCCCCGCTGAGAAAATGGATTAAAAAACAGGCTGTTTTCTACGAGTGCTCGCTGTCAAATCCTAATCTTGTTTCCTTGTCCTCCACTGACACGACGAGGTTACAAAGTATTAGCACTGTTGTCCAGGAACCACTCAGCTATATGGCATCAGTTTATGTAATGCACTTCAAAGCCTCCCAACATATACATCATCAGCAGCTCTGTGACTAAGAACTCGGAGTCTTGACAGCCATGCATAGAGATACACTAAACATTAATCTTCCCTTGACAACTTCAGAAATAGACACCTCCGATTTCAAACAGATCTCCACTGTGTGCTCAGAGTCTAAGCAGCTTTAGGAAAAGGAATCATTTCTGACAGAAACGCAGATGTAATTTGTCTGATTTAAGAAACTGACCAGAGTTAGATGAGAGAAGACGTTCTATTGATGGATGTGATGAAGAGATGAGAATAGGACTGTCCAGGAATAGAGTGAGACAAGGCCACACTGAGCCACATGTAGGAATGAGCCAAAACCAATTTGATGTGTGTGTGCAGTTATTAGCACTAAGAAATCAAATACAGCTGTACAATACGTAGATTATGAAATGCATATTTTGAATTTGTATCATTTCTTTACTTTATTTAACCACAGAATTTAATTTAGTCCTGCAGCAGAGCATGCGTATGTAAAAAACATCACTTTCTATTCACATGAGCCTAAACACACAAAACCACATGAAGCAGCAAATACTTATTGAGCTCATAATAAAAAACAATATATAATCATTTAAAAAATGATTTACATTTTCAAATAAAACTAAATTGACTATGAATATAATTCCGTGATATTTGAGATATTTTGTATAGGCAAAGGGAGCCGGTGGGGTGTGTGACAGGTATGAGGCACAGAAATGGATTTGAATCCTGAGGCTGGAAGTGTCTGGTTTATTTTTGCCGATGCCACACAGAAGCCTTCAAACCAATTGTGACCAAAGGTAGACACACCCGCAGTTCAGCGCAGGAATGCTCAACAGGAATTCAACCCAAAACGATGAGCCGCCATTTAAATGAAGCTCGCGCTGGCTGGAGTCAGCTGTGCGCCTGGAACTGTGTGCGCGGCTCGCGCGTTTCAGCGGGCAGCTCCGCGCGGGCAGCTTTGCGTTCCGCTCCGTGAGCCATGCCGTGACTCCTTTCCGCACACGTGGATGCATCAAAAACGCGTCCAAAGACGACTCTTTCCCCTGGCGGCAGCTTTCACACCTTCACGGCGCAAAATCACACGATACCGTGAATGCGTTTGGATCGAATAGGCCTCCCCGTTCACGGTGGATGTGGTCGTGCGCGCATCAGCTGCAGGTGAAAGTAAACACTAACCTGTTGTTATCAGGGGAGGTCGAGAATCTCCGTCAGCGGCAGCTCTTCATTCCGGCGGATCCAACGATTCTGTCTCTCACCGAAACAACAACAACAACCAACGGATGCGCGCTTCAGACCGCAGGGCTCCTCACTTTGTGACAGAAAAAGCCTCGCAGTGCTTGTTTCCGTCTTTGTTGACTGAGCCGCGTAGACCTCACCCTCTGCTGCTCGGCTGTGCGTTTTCCGTCCTCTGTCTGCTCGTCTTAACGCGCGGCGCATCCCCGCAGACGCACAGGCAGGGATGTGGTGGTGCCCCGTCGCTACTGGCAACCTGTTGCCATAGCAATCCTCCAGGTAGCAAAGGCTGTATATTGCAAGTGGACGAGGGGAAAGGAGTGGTGCGTGTTCGCCATCTGTAAATGAGGGTCATAATCACAAATATTATATATATATATATATATATATAACATGTTGAGGAATCATACCAGTGGAGGTCAAAGGTCAGTGACCTTTCCGTTTTTTAAAAGATATGTTACTGCAGCTTTCTTCTGAAGACATATTGTCACAGTGCTGATGATGTTTTAATAACAAGCTGTGGAAAATACTCACAAAGACTTGCTCGGACTGGATGTGGACACAGTGACAACCTGGAGATGAAGGTGTGATGAGAGAAAACACTCATCCCTTGCTGTTGGTAACAAGTTTGAGTCTCTGCTGTCTCCCTCTGACAGACACAAATCCCCGCAGAGCTGGCAGAGGACGTGACGGTCCACGAAGGGGTCACAGAGTGGCTGTGCACGGTTTACATAACGTCCTCAGACAGTCAGCTTTCAGATGCTGTGGAACATCTCCACCTGGTGGAACCCAGAGAGAACTGCAGGTGCTGGGACTGATCCAGCAAAGCAGAGATGATTCATTTCACACTCACCCCCTGCGAGCAGAGTTTCTCCTTCAAGCTCGGGTCCTCTACCAAAGGCCCGGGAGCTTTACGCCGCTGCACAGTATCTTAGCTGATTAATAAAATTCATTATTCAGTAGGGACATATGCTGGAAACAGGTCATCTGTTCAAATACTTCACTTTAAAAAGTAGAAAGTTGTGGGTTTATAGGACGCTTTTGGTGATCAAATATTTAGTCCAACCTGAAGTTAAGAGGTTAAAAAGTGATGAGTGAAGAAGGCTTCCGCTCTTTTTCCCAGGGTAGTGCATAAATTATCTGCATGAAAAGGAATAAGTGCCTTTCAAACATGGAGAAAGTGTATGTCCAACATAACTGTTTATAATAATGTCAGTTACATTCATTGGACATTTACTCATTTCAGTACAGTGTTGGATTTCCAACAAGCCTCTGCTGTTGTAGTGTAGCACTACTTGACATCGCATTAACGAATACTTTAATCAACATTTCAGACCTTGCAGAGTCAACGAATTCCTGCTGCACTGGGCTGCACTGGATGGTTTTAGAGAAGCATGAGTGACTTTAGCCTCATTAAACTGAGAGTAAGTGACCTGGTTCCTGCTGCCAGAAAGAAGACGACGGAAGACAAACACACTTGAAGTATTTCACATATTGAGTGTGAAAACACACACACGTAACACACTGTACATAACGTGGTTATGAAAGCCTTGAAGAGAAGTTGCTGATTGGACAGCTGAGACAGCGGAGGCAGCTGATTGGTTGTTGCTGCCGTTGTGTCAGTCTCTCAGCCCTCCGCTCGTGCTTCAGAAGACAAAGATCAGAGAATTACAGGAGTGCACTTTTTGCACAGTTTCACTATGAAAGGAAGATTGCTGGAGCAGATCTACAGGATGCAGCTATGTCATCAGAGCTGTCTGATGAAAATATGTCATTTTTCACCTGCACCATACCTATGACTGACGATTTGTGTGTCTACACTCTGCCACATTCATTTCAACAACTCGTGCTCCACGTGTTGAGGTGAACCTACAGTATAATGCAACAATATTAAATTAGAACTACATTAGACTTTCTGTATGTCACGGGGCAGATTGTGCCAGCTTCACGGGTACAGATGTGACACATTTTGTCCCAGACGTGTGAGTTATCGAGCTAAGTAGGAGGTGTAAAAATAGCACAAATGAGCTTCTTCCAAGACATAAGGGAGGTTGTAGTGGAGAAGAGAAACAAAACATCACAGATGTAAGAGACACATGCATCACTCAAACCCAGAAAACAATGTGGTTCATTTAACAGAAGCTACTGAGCTAATACAAGTAGATACAGTGTCATTTGTTGTTGCCATAATCTGTAATGGTTTCTGAATTGTCATTAAATACACAGTTGAATCATTCTGAGTGAACTTCTCGCTGGATTTGAGCTTTTTCCGCACACATTGTTCTCTTAGGACTGACCCAGGTCTAGCTCGTGGAGCCCCTACAGGGAGAGTGTTTTTCTGTTCTCTCCTGCCAGTTCTCTCTAAAGAAAAAACGTGCAGCAGCTCTACCTGACCTTAAACTTTAATATCGCTTTGGGCAAGGAATCAGTTTCTTTTTTGTGGCTGATGCGTGTGAGGATGGAGTTAAGCAGATGGATGGAGAGGGAAGGCGATACCTTTAACAATGGGTGTATGATCATAATAAGTGACTGGAAAGGTTCACACAGTCAACAGTTTGCTGCTGTTCTGAGTCATATGTCACTAAACTGAATCTGTGCAACGTGGACTACTCGTTTGACAAAAGACAGTGTGAAAGAAGATGAACAATAATGAGAATTCTTTTGTTGCAGTGAGTCTTTCAGAAAGGCAGTCAAATGGTGATGTTTGATGTGATGTCAGTGTCTTTCTAAACAAACACAGCTCCGTTCTGACCTGCACGTCTATTTCCATCATCAAGGTAAGCAGATGCTTGCAGCACGGTTCATTTAAGGTTGACTGCTGCTGAAATCAGATTTATTTTTTTTATTCGTGTCATATTGGCAATAGATATCACATCTGGGTTTAACTGCGAGGCCAATGTTGGCATCAGCAAGCTGATAACACTGCTGTAACCTTAATACGCACACTGTCATCGTGGCAGCCTTGAAGGAACGAAACAAAAGCGCTGAGGACTTTGCCAAACTCACAGCCAACACATGTTGCATGATGTGATGCCAACAACTTGGCAGCTGCTGGCTCAAAGCTGCTCATCACCCACAGCTCAGCTATTCTTTCTTTCTGTAAATCCTACCTGGCTTGTGTCAAGATGGCCGTGAATCAAGAGGAGAAATACATTGAGTATACGAGCAGTGATGCCTAGTGTTGACCCAAACCACACAGTTCCCTGAAGCCTCAGAACACAAAACTAATACGCTCCTCTTCACTTTCAGCATCTTTAGTTGCTTTTTTCTGTGTTTCATGACTTCAGAATCTGAGGGTGAATCAAACCAGGCAGGCATTTTCTCTCACCCTTCATTATTCTGACGCATAATAGTCTGGTGCTAATTAAATCAAATTGTTTGGTTAAACATATCAATTCTACTGAACAGAAATCATTCATTATGTCACAGATTATGTCCAAATACTGCAAAGATGGTTTTAGGTTTTTCATGTAAAAGTAAAAAAGCAGACTTAAAGTTAATCTTCAAACAATGATGTCAGGTGCATGTGGGCGCGTGAAAAAAGTCCCAGAAACAGACAAACTGCCTTCACACAAAACAAGATAGATGAACCTGAAGTGTCAGAAGGATCATTTGAATCCATGTGTGTTGTCTTAATAAAAAAGACCATAGTCAGCACAAACCTACAGACTAGTCAGGGCAGGGGAAGGTTAAAACACGTCCTCTGGGAGCTGAGAGAAGAACATTAGTCATACAGAGGAAACAGATTACAGGCAGGTGACACCAAGTACAGCAACACTACAACATAGAAACAAACAATTTTGCCAAGATGAGCTGAAAACTGCTCCATATGTGAACTCGTGGTCCGACTGTGACAGGGGAGCAGGTGGGGCAGTTGGTGATTGTGTCAAGTGATGTCAAACCAAGGGCAGCTAGAGGGCAGGAGAAACCGGAGCACACTTGAGACTGTAGACCGACCACAGGCATCTACTAAAAGGACGCGGCGACATGCCAGCAGGCTGGTCCACGTGGTGACTACACTGTGGATCACAGGCTGTAAATGTAGGTGAACCTACACTGAGATCTAACAAACCTGGGCGTGACTCTACTGGAGAAGCAGTAAGAAAACTGAAGAAAAGAAACGGAGGCAGGAGTGGGTGAAAATGAGGGAAAGAAACATGACAGAAAGGTTCCGGCTCAGATTCTGTCCTTAGAAGAAACAGACTTTGCTCAGTTAAACCTGCTTGATAAAGCAGACTTTACCTACTTTAATAAAAGTCACTTTGACACACAATATTGTCACATCCAGCTGTCAAAGCAGCAGCTGGAGAGTAGTTAAAGACACCTCTATCTTTAAGGACTCACACTTATATTAGAAGTGGCTGTTAGAGATATGTCGCTCTAAGAGCTGATGCTTTGTAGAGAGTTTTGTAATTTATGTTTATTTTTTTATGAATAAACTGAATAATATCTTCTCATTGAAACCATTCAAAATTGAGGCTAAAATCTAAGGCTCTGACTGATGCTATATGAAAAGGCCCCAGCTCTTCTAAGGGAACCAAGCTGGAGCCGAACATGTTTTTTATTACGCTCACAGCTACTTTCCTCGTTCAGAAAATTACCTTCTCCTCTATCATTTTCCACAACTAGAAAAAATTGATGAAGAGTCAGATATTAACATTTTGAAATTATTTGAGCATCCAATTCCCCAGAATAAGCAGAGAAGTTAATTTCTTCCTAATTAGCATAGCAGAGTACTATTTATATGATTTATGAAATATGATGAGTTTGCTGAGTAAGGGTACTGTAAATGAAAATATGTTTTAACTGTAAACTTTCTTTTTATTTACTTTGATAGTTTAAATGGACGCCAGTTGTATTATGAGGCTTTAATGTAAATGCCCAAATGATCATATTCCTTTGCTCGCCAAATCTTTTTCCCCCGACAGATGCCTTTCTTGTTGCTTGTTTGGCTCATAGTGTTCTGACATAAAACCAATTTCAAATCCACAATGCACTAATGGATCATTTCATAGTATAACACGAACACATGGTATTTTGTCTTATGCAAAACACAAGTGCTGAGATTTTTGTTTAGAGGATGAAATGATGGAAGTATGAGAAATAAGACTTCTGACATAGAAAATAATGAATAACAGAGAACTAACAGCTTTCCTGCAAGGAGACGTCATTCAGCTGTGTCAATGCGCTCGTTAAACAAAGTTACGTAACTCAATACTTACAAAGAAACGTTCAACATTCAACCCGAGTGCACGTGACTCCGGGAACCACTCAGGAGTTACGTGTGTGGACTGAGCTCCCCGTCTTGTTCTTTCCCCACAGCTTTCAAGTTCGCTCGGCCTTTGCAGCCCCCCAATTAAATTTCTAATGAGGCTGCTAAGTGTGAGAAAACACATCAACTGTACCATTTTACTAACTTTTATAAAACAAATGTTACCTGAGATTCTCGTGTCAATGTCAGTCATCTAAGAAATAAAAGCCCAGCTCAGGGTGTTATTGATTTCC
This sequence comes from Microctenopoma stevenorrisi, assembly GCA_032270685.1. Lineage (NCBI taxonomy): Eukaryota > Metazoa > Chordata > Actinopteri > Anabantiformes > Anabantidae > Microctenopoma > Microctenopoma stevenorrisi. Next base: position 1,802,840 of record JAUMTR010000008.1, on the reverse strand, counting down.
TCACTCCTTCCAACGCTTCTTCTCTGATGGATTACTTGGCTTGACACCTCCTGTCCCACAGCGGCTCATCTTCATCTCCACTCTATGAACACCCCAGCCTTAACTAATAGCATTGTGCTTCCGTTAGCTCATCTGTTCCCTCATACTGATTGCTGGCACGAGGTTCTCTACTAATCCAATTTGGAGCCCTGAATAATCTCCAGGAGCGGCTCAGGCATCATTGAGTGTTTTTGGGAACCTGCAGGGCTAATAGATACTGTGCGTATGTTTCATTTATCTGATCTTAGATAAAGATATCGTTTTTTTGCCATTGATTATCCTCATTAGCAGCTGGAGCCTCACTGTACGCCATGCCGGCTGGAAGGAATCTGCTTCCTACACAGGACAGCGTGGCCTTTTCATTATACTTTCTTTCTGGTCAATGTGTCATTTCTGAAAATCTACAGTATTTAACACAAGAACATCACAACACCTCCGTGTTATGTCAACAGGTTGCTCAAACCCTTTTTAAACCTTTCTATTATCTTTGACTATTTGTCCCGTTCAGCGGCTGCAGCCTATCCCAGCGGACGTCGGGGTTGGGGAGAGACAGACGACCACTTACTCATATTCATTACACTTTTTAGACATTAAAAAATGCGTTATTTGAAAAGATACAAACCCACCTTTACGTATTGGCTTATATATGACTGTAAAGTGACAGTCTAACATATAAAGCATAAAAAGCTGGAGATAAAGATAAAAGTTAGGATTATAGACTGAGCAGAACAGACCCACACAGACTCCCTGCACCATCAGTCAGTGACCACAGGGTGTCAGTGTGTCGCTACGAATCTGCTGCAGGGAAACAACCGCCTCCAAGCAGCATCTTTGAAACAAGTGTCGAGCGTTTGAGGAATTAATGACCTTAATAAAACATTTGCTGAATTGGAGCCTGAGAGGTAGTCAGCACAGACTGATGGCACACTCTACACTGAGCATGCTGGCTCTGATGAGTTTTGGCAAACTGGACAAGTGTTTAATTTACTAAAGTGACAGTCTGGAGGAATTGTGGGTGCTTTACCTGGAGGACACTGCAGACAAATCTAATGTACACCATATTTTAAATTGTCCAGCCCACATGCACACACAAAGCCTTTGTGTTTTGGGGATATTACGTCATTACTGACTCCTGACACACTGAGTAGAAATCTTTACACAGCCTCTTCTTCAACTCCTGCAGTCTAGCTCATAAAACAAGCCAATGCTTCAGTCTTCATTTACGTGTTTACTGTGCAAATGGAAGTAATCAGAAGCCCCGTAAAGACCACGATCAGTCCTCGGCCACTTGGAGGCTAATCAGCTGAATTAACTAACCTTCTGAATGCCACAACAAGATTTTGTTGTTTCGCATCATTTAAATTAATGAGTCAAGTTGATTAGAAGGCTGAAGCGATGGAACTGGAGTGAAAAGGGACAATTCTCACTCTGCTGTCGAGTGATGAATCTGCCCGGTTTCCCCTCAGTGTTTACCGTCTGCTGCATGACTCACCTTGATTTGGTGGCACTGGTTTGAATCTCTTGGTTGGTGATAAATTAGCAGATGACATTCTGTAATCATGTCAGTCAGAGGACTTGTTTGTTCACTGCTGTGACATTATAATTAACCTAATTGATTTCATGTCTGTTCAGGAATTCATTTCCTTCAAAATACAGAAACTGTGTGCCATTAGTCGACTTTTCTGGCAAGACTGACAAAAAAATGGGCAAATTATTCTCGTCATTAGTATGTGGTTAAATAGCCAAAAAAATAAATTGGTTATTTGCCTAAAACCATTTGAGTCTTCACTATAATGAGTTTCAACTGGTGTAATTGTCTAGTAAATAGTCAAAACATGTCCGGATTTCAACTGGAAGCTTGGTTCAGACACCATTTTTTCTTTGGATGTTTGTATTTTGGGAAATTCTAGTTGTCTTGGACTTTGCAGGCTATAGCACATGTTAAGTGCAGAATGTTAAGTAATGGCCTGTGCTGTGACATACTGATCTACTGCATGATCACATGCATCCGCACCGCTTCCTCACAGCAGCAGACAAGCACGTTGTTCTGTGATCTTCTGGTTCAGTGCCACTCCTACATCACAGGAACAACTCAGACTCATTGATGATCCACTGTGTTCCCCCGCACCATCAGCTGTAATTAACGTGGCTTTCGCAAAATCCCTTCAGCTGCATTAACACATTAACATCTCTCCCATTTTCCATTGCAGGAATGTCATTGTGACACAATTAGAGAATGCGCGAATATTTGGGGCATAAACAAAAGACACAGTATCACAGTTATTAATGGCTGACTACTGCCTGTACTGTATGTTCACTCACCCAGAGCCATGTTTTGTTCAACTTTGTTTTAGCTCTGGTTTGGTCTCAACTAATTCCTGGAAAAACCAAACAAAGTTCCTGTGTTGTGTTGTGTTCTTCCTCAACATGCTCAATGTCTCCGTGAAAATCTCACCGTTTCAGTAACTGACAAAGCAACAATACAGAACACGGAGCACGAAAAGGCCAACGGTGCCGCTTCTGTTGCACACGAGCCACAGGAATGATCACATATTCATGAACCAGTTTTCACCTCGTCCCCATGCGATGGCGGCGCCACTCATATGAAGCGTGTCTGTTGATTCATCGAACAAGAAAACAAATGGGTGTGGAGGAGAGAAATCAATGAGGTGAGTCTTTCAGATCAATCCTGTGGTTGCACTACTGGCTTCCATTTTCTCCTCCCACACACACACACTCCCTCCACACGACCCCAAACTCATTTAGTGTGACAGAGACTAAAGACATTACCGCCTTCACAGAGAGCTATGCATTCCTTACAGCTGTCATCTCTTCAATCTTACGCTGACAGTAATGATCATGAGACGCAGCCATTTTAAGACACGCAATCTGAAGAAAAAATGAAAGAGAAGAAATATCAGTGGAGAGGAGTAAAAGACAGAAAGATAGAAAGCTGTGATTCATTAGTTCAGTGGGAGAGCCGCTGTTCCAGGACTAATTGAGAATCCGCTTGAGCCATAGGCGGCTCGGCCTCAGAGCTGCAGTCATCAGCACGAGCAGGTGGGCATCTGTGCCAAAAACTGATCTATACGACCATCCCTGAAGTTCAACACTATGACGCTTTGAAGACTTTAGTGGACAAGTTGGTGGAAACTACTGAAAAATCAAACAGGCCCTGATTAAAAAATAGCTTACGACTGGATCTTATTCCAAAATAAATGACTTTTACAATCTGAGACAAATGTGTGATCAAATCAACAGCTTGTTTTTATCAAGCTGTCATTCTATCTGTCATGTAAAACGTCTGGACATTCAGGACAAATTGTCTTTGCTTAATAGGAGCCTGCTTTAGTTTAGCTGCAGTGGCGGACCTAGGATTTTTCTCAATATTTATAGAGGGGCCAAGTGTTGTCCAACAACATAAAAAAAAACTTACATGGTACTGTACCAATTTTATGTGCATAGATAAATTCTCACCAAGTTCTAACAGGTTTAGTTTGCATTAGTTACATGCAGTAACACACCCAGAACAAGAACATGATTACTGTGATCTCTGGGTTAATCTGACACATTTGCATCAAAAGCATTGAGATATTATTGAGATACAATATTCCCCCCCCCCCCACTTCCTGCTTCTTCTGATCTCTGAAATCGGTGCAGCGTTAAGGTTTTTATTCCTCCCTCAGGGATGCATATGACATATTTCTCACTGACGTGCAAGTCACATAAACAACTAGACTTAGCAATTTCAGAAGAAATCGCGTGGGGGAGCATGACTGTCGCCGAAAGACGCCGGTCGGCGTCTTT
>JAUMTR010000008.1:1779174-1792128 GCA_032270685.1 Microctenopoma stevenorrisi | reverse complement strand
GAGCATTCCATGCTCCCCCACTAATAAAGAAGCCAGTTTAGAGGTGGAGAACAATAGGTGCCTCCATTAAAATGAATAGGAGTCAATGCATGGCTTCACCATGCATTGACTCCATTAAAATGAATAGGAGTCAATGCATGGCTTCACCATGCATTGACTCCTATTCTTTTATATGGCAGGCACCTAATAAAAAATAGGATATCAATAGTGTGGGAGTATTCCATGCTTCCCCACTAATAAAGAGACCAGTTTAGAGGTGGAGAATAGTAGGTGCCTCCATTAAAATGAATGGGACTCCCATTCTTTTTATATGGCAGGCACCTAATAAAGAGACCAGTTTAGCGGTGGATAATAGTAGGCTTCGCCATGCACTGCCTCCCATTCTTTTTATATGGCAGGCACCTAATAAAAAGAGGATATCAATAGTGTGAGAGATGAGAGAAAATGTTTCATCATAGATTTGACTAGTGCATATAATCACAGCAACAGCTTTGGAATAGTTTGTGGATGTGTGTGCATTACCTTCCTTCTCCCTGAAGTCCACGTTGAACTCCTTAGTTTCTGATGTGTATAGGACCAGTTTGTTATCTGTGCAGCAACATTTCATCACTGCTAATCCCAAAACACAAACACATGCTGCAAATAGACTGCATCCAAAACGGCATTTTAGTCCAGGACTCTAAGGGGAACGATGAGCTTGTCTGGCTACACAAACCAAAAAGTGCCATCGGAAGGAATGCAGGAGAACTACTTTTTCTCTCAGCTTGTCCCTTTTGGGGTCACCACAGTTGATCATCTGCCTTCATGTCACCCTTAACCTGTCACACCAACTGACTGCATGTCCTCCTTTAGCACATCCACTTGTTATTCCTCCTGTAACGTCTTTTTACTCTCAGTAAATATGTGTTGTTATTTTCAGGCACTGATAAGCATGACAACATGATGAAATGATGGCATCCATCCCACTGGGCAGTATTACTGACCCTCTGACTGTTAGACATGACACTCGGACACACACGAGGCTTCAAAGTCCTGAAAAGTTAATTAGTAAAGGAACTTCAGAAAAGTTCTGACTCCTTCACCCTACTTACACAATCCACCCTGACAGGGAAAGATCCAGCTGCTGACTTCCAACTGAAAACTTCCTTTTACTGTCAACTTCAGCAAGATGTTTCTGTCACAGAATGAGATGAAAGTCGTGCCAGAGTGTTTAACAAGCTGAAATTAATGCCCGCTTTAATGAGGCAATTTCTCAGATCCTTTCAGTGGAGTCTTGAGGGCGAGCAGAAATGCAGCCTTTGCATATGATCTGGAGAAGGCACAGAGGAGAGATAGCCCACCAAAGACACCAGTACCTCGGCTAAAGGATCACATTAAAGGCGCAGAGAGCGTTCTGTAATGCAGAGAGACATTAATGTCCAACATTTTGGTCCAGAGTGTGAAATAAAACGTTACGGACATAGTGATCGTGGATCCATGTTAACTATGAGGTTATATCACAACATAACTATCATCATAATAAAAGTATTTTATGTTCTAGACAAGGAAAACATGATCATATTCAGCAGCACCTGGAGCGGTTTGTAGGTATGTTAATGATAATGATTCTAAATCCTGCCTGAGACAAACGTCACATATAATCACATTATATCAGAGTTACCATAACTATAACTTAAAAAAACATTTCACACTGATGTCACAGGTGTGAGTAGACTGCAGAAAGCTTTGAAATAGCTGACTGTACTCTCTTGTGTATGTTCATACCATGATTCCACTGCAGATCATTGTGTTGTAAGTTCTAGGGGGGTTTAGGAAGGTGTGGTAGGTCACGCTGGAATTAAAGTTAAAAAAATAAAAACACGTCGGGGTTACCTGTCAAACAGATTAAGGGGTGCAGGGGACTGTGTACTGTAATTGGATTTTTTTCTGCCATTCACACCATGGTGTTTTCCTGCAGTATTTGTTTGGACATATAAAGAGCAGATGGGGTCACAGCCACTGGACTAGTGGTCCAAATCTTCAGCAGGAGAAAACCCCAAACTGTAATTTACCACATTCAATTAGAAAAAAAGTCTACTTTAAGACATAGAAACAAAAAAAAGGAACATATACTCGAAAGTTGTGCAGTGTTGACTAAGGGATGGGGAATTAGCTTCAGACTTACTTCTTTAGGTTTTACTTGATGCAGAAAGCTTAGTTTTAATTTGTTTTATCCTCAAAAACATTTTCCTCTTAGTGACTAAATTGTCAAGTAAAATGTTCTTCAATAACGGCAAATACATATTTTTTTTCTTCCCTGTTTTATGATCACTATCTAAAGATCATCAGTATACTTGCCAGAAAAATTATATATATATATATAAATCTATATTTTTTAGATTATGTATTTCTGTTGTGTTGATTCTTACGAAACCAAATCTGGATTTTTGGAAGTTCAGTTAAGAGTTAGTTTATTTTTGTTTGTTAGTCTGAAGTAAAATGTATAATATTTCATGAACCATTCAACAACCAGAACATCGTCATTCTTCTTGTCCTAGTCTCACCTAAACCCAAACCCTAAGTGACAAACACCCATGAAAGAGCATTTTCCTTGTGCCTGCAACGACTGCAGCAGCGGCTTATTTCCATCAGCAGTCATTCATCATCGGCAGGCATGAGTGGAAACGTGGAAACAGGCTTGAGAAAAGGCCAACCTCCCTGGGACTGTGTGCCATCGACTGGCGTTTTGTTGAAATCCAATAATTATGTTGGAGCTAATCGCTGTCCATTATCCAGCCTAGATTCGATATCCAACTGCAACAATCACCTCCATTGCTCAGTCACCTCTTCTCCCCGAGATACACAGCCAGGGAACGGAGACACACACACACAGACAGACATGATTATCTAATAGACTGCGGGGAGGATAATTGCATAAACTAATCAATACCACCTCATTAGGAGAACTGTTTTGGCTAAAAGGTCAATCTCAACCCCCATCAGAGTCCTTTCACTGTATATGTTAAGAACAAAACATCATTTTATTCTGGCACGAAAGCAGGTTTCTCCACGAGCTCCACTGCAGTAATGCGTTTACGGAGCAGAAGAGAAAACACCACGTCATCACACTGAGAGACATTACAGTAAAGTTCAGCTCACAAACTTCAGTGAAACTGCAGTAAAGACAGTCTGATGACTCCATTATGTATCTGCTGAAAGTCCCTTACATTTGTAATCAAACCTGCATGAGCCTGCATTCACACTGAAGGAAAGTTCAGCTGGATACACAATAAGATGATGATTGAAAATATGTGTTTCTCTAGCAGTGTTCAAATGCAAATTCCCACTGGTTTATTTCTCTCAAATGAATGAATCCAAATTACAAAATTACACAACCACTTACAGCAGTTTCACAAAGTATCCAGGCCCCTGAACCTGTCACACACACACACGATTTTATTTTAAATTGATCAAATTGCCATTTGTGTCCGTCAGTGTAAATGTCCTAACACTACACTATGTCTGATCTAAAAGGTTTTAGATATTTAACCAACTAAGTGTCAGAATCTTGTCGACAGAGACACAGTTTGGGATTTTTTATGCATTTGCAAACAAAAATATGATTTTGGATCCTTTAGAGTAGACTGAAGGCCAAAACACCAGACAGAGTAAAGTGCAGAAATGCCGCTCAACATAACCCTGAACCTGTCTGGTCACTGTAGGGGTGCGTTCACACTGGGATTGTTTATTCCTGTTTAGGTAATAGCATGAGCGGAGTCTAATCTGCTGGATCACTTCAGATTTTTGTGTGTGTTCAGACTGGTGTGAGTGACACCATTTAGCCTCTGTTTGCATCACTTTGAAATAAGGCATTTGAAATAAGGGATTTTCAAAATCTGTCAAATCCAGAAAACGGTAAAAAAAACAAACTCATTTTAAATTGAGCCCATGTCCCAGAGATGTAACTGGAATCTGGAAGTTGTTAATTTGATCCTATAGATTTTCCTGCTGAATGAATGATTGAACTTCGAGTGGGATACTGTATTGTATTGAAGACTGTATTGACTGTATGACTGTATTGAAGACGTATCCTGGATCTGTGCTGAACAACAAATCACTTTCTGTTTGAATTCTTCCTCTAATGTCATGTTTTTGACGCACCCGGATGATTAAACTAACTTCTTGATGAAAGTAAACTAGCTTGTGTTTGTGTTCACCCCTTGTCCAGCACGCAGTGATTCCACGTGGCTTGTTGTGACACATGCACCAATGAGACACTTGCAACATCTTTTCATTTTATTCCTAGTATAAGAGACATACAATGGTATTTTGTGAGACCAAATTCAGAGTAATTCAGAAAGTGCAGCCTGGAAATTAAACAGTAAAATAAAAGGTAATACTGATTCAATGAGACCCTGCCCAGATACAATGCATTTACATCAAATCAAACACTAATAGAGCTTTTAGAAGTGAGACCTCTCCCAAACAATCTGTCACAGGCAGATTAAAAAAAAAAAACACAAATCACTGTATCTGCCACAATTCCTCTTATGACACATCATGGCCACGACGTTAAATCAAGATGAATGCTTTGTATTTGTCGTTTGAACTATTAATGTCCAGATCTAACATATTTTCTCCCAGCAAACCTTTTCTGGCTGGCAATATTTCCCTTAATTTAATGGAGTTTGAGTATGAATGCTAAACTTTACATTAGGTCAAATGAGCTCTGGGAAATTTCAATCAATAAACACCACTTTCAGACACAATAAATATGGTAGTGTTGTTTTCACAGAATTGATTGCACTTCCAGTCAACCGTGGCCAAAGTGACTCTGCTGGAAAGTGCAACAGCGGAAAGTCTTGAAGATGTGGACATTTGGAGATGGAGCCGACTGGCAATGCCACCCCCCTCGAGGGAAAACCCTGGCAGATATTCTGCACTGCGTCCATCTATTTTACAACTGCTTTCCCAGTAACGACCAAAGTGGCAATCTCAGCTCAACAGATCAAAGTTCATTGCGCTTTTCCATCTTTCAATATATTTTAGCGAAACTGTAGCAGCAACCTTTGTAGAAGTCCAGGCACACGACTCTTCGTGTATGCATTCTGATTTTCACACAAAGGCAAAAGCGCTTTGCTTTACATTAATCTGAAAATACATTTTATCATCTATAATATTGCCGGACATTCACGACTGTGGCGTCACATAAGCCACACACTGTATTTGCTTCATTCGTGAATAAAATGAGATTTCTACAATAGTTACAGGTCTGCTGGTGATAAGAGGAACTGTGAGAAACTGTGAACTGCTCCTTATGAATCCAAAGAGAGTCAACACTACTGCTAAAGAAAATGACGTATAGAAACAGAACCTATAGGAAAAATAACACCCAGTGGAAAGTGACATAGTATGGAGGAAGTTGAACCTGAATATCTGCAGTCTCTGGCGGTGTACCTGTTTTGCTCAACACTCCCAAATAAGAAAACTGCAGGCTCACACTTCTGGGATAAAAAAAAAAAGAAGGGTTTCATTCCAAAAACTGCATCCATCTTTAAAAAAACAAACATCATTAATAAAGTGTTACAATCATATTTGCAGTTTATCAGAAAATGTGATAAATTGATAAATGACAAATTTCTCACTGTGGAATGAAACTCTTCAAATATACAATAGATACTGTATGACACAGACTGACAACCATAGAAAATAAAACACCTACAATATACTGTAGCATAGTAGCCATCTGAGCCCCTTGCATTAATCCCTATCCCCATGTCACACACTATTATTAAATAAGGCACACATTTACACATACAGTTAAAATTTGGCTAGTAATTATTCCTTTATTTACAACCAATAGCCACAAAGTTAATAATTATAATAACTGCAGTCCTTGTATGTTTTATGTTCATTCTCATAGAGCCACATGGTGTATTGAGTTCGTCTTGTCCTCTTTGGGTCCAAAATATGTCAGGAGTATACAGTATTGTTTATTTCCATTTCAGAGAATGTTAGACCCACTAGACGTGTGGAGCACCAATCTTATAGAAACATTCTCAAAAACTTAAATGGACCCAGTTTTGTCAATTTTACCTGACAATTGCTGGGTTTTAAAAAAGAAGAGAGAAGACAAATATAGCTGCTTTGTTGAAGTATTGTCTTTCTCATGTTAACATGAACAAATCTAGTTTTGTGTTTTTAGCCAACTGACAATGAGCTGTGTTGATGAAGTGCATGATTTCGTGGTGTCCCTAAAGTATTTTTACCAGGTGGGGCAGGGGGTGGGGTCATTTGATATGCCCAAAGAAAGAGTATAGTAAGGCAAAGACATAACTACTTTCTGGGGAATTTGACTTTTCACCACAAGTTACATATGCTGCATATGTATATGTATACATATACGGTGTGAATATAAACACACATATATATACACACACATGCATAATATAAACACATTCGAGGGTGGGGTAGGGAGGGTGGGGACTGGTTACCAACACTACATCAAAAATGCAAAAAGGTTAAGCAAAAGCATGAATCTAAGCATTGCAGGAGCATCCCGCTTTTAAGTCTTAAAGATGAGTGAAGTGTAAAGTTCTGCCATCTCCAACGCTTTCAAGTTGCATTGTAAATCCACACTGAGGACACTGGCAGCTTAATATAAGTAGGTGGCGTCACGTCACCCCAGTCAGCGGTTCTATAATAAGCAAGTAGCTGAGCAATACCAATATGGTACAAATATATTCGTTGGACAATAAGAAGGGGAAAAAACAAGTTTGGTTGAGGCTTTCGTCCACAGTGGCACTGGTTGTGTTTTCTTATGAAGGTCTGCAACCTCAAACCCAGTGCATTTCTTCAAATGGGAGTTGCTTTAAGAAGACACAATGAGGGAGACTCTCTCCCTAGTCCAGGATTGAACATCCTCAGTAGCTGAACTTCCCCTGTTGGTTGACTGGGGATGTGGCAGGTATGAACAACGGCTTAGGAGGGACATCAGGTTTGAGAGAGGAGGCCCGGCGGACGATGGCACCCCTGTGAGGGACCTCCTGCTCTCCATTGTAGCTGTGCTGGCGTGCCAGGTATCCATTGGGAATGAGAGGGTAATGAACCTCGCAGGCACTGCCTGTTGAGTTCATTCGTGCTAGAAGGGGAGGTGGCTGGCTGGGCCCACCATTTCGTTGGCTGAAGCTATGCTGACGAGGGATCATTCCTCCTCCACCTCCATTGGGCATTTTGGTGGCTGCAGCAATCAGCGAGTGCCTCTGGGAGGAGTGTCTCCTCTCTAGGGTGGACTGGTGGTGAGGGGGGATGTCTGGAGGAACATCCATGCGCCGAGTGAGGCTATCACGAGGTAAAGTGGATGAGCTGTAGTAAGGGGCAGATTCTGTTTCAGGAATCTGAGGTTGGATGCGGTTGGCGAAGGTTAGCTGACCACCACCACTAGCCATCAGACTCGATGGGCTCATTAACTGGGAGCTTTTGCTTCCATTTGCGTCATGGATGTGCTTCAGGAGCTCATCGAGGGAAGTTACCTCCATCACTTTCTGAGAATAACCAGGGTAAGCCTGTTGAGATAGTACACGTTCAACATTGTGAATTTTGCGTTCCTCAGGATGAAGGTGACTTCCGCCTACTGGTTGGCCATTGGATAGGCCTTGGGAGTAGGGGAACACTTGTTGGTGAAGCAGGGCTGAGCTTGGCCTAGATACGATATTGTGAGACTTTGGGTCCTTGGCATTATTACAATTCTGGTTCTTCTCCCACCGGTTCTTGAAGGCTTTCATGCTCTTGATAGGCAGTTCTGGAGTTGAGTCTGGTGTAGGAAGACCAGAGAGTTCAGACGAATGGTGCAGGTGGGGGTGAACCAGGTCGCCCATCGTCATTCCATGATGACCTCCTCCTTTCCTGTGTGGGTGATGTTCCTTGCTGTTTGCGTAAAAAGAATTGTAGATCTTTGGAGATGACACCTCCAGTTTGTCATCCTTACTTTGGCTTTCCAGGAGGCCATTGAGCTTGGCCAGGCTGCGGAGAGACAGGGCATGTGGAATTGGTGCCTCTGGATCTTTTGCCAATTTCTTGCTCTTGTGGCTGGTGTGGTTGCAGTAGCAGGAGACCAGGAAGCCAGAAAGAAATGCGCCAAGGACGAAGGCCACCAAAACACAAGCAATCAGTAGAGTATAATGCACACTGTGATTGGTCTTCTCTTGTTCAGGTGGCCGTCTCACACCTTGAAAAAGAGAAAAAGATTGACAAAAATGGTACTTCAGTTAAAGCTTTTCTGAGTAAAACGAAAGAAAAAATCTTTAAGAGATAATATAGGTCAAGTAGCAGCTGAGACAGACAGATTGTGTTTACATGGGTCTTGCTATGTGGAAACGTAGTGGGACAGGTATCTGAACTAAGTTCTTGGCTATCCTTGCTTCCAGTGTTGATAGATAAATACAGAATTTGTGCTGTCCCCTCAGACTGGCAGAGGCCAAGCATTCCAAAGTCAGTAAGAAATCAACACTGAATAGTATTAGAGCATTAAATATTGATAGAAGCACAACAGCAGGAACCTGATGTCAATTTCATGGACTTTGCTTTCCAGTGCAAGTGTCAGGGGTGAGAGCATCTGGTGCACGAACAAACCAAAAATAAGAGGTCTATCTATTAGCTCACTGAGTGCAATGCCTTTGACTGCACAGACGCAAAATGAATATGAGGGGACAGTCTGTGCAACAGTGCACCAAAAACACAGGATTAGTTAAGGTAAATCTACCATGCAAATGTCCTTGGGTGATGTAACCCCCGCAATGTGATTTTGTAATGGCGTGAAAAGCAGCAATAATAAGAAGAGTGAAACCTGCCATCTCTCATAATCAGAGCTCATTTGCAAGATGGCGTTGCCATCTGTGGTATCAAGCCCTTCTCTTTGCCCTTAATGATGGTTTCTGTGAAACTGATTAGTGTGTGGACAGGGATGGCTGAGTTGTACCGCGGAGGGAAAAATGCAGGTGTACCCAAACAAGCTAAATTCAAAAGCTAATGAAAGCTTTGTAGAGGAATAAAAATCAAAAATTATGTCTAAATCAGGGTTGATGACAATTTGAGACATTTTGAATGACGATGTTCAAGATGATGATTGGTGGATGAGTATGAGGGAGATGAACTCGATTATTTGGTCTGAAAGGCCCCATGTTCCAGAACTGTGTGATAAACACAAAACCCATGAGTGCATAGTTTGTATATTGCAGTAGTGATGAAATCTAGTAAACTCGTTGACACATTGGTTATATCGACATAGCTAAAGTTTTATTTGTACATTCATTATTAGCTTTCTCAAACTAGCCAGTCATTTGTAAGGCCACAAATATAACCCAAATTCTTTGGTTTGTTTGACATTTGCATTCCGTAAGATTTTCATTTTACTGCACTGGAAGGTGTGAATAAAACCCCTGGAGACAGGTAGGGCTAGTTGAACATTGTTAAAAAGTAATGAGTATGTATTAAAATGGCCAAGAAGACTCTTCATCGCTGAGTAAATGTGATTAAAGATAAATATTAGAGAATATTACAGAGGTGCAAAATCTGATCAGGGACTTGCTAGATTTTGGTCAAATCTCATGACAAATACACAAGAGATGTGAATCCAAGCTCATTTTTATGTGTCTCAAACGGCTACTGATACCAGAGTAACTACAACATTTTCTTTATTAGAGATGGTGTAGGATATACCAAAATTAGAGTGTAGGTTAAAAGACTTATCTGTATGTACATAGTCAAACAAGAGATTATTATTTTGTTATTGAGTTACTATAAAACGTCATGCGGGTGCTCTTGTAAAGCTTATTTTTCTCCCTGTCATGTATCACTACATTTATTTTAGAGGTGTACTTCACTTCCACTTTCCCTGCAAAGACAGCGGTACTGTGTCTTCTTGGAAAATAATGCTTTGAATAAAGCTTCCAATTAAAAATCCTCAATTTTTAGCCATTTATTCTTATGATTGCTTCGACTTATGACCACATTAAAAAGTCATAAATCATAATTGCAATCCCAGTGGGAGATGCAATCAAAAGTGGTGCTGCAGCGAGCCAGTTAATACCTCTTCTTTTAATCTTGGACAGATTTTTTTTGTCTCATTACACAGGCCACCAATCAGCTCTGCAGCTTCGTTCGCTCTGTAGCTCCAAGTTTTCGGTTTTAACTGATCAACATCCTGGTGGCGGTGCAGACGTGCACCTTTTGTAATGAGTCTGTTCTCATACACAGTATGTTTTCTGCTGTGACCCCTGCTCTCAGTCTGTGCCTTGTGTTTGAGGGGGAACCTATGAATGACCTGTCACATCACGTTGCATGAGCAGGCTGGATGACTCAATCACAGGGTTTTTTGGACATATGGAGCCACCTGTCAGTGAAATTCATATCATGTGAATCCTACTGACAGCCGGGGTGAAGCACTTAGGCACTTATTTGGCCCTACAATTGTAAAGAAACTGAAGACTGGGGTTTGAAAGGACAAAGAAAAATGTTTGTAGTATTATGTGGTGGTGATGGGGGGGCTTTTCACCTTCAGGCGATAATTAATTATATATTCTTTTGTTCATATAGCTTCACAGTGAGTGTTTATCTCCAACATCGTCACATTATATTTCTGTGTCAACTCAACATGGTCTCGGCTCAGTGAAGGCTTAATATAGAGATATCCAAGTCTGCCAAAAGGTAAAAAGACAGATGGGCTGCGTGAGTGGAGGCAAGGGAGGAAAGAATGTATTGTGACAACCAAGGGGAGAAAAGAAGAGGAAGATGAAGGGATGAAATTCTACTTTTGTGATAAACTGGCAATGAAGATGGGAATGAATGAAAGACGCAGAAGACAATGGAGCAAGAGACAAAGAGAGACTGGAGATGAAAAAGGAAGGGAAATATATTGGAGAATTGGAAAATGAGTGAATATGCAAGGAGCAGATTTGAAGGAGGATAGACAGATTGAGAGACGAAGGGGTAAGCGACAGACCATCACTCTGCTGGGCTTTAAAGACTGGTGCTCCATGGCCGCTGTGATATGGTTGGAGAACAACCTTCATGCTCTACCATAACACCATAAGAAGAGCAGCACTCTGCATCCATAGTGTTAAAACAGATGGCACAGCAGCATTACTTGTGCCATGTCCTACAAGATCTAGCTAACTGGCAGCAGGCAAATAGACACAGGAGGTGATGAAGTCAACTCTGAAAACAAATAACAAATGGAAGTGACGACTTCTCTTAAGCATGTGAGTGATTATGTAAATGTTGCTGCCTTTGCAAGCTCTAGTAGGCATCTTAAATCTACTTCATTAACAGTACATCACCCAAAAGCTTTTCCCTGACACCAATTACCAGTAATCGTACCACTCTGAAGTTTTATACTTGTTCAATTGTGAAAGAATTCCTTTCATATCTCCTGCAGGACACTACGGCATCTGAACTCTACAATATCAGAATTTAAAACATTGCCAGGAAGTGTTTCATATCAGAAAACACTCTTACTGTACACTTTACAAGAGAATTTAAACAGAGGAACAACATTTTTTTTCGGACATAACCTTTTCATTGTTTCAGTTTTTTCTCAAGGGTGTGCTTAAATACTTTGTAACCTGAAGAACAACTTGTGTTCTTTTTTTAACGCATCAACTAAAGATGTTTCAAAATAGCCCTAATTATTTTCTGCCTCTGCAAGCTTACAAGTGCATGTAATTGTTCCCTTAATGGCTACTCCATCCCAATGAGAAGCCAATGGGACAAAATGGCCCCGAGCTTCATAGGCCTCCTGCTAATACTGCAGATTTATTTCTTCCACAGTAAAAAAATAACAGTTTAACTCCTGAAAGACAGCCTGAGGTTAAAGATTGAAACAAATGAAATTTTTCCCGTTTTCAAATCCAGTTGAAAAGCAGAGCAGTTCTGCCCCGTTACTGTGAGCTTTAGTAATTTGACAGTTTTAATACTTGATATCTGTGCAGTGACAGGCATGATTAGCAAACAGAACACGATGTGTGTGCATGTGCGCACTGACATGCGAGCGCGCGCGCACACACACACACACACACACACACACACACACAGTGAGTATACCGACGACATTTGTGCATGGTTCTGGCTTTTGACTGAGTGAATTCAATCATGTACACTTGTTATTAGGAATTTGCATAATATTCCACCTCAGTGCTCAGCCAATTGGATGCGGTTTTAATATATGCTCACGAGCTAAGGTGATATGGTGTAATGTATCAGATCCATTCCAATTGAAAAGTAGTGGTAATGAGAAGTGTATTTGATTCCAGGTGTGCTGATGCATACAGAGCATATATTTCATTACAATTTTGATTGAATACTGGTAAATTAAGTATGCTGTGACATCTGGCAATTAAAACCTCACAGTGTGAGTGTGTGTGTGTGTCTAGTTCATCAATACTTACACCTTTGCCTTGAAAGGAAAGTCAGATTTTTAAGTAGAAGTATACATTTTGTTTCCAACACACTTTTTAACGACAGTTTGGTTAAAGGGTTAATTCAATCAGATAATTAAATAAAACTAAATATCGCTCTCTGCTCATGCATTTATTATCTCGTCCGAAAGTACTGAGACCCCTTCCGCTTGTTGCATTTCATTTAAAATGGAGAAAATTCCCATTAAATAAAACATAACGAAGTCAAGATTATTGAAATATTGTTAAATGTTTGAAAATAAAAAAAACAAATCATGTATCAGATGAACTTAATGCACGGTTAGCTTTGCCTGTTTGGTTAAATTTAAAAAGAACTTGACTGAACTATGAAAGAAACAGAAAAGGACATGACTTATCTATCTATCTATCTATCTATCTATATACAGGTCCTTCTCAAAAAATTTGCATATTGTGATAAAGTTACAGCTATCATGGGTAAGACTGCCGACCTGACTGCTGTCCAGAAGGCCATCATTGACACCCTCAAGCAAGAGGGTAAGAC
>JAUMTR010000008.1:1765857-1778299 GCA_032270685.1 Microctenopoma stevenorrisi | reverse complement strand
ATGTTTATCAATAAATTACAGAAAATAATGAACTTTATCACAATATGCTAATTTTTTGAGAAGGACCTGTATATGTATATATGTGTGTGTGTGTGTATATGAGGTCCCACAAGAGATAATAGAACAAAAGTCAAGCCATGCAGTCCAAAAGAGGTACACTCATAATATTAGGAAAAATATTCTGTGGTCAGATGAGCCAAGAACCTGCTTGGTTGAGGTTCCAAACAACAAAAGGCACAAAGCATAGAACTGAAGGGTCCAAATACTTTCCAAAGCTACTGGAACTTGTTTTTCTCTAATCTCTCTATATGGCCACTCCTAAGTGTAAATGTAAAAATGGCGTATTTGTTGTGTAAAATATTAAACTATACATAGGAAAAACTGAAAAGTATTAGTATGATATTTTGTTACATTTACACATTTCACCAACTTTCTACTGGATGAGTTAAATGTTTATAGGATGGGTTTGAAACACACACTGCGGTTGCACATGAGGCAGATATGTAAAATACTGTAGAATCAAAATAAACTCAAACTATCTGAATGTCTAGGAACTCCTGGACTTAAGAATAGACAATATCTTATTTTGTCATTTTGGTGGAGCAACCCTGTAAGTTGGCATATGATTAACTTACCATATGTCATTAAACCAGACAGAGCACATGCACTGAATTATTTCCCTATTTTGTTAAACATGCAGTTGCAGAGGTTTTTATCAATTCAACATGGTATTGGCTGGTAAAGCAAAATGATTCCAATGCTAACTTATAGTTCATATTTGAAAGAGAAGCAGGTCACTGGAAGAATCTTGGCTTTACTGGCCAACTTAAAAAGACAGTCCACACCAGAGTCAGTTTTCTTCTACATGACTGAATCCTCAAAGACTTACTGACAGTTTATCTCCTCACTGTTGAGAAGTGCAACTTACATAACAAATAATTATGTTCCAATAAATACAGGAAAGCCATAAGAAGTGCTGGCTATAAAAATAAAGTATTCTGTATTTGTAATGACTGTAAGCTTAGTTTGTTTCCACAGAACATAGCGTCTTTGCAGTAAAACGATTTCAAAATTGCCATAAAGTGCTGGAGAGCTGTGCAAACTGCCATTACTATCACTCAGTGAATCTAATTTGGCAGTAATGTTTCGAACACCAATGTAAATGTGTGCGCGCATCATAATCCACAATCTGAGAAACCACATGAAAGTAGCCAGTAGGGTCCACAGCAAAGGCAAGTCATAAGAAACCTGTTCCGGACAAACGACCCAAATCTGGCTGCTGAAGATCTGAAAATGGAAATGATATTTTAATGTTGTAACTTAACACAATATCTAGAGTTTGAGAAAGTGACAGCAGCTTTCAAAAGAATGAAGTGCATCTAAGCAGCAGATATTGTGACGGTGGTTAGAGTGGACAATCAGAGCTCCATCAGTGGCTGGATGATATAGATGGTCCATTGTCATGGTCTTCTGAAGTATAAATAACTCTTTAGAAAAGTAGCTGGCATCAACGTCCCCCCCCAGGACGGGAGCCTTTCTTCTTGCAAAGGTTCAGCCTGAGTTCACCCTCCTGTAGTGTTCTAATGAGTTAGAAAATGCCCGCTTCATTTGATTCCGTTATTGAGCCATCTCCCAGTGCATGTCAGCTAAATTAGCTGCTAGCCTGGCTTTTAAGTCAAGCCCACAGTGGTTCATCTAAATGTGCAAAGGAGTCAAGGAAAAGGTCAAATCACAATAGAGGGCAGGAGAAGAGAAAAAACAACCTAGAGAGGTTTAGAACCAGGAGTATGGTGCAACAGCAGTTTTGCCAACGAATAAAAATCTGTATTGACACACAATAGGGAGGTGGGCGTATTCCCTAGTCTGAAACAGCCCTAGTGCAACCTGACTGCCGGCATTTTTCTAAATAGCAGCAGGCCAACAGGTTTCTTCCCCTGTCTTTTAATCTTTCTTCACGTTTATATAACGCCATAGAGTTTCCCACATATGAGCAAAAATTAAATTTTGTGATTTGTATCCGTCCCTTTCTGCCTTTGTACTTATAGCTTACTGAATTTATATCTTACTAACATTCACAAAGTGGATTCATAGGTTGCTTTTAGTCAAATGCTCCCTTGTGTGTCTGCTGAAAGGAAAACTTTCTGGAGCCATTAAATCTGTCTCAGCTGTCACACATAAGAAAGGGAAATGGTTCTCCAACAAACTAAAAAACTTATAGTGAAAATTAAACCGTCAATGGCTCCCGACTGTGCTTAATTTAAAAGATATACAGACTACCGAGGCACACATGCAGTCTTGGAGAGAATCCATCGTATTTTTAAAAAGTACCTTTTATGTATGTGGAACAAGCAGATATTTGTAAGAATCTTCCTAAAGTGCCAACAGATGCTTCACTATGCAAATCCACAGAGTTAGATTTACTTTAGTAACTGCAGGGCTGTTTCACAGCGTGGGTTTGGGGACAGGTTTGAGTCAGTTTCTTTCTATCTTTGCCTTATCCTGGTGGCTTGTTGATGAGCTCTCTTTCTCTCTTTGTCGAAACTATTTTACTTTGGAGAAAAGATAAGACTATTATTAAACTAGCCAATTTGAATAAACACGTATAAATAATGTATCATCCATGTCCTGTGATCAAGGTCATGGATTATCCCAAAAAAGGACTTGTTTTAGTGTACAAATATATAATTGTAGTGTTTTGTTGTTATAATTTTCTT
Organism: Microctenopoma stevenorrisi; assembly: GCA_032270685.1. Taxonomy (NCBI): domain Eukaryota; kingdom Metazoa; phylum Chordata; class Actinopteri; order Anabantiformes; family Anabantidae; genus Microctenopoma; species Microctenopoma stevenorrisi. Next base: position 1,775,585 of record JAUMTR010000008.1, on the reverse strand, counting down.
CGCCATTTGTGTTTTCTTGTCTGATATCCCTAGGTGTGGCTCCTGGGAGATTTGTGACACAGCTGCAGGCTCTCTACACAAGGCACAGACAGAAAAGCAGATATGTGGTGAGAAATGGACAGGAAGTGTGAGAGACTGGGGCCCACTTTGAACTGTGATGCTGTTACTTCCACACCAGCTCCTTTCCTGCCTTATCAACCCAGCCGACCACCTCTTCTGATTGAACTGGCAGCATCACAGTCTCTGGTGGAAATAGATTGCATTGCTGTTTCTATTACATCCTCCACCCCCCTGTAGTCCAACTCTCTGGTACAGACCGGTGCTGGTTATTTATTTGTTATGTGCTTTTCTCATTTGAGCCTGAGTAGCTCATCATTGCAGCCAGAGTCTGTCCATGTGAATGGAAGAGTCTTTCACTCGCTCAGGATTTATGGACATGGTGCCTGTGCAAGCAAGCAAGGGCGGGACAAAAGCTGCCTCGTGCTGCCTCCCTGAATCATGTCCAACTAAACCTTATCTTCCTCCTCAACCTGCACGAATATGCTCAAGTTGTAAAGAGAGGCAAGCCCCTAAAACTCTCACTGTCTCTTGCTCGTCTTGTAGCTTGTTCCTATACATGTTTAGTAGAGAGTCACAGGGAAGCTGTCTTGCACTTTGTCGTGGCTATTTAGTCATTTACTTGCCATTTGTAATCTTTGATACTCATAACGTTAATCAGCTTGAATGTGATTAAGTATGTAGGAAAAAATGAGACTCAAGTCTATAAAGATCAAGATGTAATTAAATATTCACGAACTGGTTGGACTTTTATAGGTTATGCCATTTATTGGGGGCAGCTCGATGCTGTGCAGTCACTGCATTATGGGTTTAACAATGTGGGGGAGCTGAAGTGATACATGATTCTAAATAAGAATAGGTTTCCCTACATGTGGAAACTAAAATGTGCCATCCATTTTTTGTTGGCCGTGATTGAACATTGTATATTTTTATGGACATAAGAAACTCATTGCTCATTTCTTTTATCTAAGCCTACTTGAAAACTGTGTCTTTCCAGGAACGTCAGCCAACCTGGTGAAGATGCTTTGTGTAGTGCTAGATGCTGAACGGAGGCTGGAGTCAGTGTAAAGTGGATGCAGGGTCATTCAGTAATTCTTACGCACCGCTTCAGAGTGAAGACCTATAAGGAGGGAGTTGAATGCAGCAGCACAAGCTCCTTTGCCACTGTGCTTCTAGTATCCACTTCACATTCTGTGTTATCTTTATAAGAAAGGCTGGTGTGTGAAACATCCACACATTTTTTTGGGTATTTGCACATTGAGTGTTCCCGTCGTTTTTTCTTTGGTAACAGCTCAACTTTGTTAAGTGTTTCAAGTCTAATGTGACTAATAACTAACTTATAATAATACTTTATGTTGGACAGATTGATTAAAGGATAGACAAGGAAATTATTTGTGTGGTGTTTTTAAAATTGGAATGAAAATTAGAAATGTAAATAAATGGTCTAAAGAGAGGCTGAGAATGAGTTTACCTAGCTGGTGCTTTGCATTTTTTGAGTGTGTTGGAAACATTAATAGAATATTTGTGAGTGTTAATGAGCTAAATAAAAGATGAGGAAGGACATGTGGGAGAAGTGTTGTTTAGACTGAGATTCTCTACTTGATTTGAGGAGTTAATTAGAGGCAATGCAGTATCACTATCACATTCACTACTGTTGTGTTGAGAAAGCCAACATGTTTGGTTAAACCCAGAGCTCTTGGCATAGGCGAACTAGGCGGCTGCCTAGAGTGCCGCTCGCTGGAGGGGGAGCAGTTTCAAAAGCTCAAAAAAAGTTCCTTGCAAATATTATCAAAACTATCAAATAATGTTGTGGGTTTTTGAGTTCCTTTTCTAAAGTGTAGTTATTTATTTGGGCTTTTCTCCCTGTACGGATCCTTCACGATTCTCTCCCCAGTAAAGTGAAACACAATAGTTTGTCCTTTTACAGCAGGGATCAGTCCACGTACCCAGAATACGTGGGGAAAATATGGAAAAATATACTGGAGAGTTGGAGAGAGGACAAATAAATCACGGTTGTCCAAACCTTTTTTATAGACAAATAGATATGCTGATACAGAATCCTCTGGGTCTCTCAGAAAAGAAATTGACAGCAATAGAATACTTACAAATGCACCGTTTTAGAAATATTATTATTTGAATTGTGACCATTCTTGTTTTTAAATATAAATTTAGTCTAGGCTGGTCTTGGACCCAGGACTCGTATCAAGTACAAGGGTTTATTGCATTGTGCAATTATAGGTACTTGATTACAGGGCGATAGCATGGGTCGGGCTCGTTCAACGTAATATTCTTAATCCGAACTATGTTTATCTTTGTTCAGTTAATATGTACACTGTGGCCTTTAGTCATGTCAAAGACGATACCTGCATTAACCACTTAAGGCTTTAAGTTACAGCAACGATTAAATGAAGCTGTGGGAAATTTTGTCATGTAACAGAGACTGATGAAGTGCATGAAGCAACAAAAAAATCTAATTCTTGATGGCTCTCTATAAGATATTGTTTGAACTTGAGAGTTAAGTGTTAGTGAGCTAACTGATGTGATTTCATATCATCCTGGAAGAACAATTACACATATCAGCATGCATACCACCTCGTGGGTTGAACGGTCAGCCTCTAACAGGATCAGCAGCTTATTTATCAGTCATCACCAGGTATCTGCAGTGGTAAACGTACAGAGCGGCGTGATCACTGAAGCGAGACGTCATTCAATAAGTGAATTGGAGGTACATGGAGAATTGGCTGTGGAGGCATGTGATGAATAACTGGATGGATACGGCGCTGGTATGCGTGTTGACAATGGGAGACTGTTCACCCAGAACGTTTTCTCGTTAGTGGTCAGTTTTGTTAGAAGTGTACGGTGAGGCGTTTGGGGCCCAGCAGTGCAACCCCCCGCAGGTCTGAGTTCACTGAGGCCTTCCTTCCCCCTTACCCTCCATCTCCACACTGATTGGCTCCAAGTCAGGTGACCCTTGTTCCCCTACTGGGGGAGGGCCATCAGGACCTGTACCTCTTTCAGGGTCACCTGCCTCCTTTGGGAATGCTGCCCCATGATAGGTGGTGCTGGCGCTTGTGGGTGTGGTCTTCCCTGTGGTTGTAGTGAAGGGGTAAGGAGGAGGAGGAGGAAGGGGAGGAGGAAGGGAGGGCGACAGAGTGAGTGATTAGTGAAATGTGAATCAGCCCAGACAATCAACTTCAGAGAGATGAGGGTGAGACCTGAGTGGAAGGAAAAGCATCACCCGTTAACATAAAGACTCTGTGATGATGGTGAGCAACACGATGAGCACACAGAGCAGAAGTTAATTCATCCAGCACATCACACACTGATTTAAAGGGCTGGAGTGTACTGTACCAGCTGCTCAATATCCAGCTCAATCTCCAGGAACCGAGGGTTTTAGCATGTCCCTCATTCTTAAGATATACTCTTGCCGTTATCACATTCAAATATTACTTATTTACTTTAAAGAATTATCTTATAGCACATTTGGACTATTTAAATGTCATTCCACAGCTATCTCACCATTTGTCAGAAGAAAGTCTGCTTTCTAAAAGTTGAGTCTAAACTATAATTTAAGTATAAAGAAGCCATGAGTGATATTTGGTTTTTACACATTTTGGGAACTTTAACAATATATAAATAAAAGACCTGGGTTAAAACTATATTTGAATTCTACCTTCATGATACGAGAGAACCACCGACCTCAGTAATGCCTAGTTAAGTCCTGGTTGTCCATCTTATTTTCTACACAGCCATGAGCTCTGACATCATTAAAACTCATCTGTGGCTCTCCAAAGTCTTTTTACAGATAAGTGGAAATAGATACTCCCCTCCACATCTCTTTTCCACTACCTCACCCAAGCTGAGCTGTTTCACAGGGATCTCAGTCACCTTGAGGCAGAGCAGCAAACATTACTGACGGACACATTTCAAACAGTTTCAAACATATGCCAAGACACATGCCGGGCATTAGCTGCCATAGGCCTCTTTTCGTCAAACATATTCATCTTGATGACACACTCCGCCATCTTGATTGCATTATTAGCTCTCTGTTGTCCTTGAGGTCCAGTAAGCAGCATGTTGCTATTGGCTTGGGCCCCTGCGCTAATAAGCCAGTGGTAACGTTAGCATTGTGCAGAGCTCACACCCACACTGCAGGAAAAGGGCTCGTTCTCTCTCCTTCTCACTGTGAGCCACTTGACAGCGTTCGCTCTGAATGAGGTGCCCCGTCAGTTCACCATCTGCGCTGGGCAAATTAAAAACTGTACGCCAGGGGGTGTTCGGTCCCTGGCACCTCGGGCAATACCTTCAGGACTTCAATTTAGCACAATTGTGTTATTCTGAAAGTGCAACGAAAGAGGTCATATTATTTTTCCTCTTTCTCTGGTGATAAAGTACAAAAACACACATTATACAACAGAGGAACATTTGATTACCTACACAGTCAGGCATTTGTCTCGCTCCCGTCCCTCTGCTAGCTGCAATTGTTCGGGTGACGGGGAAGTGGAAGAAAGAAAATGTCCTTGCTTTGGTGTGTTTTTTTGAACAGAGAACGAAGCCCCCGTGTGACAACAGCTTTGTTCAGCATATGGGGTGTTTTATTGTCTCGAAAAGCTGATAATTGATCTTCAGTGCAGAGACTTAAAAGGCTTTTTGTGTGAATCAGCTAGAAAAAAAAACAACAGACAGAATCTGACTGCATGTTCAGAACTTCAAACGACGCAGTGGAGCATTGGGGTGGCGAGAGCCCCACAGGATTAAGCAGTGGGGTTGCTCATCAAGTATTGCTACCGACTGAGTGGTAATTCCTCCAGCAGAGAGGTTTTACTTGCTACTGAGACACTGAGAAACTGTGAAAGTCCAGGCTGAAGCCTCTGGCAGACAAAGTGGCCTCTGTTCTGTGCAAGAGAATGGGGGATAGAGCATCGCTGGCTCTGCTGGGCCATAATGGCCTTCATCTTCCAGCACGATGAGCTCAGTGTTGATACTAATCACTTTGTTGGATCAGCGACTGCCAGTAGGTCCCCTGTGTCCCAATTTGTTCAGTGACAAAGGGATCTAACTTTGAGAAGCCTTAAAAACTCTTCAGAAAGTTGAGGAGGGTGCTTTAGTTGTGTAGATAAAAGTGATCGAGTCTGGCCAGCAGCTATCTCATTGTAAGCGGCTAGTTTGGAAAGTTGCAGTGTTAGATAATTGTCCTAACACCACCACCTCAATCTTATGTGAGAACTAGCCAGCTTGGCTGCATTTCTATTTCTACTCCGGCCGTGCCAGGGGCTGCGCGTTGTGGCCGGCGGGGGAGTAATGGGACGTGACAGGGATGATGATCCTTCTTGATACAGGGCATTAGGCAGCCTGGCTAGCGGAGCTCCTGGACCATCAAAGGAGTAATGCTCCAGACAATGGCTTCGATGTTTAGGCTGTCAGCCTGACTGAGAGGGAGAGGTGGCACCGGCCACTCAGCTGCTTCAATAAAACTAACCTCCCAAGATGTAGAGTGAAGAAACATTTACTTTGAAGCTGATCCTTAGAGATAAAAAGCAAACAAGTAGGTCAACACTTTACGTGTTACTTAGAGACACCACACAAAAAAGGTTGATATTTTCATAGTATAAATCTCACGTCCTACAGAAGAACACAGGATGTGTCTGTGGTAGATGTGTAATTATGGACCAGCTTCCTTCCTCCAACCTTTATCTTGTGTTTCAATTCACCAAAAAACAAGAAACTATACTTGACATGCTCAGAAAAGGTTTTTCTAACCTTTAATTTACGATCTGCTTGTGTAATGTGTTTTGTATCTGAGACACTCTTTCATTATTCTTCTTGTGGGTATTGTTATAAGTGATCAGAAAAACACCTGATTAAGCCCATGTTGCATAATAAAGAATAGGACGTCAGATCACATTGACTGTGGAACATAGGTGCTGATGGACAAAGAACGGTTGTCACAAGAGTCAAAACATCCTTTTCGGTGTCCTGCAGTGTTTAGTTATCATGTCTGTGCTCAACTGAGCCGGTTAAGTCAAAATGTAAAGACTGTCCACTGACCATACGCTGAATCAAGTGCTGTGTTTTGCTTGCGAGTGGTTGCCAGGACATCTGGAGAAGAGAAGAAGAAAACACCACAAAGGAATGTGGCTGTTATCAGTTAATATTCCTGGTGTCTTGGCTATAATCCCTTCATTTCTAACGTGAGGAAGTGTATTGTTGATTCTGTCCTGTTTGCTGTTCTCATGCGAATGAGCTATAAATAATCAAAATGTCTCACCATGGCAGGTTTCAGGGGGCTGAAGGTAGCCGTTCACCACGTCCTGTTCAAATCCACCTCTGAAGAGAAACACACACACACACACACACAAATCAACAAAGACAAAGAACATCATTCAATCTGCACTGATCCATTGTCACAGAGAGTAACCGTAGGTTGAATTTGTTTGTGTCTGGCTGAGGTCAAAGTGTCTGTGTGTCCTGTTTGGGAAGAATCCACACTTGGATATTCTCACAAGGTCGAAGATTATCAGTTTTGTGACATTCAGCAAAAAAGTCCTCACTTTTCTCTAAACATCGTCCCTTGGTTGTACTTGAGTTAGTTATTTGGACTCCTCTGTTCACACCTAGCATTTTCTGTGCTTGCACTGTAATTTAGTCTACTAAGGCTGCTCCTGGTGAAATTGGTACCCACAGTCTGCCTGCTCTGCAGTGGACGTCTCACTACAGTAAAGAAAAAAAACAGAGCAGGAGGAAGAGTGGTGATCCGGAGCGACTGATGCCAAAAGCTGTCATTTAGCAGTAATGTTGTTGAAAGAGGGTTACTGCAAGTGCAAAATCGGAGCGTAAGCTTGAAAAGAGCCCTCTGACAACACGCTGACTAAATACTGAATCTTTTTTTACTGATGTCTGTTTCATGTACCGCATGGATGAGTTACCTTTCTAGCACATCTGTGTAAATGCATTGTGGCCTGTGATTGTACGTCATTAAATTAGCTTGTGTACTCAGCAAAATGTGAAACAAGAGCAAATTGTTTCAAATAAATAATTCAGAAAATGTTTTACTTAGCCATTTCTGCCTCGCTGAACTCCAAATCCTATCAATTTGCTTTTTGAACTGCTTCTCCAAACTGGAAAGAAAACTGATCTGACAATTATTGATTTTCTGCTGCTCTGATGAAAACGCGCCCCCAATTGATACGCTGCTCTCCCTCCAATAAACGGCATCGGCTTCAAGTCAATCTGAAACCTAAGATTCATCCAAGTTGACTCAGAGGAAGCGCTTCAAGCCGAGCGGCGCTTTGCATCAACGCCAACAACGCTCCCACATGTTGTAATGAACCAAACAAAGCAGACACGGGCTGATATGCAAGAGGAACCAAGCAGAAACACCTTGTGCAGGCATCCGCATACGCCTACTCTATAGAAAGCCAATTGGTTCCTTATATAGTATGACAAACGCAAACCTACATCTCGCACTGATAATATGCTAAATCTGTTTTCCAGCATGCATCTATAATTAGCGCGCAAACTCTTCACACTCATGTTACACAGTCACAAGACAAACACATTTTGTCTTGTACATACATTTTTACATTTCTGTCTAGAGACTCACAATCCCCAACACAATGCAGACTGTTCAGCTCCTGATGGAAACAATAGATGTCTAAATTGGAGGCAGAAGCCAGTAAACAACGGAGAGGGAAAAAAAAGAACTCCGCTCGGAGGAAAAACACAAGGAGAATTAATAACTTCAGGTTTGTCAGTATGTGTTAAAGTTGTAACTTCACCATCAACTGTCAGGTTTTGGGTTGTACGTTGGTAGAATCTGCTGTGAGGAGGCTCCTTAGTGCACAGATACACACCCGGAGCACTACATTACACCTTCTGCTACACACTCTGCTTCGTTGCAAAATGAGGGGGAGGGGGGCAGAGTTACGACTGTCAAGCTGATACGCTGCGTCTCATGTGGAGATAAACAAGAGTTTCAAGAGTCTAGAAAAAGAACTTAGGAAAAAAAAAGAAAATCTATATCTTGAGAAGATGCATTTTCACAGCTTGATAGCAGCTGCTGTTTGACGTCACAAAGTAAAAACAACAGCGTCTGATCACATTTACAGCATGCTTGTGTTCTTTGGCATGAATCACAGTGAAAGTTCTGTTGTTTCCAGTTCATATTTGAGTTGTTTCAAGCACCAGTTGGGTCTAGTTCTGAACTATTATTAATGTCATGCATCCAAAGGTTGTGACCTGAACAACTAATGAAAGATTGTTCCCTCTCATCTTCTTGTATCCATAATTTTTCAAATGTCGAAAGAGCTAAATTATCCAGTAATTTAAAAGGAAATTCATAATGATTGTAATGACAGGTTGGGAACCATTGGCTCTGAGCTTAAGGGTGCCATCATTTTATTTTTTCTCCAGGGGAGACTAAAATCACCAATGCATTCTACTTACTAACAAGTGTCCTTGTTGCTAAAGGAGTTGGTGAGCAAAAGAAAAACTAGTAGAAATGTAAAAATAAATAAATAAAGCAGAATATACGGAATATTGTAACAGAGCTGAGGTGAGGTGGTAAAATTGCTGTACTGCAAAAATAGCTGTGGCTGATGGAAACAGATCTTTCAAAAGCACCTTGATCTAGCAGCACCTGCCTCTGCTTCTCCTCCTGTAGACGGAACATTCCAGTCATTACCGGGCTGTAACTCACCTCATCTCCACCAGGAAACGACAGGAAACTCAAAGATCAAGAAACAGCAACGTGTCTTACTTCAAATCAAACTGTGCGCTCCTATGGCGTGTCGGCCCTCTCTACTACAACTAAAGATCCAAAACCCACAAAGAGACAAATTCATTTATTAAAAAAAACAAGATAAAAGCAGCTTTAAAACGCTGCCATGTTTCCATTAACAATGTGCTATAATTCAACTTTTAATTTCAAAATAATGCTCCATGCGCTAATGTGAAACACTGCACATTCATTTTTCTGCACAATGAAGGTCGAATGTGGCCAACAGTCAATTAAATATAAGCAAAATACATTTCAACTCGTATGCGAGGCCAACTCGTATAAACTTGTATGCTGAATTGAATTAAAGCCTTTAAACAGAGTTGAGTTAACTGGTAAAGCTGACGGGTCACCTTTAGGTTTGAAAAAACACGTCAGAGTTGTCGACACCCTTTACCATCAATGACCTTCTGTGGTGTTCATGCACATGAATAAACAGCTGAATGCAACAGTCAGGCAACAAATCATTTTGTTCTGCTTTTCAAACAGAAGAAACCGCTGGTCGTCTGTTCTTACTCACAACCCTGTGTGAACCTGGTCGTGGTTTATATCCTGTGGGTCTCTCTGCAACCCCCTCCCTTTATTTCTAACGAGATGAGCTGGGCTTTGACTTTTCGGTCAGTGTATTAACTAGTTCTGTGGTTCTCGAGGTCTCTGTCTTGTCTCTGTCTGAACGGAATGGTGAAAAATAGAAATCAGCGCATCCTCACAAAACACTATCGCTATTTCTTACGCGCCTCAATTCAAATGCACCAGTATTTTAAAAACGTTATTGTAAACATTTTCTTAATGGACACTGCACGTGACAGATCACACACATTTAATTTAATTTAATTTACTTTTCTTGGCAGACGCTTTTATCCAAAGCGACTTACAAGGAGCTAGCGCTGGGTGT
>JAUMTR010000008.1:1742300-1761623 GCA_032270685.1 Microctenopoma stevenorrisi | reverse complement strand
TGTGTGTGTGTGTGTGTGTGTGTGTGTGTGTGTGTGTGTGTGTGTGTGTGTGTGTGTGTGTGTGTGTGTGTGAGACTTACTTGAAACCAGGTGAGACCGTGGCACAGCTGCCTGACTTCAGCCAAATGCAGTAGGGGTCCCGTGAAGACAGACAGCTTCTGCACAGGAGATGGAGAGAGACACACGTGTACATCCATAAGACTGAACTAACTTATGTCATTTTAGAACTGGATGCTAACCCATTTAGCAACGTGCACATGATCAGTTCAGCCTATTTTGATGGTGGTCACGTTATTCAGAGAAAACAGCGGAGGATTTTTCACACGTCTCGTGTTAGTAGTCAGCAGACAATCAGTCGATCTGTGCACTGTGCTGTTCGTCTATCAGCCTGGTTGGAGAAGAACATGCAAGTTTCCCCCCATTTAAAGTAGTCAGTGTTAACCACCATCAACAGCCCTCAGTCATTAGGAATGTTCTCTGCTTTGAGAGGCCCACATCAGTTTGGATGGTTAAACTCATCCACTGATCTCGTGTCCATCTTTGTTTTGAGCTCCGTTTATAATCCTGCACTCACGAGTCAGTTGCATGATCCTTTTTGGACTTTGTGCTGCCACTGCCTCAACAGAATTACATATAATTAACCACATTTTTGCTTGGTGCAGAGCATGCCGCAGGTCACCCAGCGGCACCAGTATAACAAGCACAAAGCACGCAGTTACCCAAGAATGACACCAAACAGGAATAATGTTTACCTGCTGCCTGTCAGCAGCCGCGTTAGAGATGTGTTAGCCTGGTATGACGAACGACGCCATCAGTGGTTGAAGTAACCAACAGAAACTGTTTTAAGAACATGAAGTCTTTGCAAGATGATAAATATAAAGTACATTACTGAACTCCAGAACATTCCATGGAAGCATTTTGTGCTCCGACGCTTTGTCAACACATTCTCTCACACACACTCATCCTTCTGCAATGAAACCCCACAACTGTATCACAGCAGTCCTGCCTTTCCGCCAGCAGACACCAGTCATGACCTAAACATCTGCTCAGATAAACATTTATTCCAGGGCTGCGGTTCTCCTCGGGCCACGTCATGTGTTTGGTACCGACGTAGTGAGGTTTATCAGGTTTGTTGAGACTGTCGAGAGGGTTTGATACAGCTCAACACTGTCTCTGTGGTTAAACGTTTGGTCTAGGTTACCGGCGGTTCAAAACAGGAAGTAGAACATCCAACTTAACTTGTTGTCAGGAAAAACAACCATTAGTCCTAAAGAAACACTGTGAACCATTATTTTTCCTTCTGTTCTCACACAGCCTCTCAGACCGAGGACCTCTGGGCATCGTGGTCCTAAAATGACTCACCACAGTGTGTGGCTGCCAATATATGACACTGCATAGTGCAGCTCTAATGAATTATTCACACACACTGGCCATGAGGTATATATGCATCTCTCTCCCCATTCTACCTCCCGTCTCCGTCTCTCAGTTACATGACAGGAATGAACTTCAGCACCGAGGCTCTTTGGGAAAAGAGGCTGACCGCGTCCAGCTCCGGGTTTGGTACAGACACGCTTTGCAAAAGTTATTTCTTCTTTGTGCGATGTTGTCATATGTGTGGTTTATATATAAGAATGTTTGTGTGCGTCCCTTGTTACTCTTTAGGACTTCAGACTCCTCTTCTGCCTCATATTCTGTCACGCTGTGATGAACACATAGGTGCGTGTTTGTTAGCCTGCAGCTATACTGAGTAAGTAACATCCATTAGCCGCTGAGGGGAGAAAGGATTTATTCAGCTTCTGAGGCTGAGACTCATACTTCCAGCTGTCATTTAACCAACATGCTGGGAACAACAAAGCTGACTTACTGGAGATGGTTTCAACTAATGTGATCATACGTTTGTTTTTTTCTAAAAATCATCAAGTGTTACAGACCAATTTATCAGAGCTTTACCTTTTTCTACCTGACCATCCGCCTACTGGAAATAATAAAAATGATAATAACATTTAATTCTGACAATTCTGTGGCACAATATTTCACTCAGGTTATTTGGAAGAGAAAATGAAACAATAAACTGAAGCGCAGTTTACGAGTTGCTTCTCACCAGTACCAGGACCAGTGGTTCCAGTCCCACAATCAAATATAGTGTTGTGTCTGTGTCATGATCAATACTAGAGAATTTAAGTTGCAATAAACTGAAATGACTGAAATGTATTCTTTAAATCAGCACTTTATACAGCACTAAAAGAATCTTATAGCACAGTCACTAAGTAGAAAAGATTCATAAAAAAAGGAAATAAAAGCTGGAGCTGAAGAAGTCTCAGGGTTTGGGGCCTGCTTGCACTTTTATCGTATTTTTTATTAAAACTTTTTTTTTAATACAGTTCCTAGGCACAGTTTAAAACAGTGACTTTTCTGAAACTTAATATTGGCAGCAGGGCCTCGAGTGAAGAAAGAAACCTGAGCAAGAGAGAGAAAAATGGAGGCAGAAAACAGAGATAGAGTAAATCTCATCTGGAGGGAGACGAATTCACTGGTGTTGTACAGGCGGATATGGAAGCTGAAACTTGACCTCCTGGCCAATGCCGATGAGGCTTACAGGGCCCCTAATCCCAGGATGAGGTGTGTTGTACCTCAAGCCTCTAAAAAGGATCTGGGGATGTAGCTGTTTCATAAGCTTAAGTAAAACAGGACCTCTCCATTTTCTCCCTGTTCCTTCTTTTCTGTCTCTCCTCTAGCTTCAGAAAAAAAGAAAAACAGCCACTATTGTTGGCTCCCTGCCGATCAGCTGGATCCAATTTATGACTAAACGGCGCTGAGAGCTTCTCCAGGCCTCTGCAATGAGGGTTTAGCATGCGATGGGGGTTCTGTATTCCCTGGTGGAGCTAAGGAGAAATCCTTTCCTCTGGGTTAGAGGGGTTGAGAAAAGGGGGGAAGGTGCATGGGGCCAACATTCCTCACTGCCCCAAAAATAGAACCTCAAGCTTTGGTGCATGTACATTAGCTAAGGCTGAACCACCAAACAAAAGGCTGCAGACAAAGAAAGACGCTCTGAGGTTCTTCTGTACTCCGCTTATAAACATGTCAAACAACGTCAGCCTCTCCACAACCCAGCGTCTGCCTCCTGTGACCAACATCCTCCACAGCATTCAAATTATTCTAAGGTGGTTAGAGGTCACAATTATTGCATTATTCAGACCTTGACCCGCTCCCTTTTCATGGCTAGGGGGATGTTAAAGATCACTGATCCCTGTAACAAGCAGCAGTCTGGGTGACAGCAGATACTTAAACAGAAGTGAACACAAAGCAATTCTCGTTAGGTGAGAACAGTGATTGTAAGAACAATTGTGCACATTTACACTAACCAGGATGTCACCGATGTGTTCTCTGACTTCCTGTGTGACTTGTTTTCTCTCAGATTACTGAGTATTTTCTCATTAACAAAACAAATCAGCAAGTTCTGGCCATGCTTGGTATCTCAAAACATATTCTGCAATGCCACGGCTGCAGTAAATCTCTGATATTAACTTATTACCGCTTCTTACTCTAGCTGTGGAAGAACATGTGTGTTCAATCTGACATGAAGCTGAGGAAGGAATGCACTCAGACAGACTGTTAGAAATGTTCAACGTGGCAGCCACACTGTACTTCCCCAGTGCCCAGTTTAATCTTACTCTCACTTACCTCCTAACACCACAAATCACCTCAGAGTACCTTTTGGGGAAAAGTGAGCAACTCCCGGCCTGGCAGATAATAGCATAACATTTGCTGGTTGGTAGAGGCTTTTGTCCAGGCCTCTAACAGCATCAGGAGTACACACATTTCTCAAATTGGTAGCTTCCTGCTCAAGTCACCTCAAAGTGTTTTGTGCCACTTTTCCTCCCTGCATATCAGGGGAAAGCCTCAAATCATGGACTGCTGAACTGCATGTGGTCAGTCTTCAGGGTGCTTTTGTGATTTCTGGCTATTTGTTCTGCAAATATAAACACTTTCTTATAGAGATCTGGTTTTTCACCTGGTTTGTTAACTGGTGACAACTGGACCTAGTCTTACAACTAACCTGGTTTTTCATGATGGCACTGGACACAATCAGTAATTCAGTCAAACTGTTGGATCATTCAGGGACATTCACACCTAAAGCCCAGACTCATGTCTCTAGGTTGTATATTATATTAAAGCAACAATTCAAACGCTCACATGGGTGAAGGTGGAGGCAGCGAGGTCTCGAAGATCAAGAAAAACACTGGACGCTGAACATGGAGTCCAGCTGCTTGCTTTGCTCGACAGTGACTCACTTTTTGCAGGTGCTGTAGTCAGTGCAGCGGCTGAGCGGCACACGGATTACGCAGCTGGAGAAGGCCACAAACAAAGCATGGTGATCCCGGTCCAGCTCGAGACCCAGCACCCTCCTGTCCTCCCCCTGTACGTTGCATCTTAGAACACAGAAAAAATACAACTGTCATGATGAGACATTTTACATTTTGTTTCATTTAAAAAAATAAATAAAAGAAAAGAATCAGTGCAGCAGACAGCTGGTGCAGTCTGCAAATTATACGGGAAGCCGGCTGTGAACCCGTAGAGTTACATTCTGTGCAGTCAGAAAACAAAAGGAGACAGAAAACGGCCCCTCTAGCTGTACAGGGTGATGCAAAGTGTTACAATAGACCAAGGAGTGGGTGGGCAGGACAGATCAAGGCAGAACACAAAGAGGAGGAGAGAAAGAAAGGAACAGAGAGAATCAACTAAAGATGCTAAGTAAAGGACACAGGCGCGACTTAAATTACGGATGTATATAATAAAAAAACGAGAACACAATTATGGAAAGAGATGAACTACAGAGATTGTCTGACTTGTTGGGGTTGTAGACGTCGATGTCCTCCAGGAGCTGGGTGCTGAAGGATGCGTTGTTTCCCTCCGTGCTAGCCAGGATTTTCAGCACATGACCGTTGTCTGAGCCCAGGAAAACCACTGTGTAGTTCTTATACGGCCCCGCAGACGTGTCCACTGCTATCTGGGTCAACTTGAACCTTGATATGAAATATGGAAAAAAAAGGGCTATGACTGAAAGTGCTATAGTATATTACACAAACTGATAATATGGAGAGGACGGAGCATGAAATCACCAAACTTCAGGCCGATATTTCTGTTCAAACTGATGTAAAATGAAGGAGAAGACAATGGCAAATGTTCTTGTTAGCATCTTAACATTGTTTTACTTTGTCAAAGTCAATTTCCCATAATAAACAAAAACAGTGGGCGAGCACTGAGCTCATTGTATAAAGCATCAGTGTGCAATCAATCACTTCATCTACCAACCCACTGTTCCCTTCCACTGTCGCCTACATCCTTTAATCCCTTCATCCAATTAATTCATCTACCCATCCACCCACAGCCTTTCAATCGATCCATCCTTCCCCGCTGTTTTGCCCCTTTTCTCATCGCGCCGCTGTCTCTTTTTCTTTTGTTTGTTTGTTTTGGTATTTATGAGGAGGTCCTGTGAGCTGTCGCTTTATCTGGAGCACCACCCTGCTTCATATTCATCCAGCTCCACACAGTCACACCTGGGAGCTGCCCAGTACCACTACAGCCGCTGCTCCAGTGCTGGCTCCACTGGAGCAGCAGAGAATTAAGTGCCATGCTGAAGGGCACCTTGAGTCCAGCGGCTGTTGACACAGGGTTAACTGGTTCGTTTGTATTAAAACAAACAAACTTCCAGAAATAAGACCCTGTTGCATCTTTTGGCACCACATCACTTGGAGATTGTTCTATGAAGGACGCCCCAGAGGCTCCTGTGCCCTCATTCCTCCCCCGGTCCTCCCCAGATGGCTCCCGCGCAGGCTGGTGTGTGTTTATCCACACGGACTTGACTGGCTCGTCCTCGCAATGACTCTGCAGTATTGCGTGATGCGCTTCTGGTTAGGTTTCATTTATCTAGCTCCTTTCTGGGGAAGAGGAGAGGCAGATGTGATGTTTTTGGTGCCAGATGTGAAGCGGCGCATGCTTCCCCAGTGTCTGGCTGGCTGTCAGCCTGGCTCTGCTTCAGGGAAGCTCCTGTATTCTGTGCATGTGTGTGTGTGATGTGTGTCTGCATTGTTTACATCCAGGCCTAAGGTTTGTCCGAGACCCTTGTGAAATCATTGTTTCAGAATTCGCCCCATCATCTGATATGAGGCAATTCTCAAATGTCACGCACGCACGCGCAGTGGCAGGTGGAGTCAGCACCCCAGGAAATGTCCCACACCGCGCAGCTCGTCTTTGATGTGGGCGAGATCGACCACCGCATGAACCTGGTGGTTTTTAATGAGGAACAACATTGTGTGTTCCACCTGAGCTCATTTATCAATACCAATCACTGCCCCGAGTGGAGAAACACTGCGTGTCCATCCCGTTGTTACAGAAAACACTAAGCATTACTTGCACAAATCTGAAGCCATTGCGACATATCATGATGCTTTGATGACCTGTTTAAAGTTTTCAGCTGAAAAATACATGAAATTAATCTATGAACTATTCTGATAATCAAATAGTCACTGAAATATTTTTCATCTGAAAACCATTTCCTGTTTTTGTTCCGTGAATGCTATCTTTAAGGTTTCTCATGTTCAGACAAGACAACGCATTAGAAATTTTTTATTTCAGAAAATATTATTGTCTCAAATCCATTAGTTTTAAAGCTGCTTGAAAAATAGTACAATAACCTCAATGTCTGTGTTTTCTTTAACCAACAAACCAGAGAAAAGCTGAGGGAAGCTGGAGGGTAGCACCAGTGGACCCGGAGGTGTGTGTTCTTCATCAACTCTGAAGACACTGAATGAACTGCTGATTCATTTTGGGTTGAGGTGACCTAGTATGTGCGTAGTAAGGGATGAACTCCTCCTCCTCAATGGATTTCATTTACAGAGTTTCTTTTGGCTGCCCCCTTTGGCGTGTCTGAGGCAGATCAGCTGCCTCCGCACCTTTGATTTGGCCTGGGATTCTTAATTAAAAAGCAGACTGGCCTGCCTAATAAATACAACTACAACAACACGCTGGGATTTTTGGTTCCTTCTTAATCCACTGGTTTTGGCCTTATTGACACAGTAATATATAATATCTTTAAAACTGCAAGTTTCAATACAAAATGCAAACCTGCTGGTGGTACGGGTGAAGTACGGCCTGTCGTTGACGGATGGGACGGACTCATCCATTAGTGGGTAAGACTTGATGAATGTCAGGGTCTCATCAGGAAAGGTGGTGGACGACTTGTAGGTGGCCGCTGAACCTTCCCCAGCACAGGACCCGGGTCTGTGCAGCAGCACAGGAAGGAAATAAAAAGCATCAGGATGGAATTCAGCTACATGGGCACAGATGTAAAAGAAATGACAGCTGTTTGTTTCTGGGGATGAGCAGGAGGGGAAACAGGTGTCTGCAGTTGTCAGTGCAGAACAATAGTAGCAGCACCTGCACTGACTCTGTTGCCAAAGGCAGAAAAACATGTTTGTGGAAAGTGACAGTTTGCTATTTAAAGAGGCGTCTCTTACCTTGGTTTCGGGACTTGCTCCTCTGGAACAGGTGTCCATGCTGACTCACTGTTCCTCTGCTCTTTGAATTTACCACTGAAAGCCTTCTCGATGTCGTCCATGTAGAATGCACAGACTGCTGAGCCGGTGATGCTGTTGAAGGGACCACAAAGGAAGTTACACAAGCACAAGTGACACAAAGGTCAGGACTGTAACGGTCCACGTCTGGCACAAGCTCCCTTCTAGTTAAGAATGATTCTGAAATAAAGTCACCAAAGGGTCCACAAAAACATGACTTTATTAATAGTGTTGCTTGTTTCTTGATGGTCTTTGTGTAAATGTAAATCTGCTGTTTTCGAGTTGTTGTAAATCATCTCCAGAGCCAGGGTTTCACGAGATCACACTAAACCGGTGCGGCAGCCAAGCAAAGCTACAGAGGAAGCACAAACCACAAACACTCACCTGTTGGCCTGTGTGGTAAAGAGGCCGAGCACGGCCGGGCGGTGGTTGATCTGCAGCACGTTGGTCAGCGACTGCAGGACATCAAAGTAGAAGAAGGAGTCGCCTGGGACAGAGCAGTTCAGGCGCGCTTTGAGAAACGACGTCCAGTATCGCTCCAGCACCCTTGGGGACCCGCCGTTGTCGTTCTTACAAACACGTGCGACTCTGGAGAAAACCACCTGAGGGGAGACAAAAGAAAAAACCCTTTAAACTTACAAGTCTCATTTATAAAACATGTTTATTAAAATGGAAATATTGAACAGCACTTAATAATCTTGGAGGGCTGTGGTTTGTGTGGCAGGAGATGCTGCTTGACGACAATCTACTTTATTCTGCTAAAGAAAACCACACGTGTGGCTTGTGTCTGGCCTGAAATCCCCCACCTTGCCAAGAGTGGTGTACTCCACTGCGATCTCACTGAAGAAAAAGTACACGTAGTTCCCGTACTCAATAGCGTGGAGGAAATGGGGCTCTGTGGGAGACAAGAAGAAAAGACGTGGAACAAACATGCTGCCGGTGATGCCTTATTTCCAACATGACAGTGCTTTGTGAGCGGGCTGGGAGCAGAGCTGGCAAACAGATGCTCGACTGGAGAAATGGAAATCTGAACAACAGGAGAGGAAAATGAGGAGAAACATTCTTAATATTCATCATACTGATAAGCAGCAACATTCGCTGGTTGAGAACGCAAGAAGATACTAAATGATACGTGTTTAATGTTTAAGCTGATTCTGTAAAAACTGAACATGACGCGATGAAACTGCTTCAGTGGTGAATGGTGCAGACAGCACAGTCACTGGTCAGTTTAACAGAGGTCAGGTGTGTGGAAAGTTTTCCAACAATGCCTGTTTCTTTACCTGGAACATATTCAGCACACCAGTTTACACCACACGCCTCTGCTGTGTCTGCAGAGATAACTGTGGCCCTGATAAACAACTAACCGGGAGAAACAAGTATCTTTGCATGTGAACGTGTTGGATCCTCACCTCTCAGCCATTTGGAGTCGTACTTCACTGTACGCAGGACGGGGCTACTTTCTCCCAGACTTCTGTAAATCACTGCGTCGCTGGCCAAGAAGTCCGTCATGGTGGCCGAGTAGAAATTACCACCTGCGAACAAGAAAAAAAAAGTAAGTCAGACACATTGTCAGTGATCATAATTCCCAAGAATAACCCACTTTTCCTGAGTGTCTATTTTGGTCACAGGTGACTTTTATTGCCCTTTAAAAAGAGTTAGAAGACAACAGATGTAGAAGAATGAGTCACTTTTAATAACAGCCGGTATGAACTTTGCATAAATGTCAGTGGAAACCTGGCAGGAGTGAACCTTCATTCACTCTCCCTGAACTTGAGACAGATGTGTTCAAGAAAATCCATCCACAAGTCAGGGTCCATCAGAGGCACAAAGACTGATCACATTATTTGTCTACCCAAGCTTAAACTGCAATCATATTGCATTTAGGGAGATTTGCAACCATGTTGCTGCAATTAACACACACTTTTTTACTTATTTATAGATTTTATTCTGCCTCTTTGTCGTCGCCAACAGAATCCAAATAACCTGCGTGTCTGAGTCAGAGCAAATCGAGTGTTTTATATCACTGCATGTATACTGCCTTATTATTCAATGTTCAATGAAAAAACACACAGACATGGTCACAGTTCTCATTTAGCTGATGAATTTGAGAAAAACCTGAAGCTTTTAAACTGATGCATCACCTGAAGAGCATCTAAAACACGAGCCTTTCAGCTGCTACATGCATTTACAGTCAAGTTTGGTTTACCTGCAAAGAGGCCAACGTTCGACTGGCGGGACTCGAAGGGACATCGAGCCTGCCCCACCACCTCCTCCCCCTCCTGCTCCAGCGTTGACATCTAGGTCAGAGATGACAGCAGCATAAGGGATACATACAGAGAGCCGATGCTAAACCTACTGAAAAAGTGGACAAACACATCTGCAAACATGACAAATGTGTTTCTGTTTACACCTGTGAACCCAAGAAGTTGCTGCAGCTCTAACCGTCAAACTAATAACACATTCAGATACGACAATCAATCAGCAAAACCCAACAGTGTGTGTGTGTGTCTCAAGTAAAGGGGAGGCTGAGCAGGTGCAGACTGGCCTCAATAGCCTTTGTAACAACAAGGTGACAACACACATGGTGGCGTTTCCATCATGACAGAGGACATTACACTGATGTAGAATTATCTCCTAGAACCTTGAGACAATGTTTAACGTTACATTAGTTTCCATAATGCGAGTGTAAACAGATTAACGTGCACACAGCATTGAGTGACACACACACACCATGTTAACAGTCCAGTGACCAGCGGTTTGGTTTACATGGCACTCAAACAGTGTCTGTACGTTTCCTGCATGTCTGAACTCCTGAACAACCTCAGAGCTTCTGCTGGAAATTAAACGCCTGGCAAAGTGTGAGAGTCAACGTTTTCAACATCTAAAAATAAAAGAAACCGACTTCTAGTAGAACGTTCTCACACTTGATTAAATCAAAGGTTAATTGTCACACAGGATGCAGAAGTCTGTTTTTGAAAACGTCAGTGTAGATGAGGTGTAGACGACATGTGTTTTTAATTCCACCTGAGACGAGTGGGTGGTGGTTTATGTTACCACATGTGAAAACGCTCATCTAGTGAAGCAGAAAATAAGTGATCCAAAACCTTACAGCAGAACTTTGCTATAAAAAACTTTGCATAAATGCCCCAAGGAGCCGCAGAAAAAATCGCATCAGATTCTGCAAGGGCTAAATGTTTGCACCGCTGAACCTGATGCAATCCCACACAACAGCTCTGCCCTAAATATCACTTATGTGAAGTGTTCTCTACTTTGTGTTGTTGCTGAATTGCGTTTTATGGCACAAGTGCCACTTTTCTATTAACCATCCCTGTACAGAATCAAATTTAGGCTTTGGTTTGGTATAAAGGGTTTTTAACAAAACAAAAACATAAGAGAAGAGCACAACGTTGCACAGACTAAGTGCCTTTAATGGGTTTTCCAGTTCGGATTTTTACCACGGGAAGCAGATGTGCAGGGAAAAGAGACGAACATCACGTGACAGCAGGGAACACTGAAAAGGTTTAAAGAGGAATAAGCTAATTTCATTTATTCAAATTTATTTATTCAATTACAAATGAGGCATTTCTTAAAGATACATTTCAGCACCGTGACCAGAAAAGTCATCAAACACAGTGATTTAGGTGATGAATGGGACGCGTACATGCTAACAGAAATAAAGGTGGTTAGAAATCCATTTAGGCTCTAATCAGTAATCACAAGCTTTGCGTTATGTCTTCTAATTAAATTATATTCCCTTGCAAATCTGATTAGAAATGGAGACAGTGTTGACTAGACTTCTTGCCTGCGGGATGACATGTTTAGAAGTGATTTGAAGTAATCACGAGATAAAAACACATCGCAGAAGTCAGAGAGAAGCGAGGAGCCAACAAAGCTCTGTATTGACTGCAGGATTGTTACCCCAGGGGCTAGATGAAGACAGATGGATTTGATGCTTCAAGGTTTTGCTTATATCTCAGACGCATGTTGAAGACAGCCTCTCTGTTGTCGACAGACCAGCTGTCTCAGCAGTCTGGTCAGTGATGCTGCGTGCTTATGGAGGGGCATTCATTCATGCCTCTGACAACACGCGCGCACACATGTGCGCAGACGCCGCTCACTCAATCCGCTGTTGTCCTCCAAAGTCCCAGAGACAGATTCCTTGATTTGATTTACACTTGGTCCCTCTCTCCCCAGCTGTCTGGATAGTCATCTCTTGTATTTTTTTCCAGCCAAGGGAAAAAGTGGAGGGTGACGGTGTGTGTGTAGCAAAGAGAAAGCTCTTTCTCTTTGACGAAAACAGGAAGGCGGTGGTGATTCACACCATCACCCCCCACTTTTTTGTGTTTTGGTTACTGTAAATCAGCCATTTCTTTTGTCAGAGGAAGATAAGGGGGGAAGGTTTGTTGCTGAGCAGTTCTTTTAGCTTTAGCATTGATTTGTGCAGCTCCTTTACGACACGTTACTCCATTTGATCCTGGAAAAGACTTGGAACTAAAAAAAAGCATGAAACTGGGCAGGAAATCAGAACTACTGAACAAAGATTTGGGTTTGTCCACTGAGACCACGAGCAGGACAGTGCAGCAGGAAAACAACACCATCACTGACATGTCAAACCTTGCTTTGGAGTTTAGAATACTATACACGTTTAGATTTACAGCCTGTGCTCATCCTCCTCTAACAGCCTGCTGTGAAGCACGGTCCACACCTGTGATGTCACCTCTGAGTCTCCAGCACGCTGTCATGTCGGCTTTTTGTTCAACACACTTTGAACTGCGGTAACTTTGCCTCCTTGTTGTCTTTAAACAAAAGGTATCTGCACCTTTTCCAAAGTAGAATGTTCTCACTCTGCAGCCACCACGGAGAGACGGCACAGCTCAGAGCCTCGTCTACTGGCATGGATTACACTCTGGTTTTCCCTCTCGACTTTTTCCTCTCAATTCAATTTCCTTTCTTGGCTTTGTTTTTTTTCTGGAGTGCAAAAGAAAGTGTGGTATTATTGCTGCCGTGAGCATATCTTGTTTTGTGTCAGTGGACTGCTGTCGGCTGGTCCTGGTGAGCCAACATTTTATCCCGTCGACATGAAGTCACCTGCTCACATAAAACCCAATCCTGGATCTGAGAGTTCGACTGTTTACGTCTCTTTCAGGAAATAATCCAGGGTTTAGGTCAGAATTACAATATTATATGTCCAGGACGTATCACTCAACTGATTTCTGTGCTGCTTTGTTTCACATTGTAAAAGCGTCTGTCAGCGTGGCCTTTTTATTAAATCACTTACAGCTACTCTCGCATGTGTACCTGAAGCCTAAGCGCGCAGCTGTTCCTGTATCATCACTGCAGATTCAAACTGTTTCGACTGCCTGGTCTCATTTATGGATGGTAAACACTGCGTTCGACCTGGCGTGACCCAACTTTGGAGGGTTTCATGTAACCGTAGCAGTCCTTTTCTAAATGGGGTGTTAATATTATTTACTGTGTGGGCTCTAGCAGAGCAGATCTTTATGTAGAGAAAACACACAGTAAAATGCCTTTTGTTTGTCTTACTTCAACATATCTTGAGTTTATTTAGACTTTTTTACCTAAAATGATTTGTAATGATTTACAGTGATATATTATTTAACTGTAACATTGTTTAACTGTTATTAGTAACACTAAAACCCTGAAAACATACAATATGCTAAAGTAATGTGATTGAATGGACAACTGTGACTGTGTGTGTATCATGTAGAGCAGCAGAAAACATGATATTTTACAGGAACCTCAAACTTTTAATCAGTGCAGTATCTCACCTTGTAGTTACGGCAGGTGGGGTTGAAGGCGTTGGTGCCACAGGCAAAAAGAGTCTCGTCGTTACGTGGCACCAGCACTTTGATGTAGTTGTAACATTCGTCCTGTCAGGAGGCAAACAGCTTGACGTTATTGTAGGGAGCAGGTCCGTGTCAGCTCTTGGCTCACACACAACAGAATCAAAGCAGGACTTGCAGCAGGTAGATAAGGTTTTTCACTGGCCGACACACACACACACACACACACACGCACGCACGCACACACACACACACACACACACACACACACAGCACAGACATTTTTTGTAATCCCCAGTAAGATTCTTATGGTTTCACTGTGGCTCTGGGGAGGAAAATGTGATGCCAGAAATCCCAGTGTGTTGTCCCCTGATGGCTGTGGCACTGATTGTGATAAGCTACCTGTACAGTTTCACTTAATACAAAGCTTCAGTGTGCAGGAAACGAAGGCACAGGCAGGGGAAGAAAGCGAGAGAGCGGAAGATGTGTATGTGTCTGGATGATGATACTCACGCTGTTTTTCCCTCTCACTGTGCACTTTTCCACATCCTTCGTCTTCCAAGTCAGTTTCTGAAAAACGAACAGACAGCCAACTGTCAGCTCAAAGACAAGCTGTTTCTCACCATCCCGGCTTTTGTTGCACCCGATCGTTCAAGTGCTATTACGAGACAGCTGTGATGAAAATCTCATTAACTTCAATAAACTGTTGTGGAGAAAAACAAACAAACTGAGAAAAAAATTAGGGATGCCTGCAGCGGCCTGTGCAGCTCATCAGTGGGCAGCAAAATATTGTGGCTCCGCAGTGATAAAAATCACTCTGCAAGATGTGTGTGGATCTGTAAGAATACACACACACACAAGGGAATCACAGGACCACAAAGGATGTCTGCATCACTAGACTGTATACATGACGAGCAGCTAATTAGCACCAATTAATCTGCAGGCCAAGAGCCCTGCCCTCCGTCTCCAAACACAGCTGCAAATGCTTCTCGTATCAGCTCTAGCTGTCCAGTAAAGGTCTAATGTCCCATCCACTGCTGGATTTACTGAGCTGAATTTCCTTTTTTACTGTTTTTACAGTGTGTAAGCTTCTTTGAACGTTCCTCCCGCACAACTAAAAACAAACAAACAAGACGCCTCACATCTTTTTCTCTAGGTCGTCCATGATTGTTGTCGTCATTTAAAGTAAGGTTTTCATGCAGATGTACATTTCTCATTAAAGTTCTGATGTAAGATCAAAATGTGTGCAGACTATTTATATGAATGCATGATGGATTTATTTTTATGGCTTTATTAAAATCCTTAGACCTTGAACCCTTCCAGAGTCGACAAATGAAAGAGACATGAAATACGTGAGTGCAAATCTAAAAATGACATGTACCTCTTCCTCCGATAAGATACAGCTACAGCCTCACAATAACCAACCGTGTGTCTGTGCCATGATCCGCTTTCATCAATGCGAAAAGTGAAATGATACCTCCTGAACTCTTAGTACGTCTCATGCATTTTGTTTTTTGGCCAAAGGGAAAGGCTCCTGAAGGTCCTTACATGTTTTACTTTATAATACTGTTGAGGATTAGCTGGTCCGCTGCTGTTCTACACTGATCACACTTTATACCTTTCAGAAAAGCTCGAGGGGTCAGTAAACAGTTCAATCCTAGCGTTCTGTCAGGAGGTTTTAATAATTAATGAAGGTATCTGTGCAGTGTTTGTGATATTATACAGATTTGTAGAGGTGTGTTATGTCTGTGCTACTGCAGAACAAACAAAAAGAATTCTTCCTGTGCATGTGCTATTTATGCAGATACTCTAAACATTCATTTCATTCCTTGCTGTGCACCCCTACAGCTTTTCCTGCACAGCCCAGCAGCAGCTTGGACTAACGTGATTAACTTTCTAGTCGTGTCACAAGTCTGATATTAACATGTCACTCTGGGTCAAGTCCAGCGCATTTGCGAAACTATACATGTGCAGGAGTCCGGCGTCAGTAAATGTGTTAAATCCTTTGAATTACATTCCTTCATATGTTGCAGCATACAGGCCTAGATAGGCCGACTGTCATTGAGAATTTCACACTGATTTTGATTCCTAATTGAAGCCAAAGGGTCCCTGAAACACAATTTATCCCACATGCCTACTGGTCTCTTCTTAAGGCTGTTTTTTTTTATCAGCCACTTTTTAGTCCAGTAGGCAAATTGCAAACTATTTGCATGTCGTGAATTCAATTGGCGTAATTTGCATAAAGGAAAACATCTGACAGAGGAGACTCAAGAGGGATTTTGGTAGTCGAGTCTACAGTTGACGTCCTGGCCAGGTTTCTGTGGCCAGGACGTCCTGGCCAGGTTTCTAGGGTTATGACATGCTTTGTCATAACATGCTTTATCATAACCCTAGAAAATATTTCTAGCAATTAGCTTTGCTATGAAGATGATGCTAACTTGTTCTTCTATTTCTGACCAGTATATGGCACATGTCCTAATACAATTTAAAAGCAAGGACTCTTCCCTTAAGGTCCTTGATTGAAACACCTCCAGTGCAACTCTGTGAAGTTCTTAGGCAAATCAGCGGGAGTCAGCATTATGGTAATAGGTCCTGCCTTGTCCATGCTTGATTTGGCTTTCTTATAATTACTGATAAGCGCTCAGGGCCTGGGAGGTGGGAGACCAGTGAAGGAGAGAATGTGAATGAGAGGAAAACGAGGAGCTGGTTTGAGTGAACAGTAGATCTGTGATGATGAAGAGGATGCACCATTTTCTGGTGTTATGAATCAGTTACACACCAACGAGGCAGCTCAGATTAACAACCGGAATAAGGGAGTGGGAACGTGAAAGCAGAATATGGCAGCAGTTGTCTGGAGGCGGCGGAGAATTGATTGAAATGCTAAAAAAAATACATCATATGATCACACGTTCAATATCCAAGTTCTCACGTAATATAACTGAAAACAGATCAACACTCAGAGGTCGTCTTTCTGCTACAGTCAAATCAATGTTTCAGCGTGCAGTAGTATCTGAATGAATGTTCATGTTTGGCACTAATCTAAGCACAACCAAACAAAGGTCCAGGCCTCCGAGAGCTTTTATTTAAGTACAACGATGTTTGACAAATGAGATTCAGATAGGAGGAAGCATGGCACTTCAAAAGCCACAAGAGCACTGCTCCACTTGTATTGGATATATGTCTGAAGTGAGATTGCCAAACACTTGAATGAAAAGACAGGCAAAGGGTGTAGAGGAAGATAATGAGATACAAGCATACAAGATTTTTCTGGTGAACCAAGGTGTGCAGTTCAGAAAAACAAGGACCGAATTGCCTTTTAAAGTGTAAAGAGCACTGCCTTGCATTAAACCCTGCTTCACACCAACTATAGATCTATTTGTACATGTGGCCCAGCAGCAGAACCCAGCACCGACTTATGAGAAACATTTTATCTAATAATCAATAATGTAGATTCTGCAGAAGCAGAGAAACTGAACAGGAACCCACGGAGGACGAGCGTCTCAGCGTTGAGACAAGCATCTGGACAAGCTGCTGCGTCACACATGTTAGAGGCCGATACTAAAGTTTTACACAGAGGTGACTTTAATGGAAACAAGGTGAGGTCTAGAAGCTTTTGAGTCATGACTGTGGACAGACTTTCCTACCTGCTGTGGGATTATCTGCTCAGACGAAGCTGCAAGATTGATGGCAAACACATGGTCCCTGCAAGAGATGGAGATTCAAGACGACATTAGTGGGGCCATCTCCACATGCTTTGTTTTATTCTGGACAATTTGGACTGATGCTTCTGATCCAACTATTTCACCAGAACCTGCTTTTCTGATTCACACTATTAACAGGAGGTGGAAGGTGAAGTGACTGCTTCAGAAAGTTAACAAAAAGTTTCAAACTATTGATACAGCCCACATGAATCACTTTGTGAGGCATGGGTGGACTTTTAGGTACATTAAGAATCTCCATACAGCTCTGGATGGAGTTCTTGGCAGTGAACTGCAGTTCGAGGCTGAGCCAAAAGCCGGAGCAGAATTTATTTCCCATCGATAAAAATAAGCAGAGCAGGTTCAGCCGCAGAACTTTTTAGATAATTGACCTACAACATCTTGATCACAAAGGGGGGAAACATGTGATTGGGCTGAAAAACTGCATAAATGCTGCCAAAGCTGCAAACATGAAAGCGGTTATTTGTAGAGATGCTTTTTGAGATACTACACAATAAAGGTTAAGTGTGGGTTAGGTAAAGTCTGACCAGTGCTGCAAACCAAAACGTGCTTTTACTGTTGAGTTTTGTCCAAAATGTTTGCAGGTGACACTCAAACAGCTCTGTCACTAATTTAGCTTCTAAAAATCGCACTTTACTTTGTAGCATCACTTTGTCTTTCATGATCATGACTGTAGCTCATTTCTGGATTAGGTGGAGCAATCTTCCTTTATCTGCTGCATTTCGAGAGGTCCACCTCTTCTTAGTGTTTAACTTAAGCTGAAACCAAAGCGCAAACACCACTCACTGCTCATATAATCTATTGTGTGACAGATAAAAATGGTGCAAGGCAGACGTCTGCTTCTCAACTTCTCCAACTCCCATAGTGTTGGGTGGGTAGTGATAACTGACCGAGCAGCAATGTAGAGCATGTGGTTGATCCTCAGCATCCTCTGGAAGTCCAGGCCCAGACGGATGGTGTCATTGTCTGACATGAGTCCCTGGAAGCTGGGGTACAGGTAGGACGCTGTGTGGGTAAAGAGAAAAAAAAAAGAAATGTGTTCATGTAATCGTAATCCCAACGCCTTCTCTAAACATTCAGCCACAACAAATCAACAGCTTAGAAAAATCTTTGCAGTTTAAGAAACATTAACTGAAGATTACAATTTGGCCTATTGTCCTAAAAACCCAGTGCAAACACGGCATGCTAATGTGCTTTTGTGGAGGTGGATGAGCAGGGGAAAAAAATAGCATTCGAACTTGCAAATTAGATGGTGGTGTCATAGAAGTCAGTCTGATTTGAATAAATAGCTCCTGGTAAGCATTTTTTAACAGACACATCTGGGGACTACGCCAAGTGAGAAGAAGGAAACAAATCAAAAACATCTCAATGGAAAGACGTTCTGTCTGGTGAACCCACATTTAAACAGCACTCGTCTTAGAGGTCACAAAAGTTTACTCGGTGTTGTCTTTTAAATGGCTGTACCTGTCAAAACCCCGCTAGAAAACGATATAACAAGTGATAGCGCGAGGTTAGAAAGAGGTGAAATCGAAACTTTGTGTTACCACAGGCAGATTATGTATACCATTATATGTTCATGCATAAACGTGGTGGTGCAAAAATAAAAACTATAGCTCGCCACAGCAGATTTCCTTCTTCCTCTAGATTTGTTATGCCATCTTGCCTTGTACTACAACTAGATGTGTCTGTACATCAAGTAGCACAGCGACAGCTCGTCAGTGCTCGGACGTGCCTCGCAAACATCTTGGAAAAATATTTCTTTGCCCCAAAGCAGAAATAAAATTAGTCTGCTCAATGCTGACATGAGGCTGTCTTGCTGTCTTCCACATCACAGACTTCCTCGGCAGTTCCCACCTTTTTCAATTTAGCAAGGATTCCGCTCAAGGCCACGGCCTAGATCTGTGAACTAATGTTTTAAGTACCCTCCAGGCTCCCATGTGACCTGGGTTTCTGCTGAATTAGCAAACCTCGCTAGAGATAAACCACAATCTGAACCCCCCTCCTAATTACTCTTCAGTACTCTAAAATACAGACAACCTTTCCAGTTTGAGGAGCAGCTGGAGAACTGCTCAGGGCAAGATCCAGAGGCAGGTCCAGGCACCTAGAGTTATTTTAGCATTTTGCCTCTGGACACAAAGACTGAATCAAACTACAGGTCCTTCTCAAAAAATTAGCATATTGTGATAAAGTTCATTATTTTCTGTAATTTACTGATTAACATTAGAC
>JAUMTR010000008.1:1669061-1742134 GCA_032270685.1 Microctenopoma stevenorrisi | reverse complement strand
TCTAATGTTTATCAGTAAATTACAGAAAATAATGAACTTTATCACAATATGCTAATTTTTTGAGAAGGACCTGTAGAATCTCGCATTGTTGATCTGCATTCAGAGAATCCCTGTCCCTTCATTGAAATTAATTCAACTTTATTTATATAGCGCCAATTTACAACATAAGTCATCTGAAGGCATCTGAAGGTTTAAGACCTTGCACATTATATAAATATATACAGAGAAACCAACAGTCCCACTTGAGCCAGCGCTGAGGCGACAGTGGGGAGGAAGATGGCCTCATTCACATTGATGGTCCCCTTCATTAATTTATGACACCAACCCATCTATGTGCTCCAATCAAAAAGGCAATGTCCAAAAGCATCACACATGGTACTGCATTTACCACTGCTGCAATAAATCTTCCAGAGATGAGTTGGCAACTAGTCTGATAACAGATTCACCGTTTACAGTAAACCCTTTTCCAGGCAAGTGCCAAATATCTCTGGACTGTTGACGGGATGAAACCATTTCATATGTAACCACCTAAGGAAATGTCACCGTGAGGAAAATGTGATGGATAATATTTAATAAACCACATGATGATAATAAACTCCTTTTAAACCAATCTAGGATGCTCTAAAAGAAACAATATAAAATATTTTAATAATTCTAAACCCATCCTTTTTTATATAGGTTCCATCTAAATGTGGCAGCACAATAATGTCTCTTTCTTGTATTTTACATGGTTAAAGCTCACTCTGTATTCAGCCTGTCACAAAGAGACAGAATGCTAGGGGGGGGGGCGTCGCCTGCACTTCCCAAGAGAAATAACAACTTGAGTATGATTTTATAGACTTCATGCTGAAGAAGTACTACGTTTCATAATGGACGTATTAGAGAGTTGTGAGAGACCTTGTGCTGCTCTGTCACCTGCTGGAACCAGAGGTGACAAATTGCTCTCATTACACCTGGGACGAAGCTCCACATATAGCACTATTAGCGTAGCTATTTCTGCTAATGGTTGCGTTACACTCTTCCAGATAGATCAATTATAGTGTGCGGGCCATGGTCTCAGCCACCTCTTAAATCTATTATGGGCTATTACATTTAGCTGCCAGGGGTTCTTCTATAGCCCTCCCAAGTGATTGGGCGACAGGGACGCGTCTTTACGGGGGTCTGATGAAGTAGTGTCTTGAGTGTGTCACAGAAGTAAATGATCATCTTCAGTCAAAATCATTTCTTTTAGCTGCTGAACTCTTAAGGTAAGGTGCAGTCACATGCTGGGCTCGATGACATTTTGTCATTAGCCTTTACAGATGGTGTGACTGGCCTAAACTACTGATATATTATGTCAAACTGAAAAGTTATTTGTGCCCAGGTTTTGCACTTTTACTTACTCCAACTTATTACGAACAAACCAAGATGTGACACAATGAAACCACATGCACTGAAATCTAACCCACTCCTTGGACATGTGGCAGCACAACTATGGATTCTGATGACATGAGAATTTTAACATTTCTTCATGGCAACCTAAATGAACCAAACTACATGGGTAGAATTAAAAGCTAGTATGAGTACAAATAATCACACCTTTAAATAAAAAACTAAAAAAGGTAAATAACGTTCAGCGATAGTATATTTCTGACTAAGACTCATTGTGCAGCTGCATCTCAGCTCTAAGTTAACTTGACTTGTGTTTTTATGCATTTTGCCATTGTTGCTTCCTGTGCAGAAATAACCTTTTTCTCTTTAACCAAATGAAAACAAACAGAAGATTCTGACAGCTGAATAAACCTCCACAAATGTACTTGCTGCAAACAGACCTTAAACATATCCACCTCAATAAGCCATGTTCCCCAGTGATGAGATAATACCCAAGTGACTCTACTTTTACATCTATTCCTGTAACAGAGATTACCATGGCAACACAAATTTTGAACCTACATTCTCTGCCCACAATGCTGATTGGTTCAAGGTCTTGGGGGAATGGCGTGGCCCCTGAGGAAAGCCGAGGTAAGCAGGCGGCTAAGGTGAGAGCCAGGATGGCTGGCAGGACAGGTCGAGGCGAGCCGGGCATCAGCCTCATTTTGGCAGGAGATAAGAGCTCACTAGAAACACATGGCCCACAGCAGATTCACCTCCCACCTAAAAAGAGATAATAATATGTGGATTAGAAAGGTTACCACATTTGAGCCCCATCAGTTGAAAAAAGCACACAGTGAAAGCATACGACTGTAACCAGCAGTAGAAGCTAAACATTTATTGGGTATTTGAGAGACTTTCAAAATAAGTTATTAATAATACTGCAGCAATGTTTAGAGGTGGAAACAAAATTTGTATTACGATGCAACGCTTTATGTCAATGCAGGGATGTGACTGAGTACCTGCTGTACGGCAGAGATGTAAAAGTGCAGACACACACCCTAAAAAAGACGTGGATGAGTCAGACAGAACCAGGCACATAAGCAGCCTCGAGCAGGGCGGGAGGCCTTAAAAGCCAGGTATTGGATCTTCTGCTCTAAACTGGGAATGTGGCTTACTCACCCAGCACATGCTGGGATAAACTATGTCACCCCACAGATGAAACAATAATGGAATAATGGACAATATTTTTTATTTTACAGACTTTTTCTAACGACGTACAGTAAAAGTAAGTGTATCACTCACCCACCTACAGAAAGTCCCACAAACTATGTTCAATATATTTTCTTAGAAAGGCTCTGACAATGATTATCCTGAAATGGTTTAGATAAAAGCTGGAGCTGAGTGTCTGTGTGGGAATAATTAAAAACTGTGCTCATACACAAAGCTGTGACTGTGTTCAAATGTTAATTTCCACATCTGTTTGCTATCTTAGGAGAAAGACAGTGACAGATGGATGGCAGAGGGATTTGTCAAAAGAGACTTTGATGACCTGTGCTCACCGCTAACTTATTAGGGCAATGTGTCCTCCAAAGATTTCTTACAAGCCCTCCCAATTTTACTGTATGCATAGTGTCACTTGGCAACGAGACTTGGACCACATAGTTTTAAGTGGGAGCAGAAAATTAAGTCAACAGAGACATGAACCGTCATCAATATTGATAATTGTCTGCTGCATTTAAATTCAGGGGAGAGAACTGCATTTAGCAATGAGGTCAAGTGATGATCACAACACCATAAATCGAAGGAAGTGGGCGGGCGTCTGCTCTTGTTTACTTTAGGAATTACAGCAGCTTGTGTGGCCCACATAGGCAATATACGAGGATAATATACCTGATGGATTAGCCTCATATGTCATGATCTGAATGTTTGTTTCTGCCAAGGAGGCAAGCCATTAGAACAAACAGATAATTGTGTATAGGAGCAAACAGATATTCAATACACAAATCAATGAGTCCCTTAAAATGTCAAAAATATTCAGGGATGATGAAAGGACTGAAAACTGAAAGGAATTTATAACCTACAAAACTGTTGTTAAACACCATGCAAAGAGTCAGACAACCAAAAACATAACCTCTCAAGAGTCCAGACTCCACTCAGGTAGAGGAAGACATTGGTGACGCACGGAGAGCAAGGCGACCACAGTGAGTTTAAGGCTTTGTGCAAAATGACTCATACACACTGTAATTCATGCTAATGCCTTTACTTCAAGCCAAGACGCACAGAGCACGCAAATACCTATCACTATTCAGAGATGTTGTTGGGAGACATTTTGCTTAATTTACTGAGTTCACTTAAGTATACTTAAACACACACACACACACACACAGAGTATAATTTAATATTTAAAAATAAAAATCCATCCTTTGCTGCAAAGCCAGTAAGTCTGAATAGTCGTGGCCCTGAGTCACTCAAACAGAAGCCAACTAAGACTAAAGGTCTGTGAAGGGTTAACCCTAACCCTAACCACCTAAGTACCTAAGTAGCCTTATTCCGATTCGAGATCTGATTCTAGCACCTGCCTACCAAGTCTAATCAGTTCATATGACTCTGTGCAATCTAAGCAGGGACCGCTGATGAGCTTAGAGCAGTCAGAGGGAAACAAGACCTCGCATATCCCATCCCCTGGATGGCTTGGACCATTCTGGTTTTAATGAACTGAACATATCAAACCACACTGGCAGTTGCGTCTCTATGGACAGGAGTGTTAGACCGCTAGCTAGTTAGCATCCACACACACTTTCAGTTAGCCAACAGTGGTACATCCATGATTGATAAGACGTAAGAACTTTGCACTTAAGTTGATGCCCAAATGAGATTTAAGCAACAGAAAACGTTTGGTCTTCATAGGTTTGCATGGCTGAGGCTATGAGTCGAGTGCATTCATACACAGCCCCCACTTGGCAGAAGATAAAAAGTCACACTTAAAATCTAAATTCCAAATTTATCCTCAATCAACTGTGTGCACCTGTTGGCTCTTGGGATGTCTATTTTCCGTCAACACCTGCTGCACACAGCTCAACAGCACAACATTATCCTAATCCAGAAACACCCTCTCACATTCACTGACCTCACTAATGACTAAACCGGTCATTATCCTCAGCTGGCCATTGCAAAAAAGGCCCCTATGCTGGGTTCTTATGGTACACCAGGGCAAAGAGGATTATTCCATTATAAGGTGGATTGAGATACAGTGTTTTAATTTTACACAAAACCCTTTTCCAGAAAAGCTTGGACTTTTCTTAAAATGGTTTAGAAAAGTGGTGGACAGTTTAATGGCTGCAACACACATAAAGTTGGGACCAAAGCATGTTTACCATTAGAACGGTGTTACATCACCATTGCTTTTAATTACTCTTTCTATTCTTTGCGAACTTGAGTTTTCTGAGTGGAATATTTACTAGTTCTTGCTGGATATAAGAAATCAGCTTCTCAACATTTAGTGGCGAGTTGTCAGATTCTCCTCCTCATGATGCACTACACATTTTCTATAGGAGATAACCGTGGACCGCAGTCACGCCAGTCAAGCACACATGAATACATCCTGCAAAGCCATGCTGCTGTAGCATCAACACAATGAGGCCTTGTGTTATTCTACTTAAATGTCAGACTTCATAAGAAACTGCCTTTATGGCAGCTTATAGTAAGTTTCTCTAAAATTCAAATATATGTCAGTCTGAATCGGTAAGGCCTACTCTGCTAGTCATCCCACTGCTGTGGGAACCGATTCATCCGCAAACTGTTACAGATGTGGATTTTGCACCTATTTCTGATAACAATCTGGACGGTCTGAGAATTCAACATGGATAACGTGGAGTAGTCTGACCGCACACAGTGTTTTCCATTAGATGCACAGAATTCATGTTTGGCTTGATCCTTACATAATCCATTTACGGGTTCACATCACTCTTAATCTGATTCACAATTCTGTAACACATTTTGGCACAAGTCGCAAAGCCACAACCACAAAGACAGAGCTATTGGTGGATGTTCTGAAATGAAACTGCTAATTTTGGAATAATCCAGGAGGGTGT
The DNA here is from genome assembly GCA_032270685.1 of Microctenopoma stevenorrisi. Taxonomy (NCBI): domain Eukaryota; kingdom Metazoa; phylum Chordata; class Actinopteri; order Anabantiformes; family Anabantidae; genus Microctenopoma; species Microctenopoma stevenorrisi. Next base: position 1,736,690 of record JAUMTR010000008.1, on the reverse strand, counting down.
TGCTTCCATTATTTTGCCTCTCTCAGAACGCCTTCAGCTTCGTGTACATTAGTGTCTCCATGACCATCTATAACTTTTGCTCTCCTGTGTTACCTAAATTTTGAATTAATATGAAATATTGTAAGGATTTTGTATAAATAAATTTTATTTTCTCATTATTAGGAAATAATAAAGGTGTCAGGTCGTCTAATTTTCCACTCCGGTATAAAACACAACCGTATGATTTTTGTTGTTTTCAAAATAACTCCATGGGAATTTTAATGTGACTGGAAGAAAAACAACACATGATATGATTAGTGCACGGTGAGACAAACATTTGATTGTTGAGGGCCTGAGCCATATTGTCCCTCCTCAAACTCCTTCTGAAAGGTTCACAAGAGCACCAATCCCATTGCAATCCCATGACACCAATCACACATCTCATCATTCGCGCAGAGTTGTTTTTCTCCTAGTGCTCAAATCCTTCTCACTGTTCACTCTCCACAAACAGCCAGAGCTGAGCTACGTTTCTCAAGGAAAGTACATGTAATGGTTAGTTTTTTGTGAAAATATTCACCATGAGTTTTAGTGTGTATTTCAAGCAAACAGCAAGGTTTTCCTCTCAGAGAAAACTTTGGTAATCAGAGATCCGATATCTAACCATGTGAATACCTGGTCCTCGAGACCTGCTGCCAATACTTTGCAGCAAATTGGAATTGTGATCAAGGAACACTGGTCAATAACTGAGAGAACAACCACCACGTGACAGAGGTAGATGGACTACAGTCCAACATCATTTCTGTAGGTTCTTTTGATGAGTGTGCTAGTGTTTTTTTTTATTTTTAAGGCAAATGGTTTGTGGGCATCATGCCACCGATGCAAACACTGTGAGTGGCCTTACAGCATTATCTGCCACTATTTTCAAGTCTGATATCAAGGTTTGGATTTCCAGTGTTCGGTGTCGCTGACCAGGCAAATGCTCCTTATAAATGCTTGGCACAGCTGAGACATCCAAGCCTAGCTGCAGAATGCAAACAGAAGCTGGGCGTTTTGGTGCATTTCATATGCTAAAGATCATTTTTAAAAACATTTTAAAAAGTCGATTAGCATCCCTGGTTAAAAAGGAGTGATGGCTGGATTCTTGCCATTTATCAAGGATAAGAGAATTTTAAAAATCCATTGTCCCTCTAGTCCTTTAGTTCTTGATTAGTATGTCAATAGTCTGGCCTTAGCATAATGTAGTCTCTTTCTTAGAGTGTCTGCATTGTGCCAGGGCAGACAGAGGGCAAGATGGTATCCAGGATGAGATGTGTCTGTCAGGGGAGGTTGGGACCCTCCTTGCCATCAGTGCCACTCAGCCTCTTCCCACGGGAATGCTGCTTTAACCTCAGTGCCCACAGAGTTCAGATAAATGACGGGCTGTCCTGTCACTGAGGCCATTGATTGTCACCCCATGTCAGACTACTCTACTCTGTCCTCATCGAAGAATCCCTACAGATTAGAGCCTGGCTCATTCTTGAGCCTCTGTGGCAGATCTTTAGAGGATTAATGTCAAAGTAAAACCAAGCTGACAGCAAGCAACGCCAAAAGTTTTGGAAGCTATCCCACTATTGTACTGATGTGACGAACACATGAGCTGTAAGAGCAATGATGCAAACATCCAGTATTGAATAAGAGTGGAAATTGTTGCCCCACTGCTCTATGCATGGATATCCCTCTCAGTGAAAAGTAACACTGCCGGTAGCCGGGCCTGCTCTCAGGACTTCTTTCTCCAGACAGCGAGTTGGCCAGACTTCACACAGAGGCATCTTTGCAGGACTCAGACAATGAGACGATTCTCTGATCGATCGGCGAAACCGCTGCAGGCATCATCCATCGTCTTCATGTCTATTTGCAGGAGACGGAAAAAAAAAGCCCAGGGGGCCATCAGTGGAGAAGGATCAGGCTCACACCAGTGCAATCCTCTTCATTTGTCGGTCTTCAGTTAATTATTTAGATTCATCTTTATTTAAGCCTAAAATTCCCTGACCGCTCTCTGCTCCCCGTCAAGCGGAATCCAACTTCAATCTTCTGTCGTCCTGATGGGATTTTCAAACTAGTCTTTCCTTGGGGTCATCTAATCAAACAGGTCAGATTAAAATATGCTGGGTGGCATTTGTGCTAAGCTACCTCCATTTCTCCGTTTCATACATAAAAGTGAACGTTAACTATCCCCTCCTCTCAATCTCTCCGTCATTAATAATTCAGAATGTTATTGAGAAACAGTACCTGAACCCTGTATTGACAGAAATGCAAGCACCGTCATTCCCTCAAGGGCGTCATAATTGGATACCCCCCGAGGCCACTGATGTGAAATGCAGAGCAAGGTGGGAAAGCAGACTGAGCGTTGTTGTTGTCTGTATCTAGTGTGTTTCCATTTTTTACCTTTCTACTTCAGAGACCCAACAACAACAAGTCAGACAGTGTATTAAATTAAAATAAAATCTGTACATTTGATGAATTCAGCACCACTTTTTCTCAAAACAACAGTATATTAAAATTTTAATCACAAACGTTTTGGGTTTGGCCATTTGAGGATAGGATGTATGTTGTACAGATGCTTAAAAGCCAAACATTCTGTGGCATAAAAACACAAGGGAGGACATTCACAATAATTCATATGCTATGAACTATATTATATATTATACTGCTGTACACTGTCATCTGCTTCTATGCAAAACTCAACGGAGAACGAGGCTCAAGCTAGTCAGATGCTACAGAGTTGGAAGGGTGAAAACATGCTAATAAAATACTTTCAAACAAGAAGGGAAGAAAGATGGAAATAATCGAAAAGCAAAACCAAATCAGAGTGAAACAGGTGAACAAGCCTGTGGGGAGATTTGTTGCGTCCTTGAACCCCCCACAGGTATAGGAATAAACACATGGGAAGCAAAGCACACTGAGCTAAGTGGTTTGTCTGCAGTCCTTTGATTAGATTTGGCTTGTGAGTGTGTCTACACATCTATGTGCATGTATACTTACCAATATAATTAATTCTTTGATCAGCCTCTCACTGTATACAGTCTCATAAGCTTGGCAAGCACCAACTCTGCTGGTAAAACAGCAAGCAGCACACATACAAAATAAATCCTGGGAAACAAAAAGGGAAAAAAAGCTGGCGCTTGATTGATGAAATGAAAACACAGCACGTGTAACCCTCTCTATTACATTTACAAAACTAAATCCAAGCACAAATCATCCACAGCCAAATGGAGTGGAGAGTTTCAGGTTGCTCGTGTGAAGGATGCTTCACTTGAGGACCACCACTTTGAGGATTTCATGGTGGCTCTGCGGCCGTTAACTCAGTGGCAGACAAAAAGTAAGTGAGACTTCTCTATTAACACGGAGACTCTTTGATCTCCATCTCCCCCGTGGTACCAATTAGCTTGCTGCACCGTTTGCATTTTAAACTCTTTGCGCTTCCTATTTTGAAAGACATCCTGCATGAATTATCAATCTACCAGAACTTTTATTCCCTCTCGACAAAAAGTGAATTATGAGTGGCATCTCTCTACAGTTTGGCTCATTCAAATGAGGGAACTCTACAAGTGCTGAAAGGACATCAAATGCCTCGTTTTCTGCACAAATCACTGCCGCCTTCATTCGGTGTGAAAATCTTTCATTTGACTACGATGCTTCATTTGAAACGAGATGTCCTACTGCTTTTTCAAGCTACTCTCTCTACAAAAGGAGAGGTTGCATTTTTAGGTGTGCCAAAACAGAGCTTTCTACTCAAAAGATAAAACACAGGAAGCCAGAGTATTTGAGAATTGATCAAAGGAAGATAAATAGCTGCAAAGATTCTTCCACTGGCTTTATCCCTTTTTAGCAGAGACAATCACGCAGCCGTCACCCAGAAGATCCATCCCTGTCACATTACCCCAACAAGATTATAAAGAGTGGGTGGGGTGGGGAGAGCAACCGAGAGAATGCGTAACAGAAGTACATTTGGTGAATTTCGTTTGAACAAGAACAAAAGCAGCAAGTGAGGCCTGCTTTTATAAATGAATGATTTTTGCGATCTGAATGGTCGATGCTGATGAAGTGAAATATAAATCAAGGGTAAGAGTGAGGCTTCTCGGCAAGAGTGCCTCTCAGAGATAATGGCATCATCATGCCTGTGTGGTTCGCTGTTCCTGGGAAGATTAAACACTTTATCATTGTCTTTGGGACAAACAGTGTCCGTATGTAGAGAACGCATCCAATTATTAGATGCTTTTTCTGCTCAAAGCCGACAACCGCACGTCAGCTTCGTCACATGCCAGAAGCTTTGTGAGGAGAAATGAGAAGAGACAGAAGTCTTATCACGACAATGCTACCTTTCAGGGCAGTAGCCCGCGGTGGCAGCTGACCTCACTTTTATTACTGCCGTCTCTCACTGATGATATCATCTAAACACATACTGCAGGACCTAGAAGCTTTCAAGCTCAGTTTATCTCATTTTATGGCTCTAACGGCTCTGTCTCTTGCAAGATAAGTCAACGGCCATGGGCAATCATACACCGACGGGCGGCGAGCCTCCTCTCACCTCGTCCAAGGCTACACTGTGTCATGGAACATGGGAGGAAGACCGTGGGAGCCAGGGCCTGGAACAGAGGAATGCGTCGCGAACAGTGACAGGGGAAGAGACGGTAAATCTAAATGAGGAAGAAGAGGAAGAAGAAGAGCGGAATGACAGTGTCTCACAGCTCACTAGTCTGGAAGCAGCCAGACAATCAATTCCACCACTCAGGTTCAAACTGGCAGGTCCTGCTTCGACATCACTGAGCTTCCCAGGCAACACTGAATTATCAACCGTGCTGAAACACTTCAACGGGACAATTAGTCACAGTCGTCAAATGAGAGCAATACGATGATTCATGAGACGCAGAAATTTTAAACTGACCCTTTCTACGCTCCCCTCTTGAATGCTTGTAATTAAATGCTTTATCTTAGTAGCTGTACACAACTTTATTGCCACATAATGAAGCTCGTTGAGTTTCATCACTGTATTTATCCTAATAGAGAACATGTGAACTATGTGATTAAAGGTTAACTACTGGCAAGCAGAACGATTAAACAGATGTTTTCTTTCTTTTGTCTTCTTAGGCTAAAAAATATTTGTTATTGAGGTCCATCTGATCTGCAGATGTTAATATTATGTGTTCCATCCTAAAGTTAATATCCAACCATCGTTCCTCTGTAGGGTAGTCTGAGATGGATATACAATAAAATTACTAAACTGACTTTACTACAACTGTATTTAAATAGTAGTTTTAACATTTCATGCCTTTGAATCAAGTTACCCTTCTCATCTGATCTGAAATGGAATTGTTACGGGACTATTTTCATTGCTATGCTCTCGTTTAGTCTTGTTGAGATCATTCCATCCGCAGTACATTTTTGTTATATTAACCATCCAAAATAGACCTGCTGACCCGGTATAATTAGACCCACTTGCCACTGACAGATCTAATTGCACTCATTCACTGAGGCGGCATCAATCATTAGTTTCCATTGTTCTTTTGACAACATGGCACCTTTACCATCTCATCAGCACAGAGTGTTGTCTGATTTGTATATCCCAAGCACAGCCTGCATATCATATCAGCTCAGATAATATAGCCTTTCCAGCACTTGAGAAGGATAAGCTCTTATGTACGTCTAAATCCCCAGAAATCATCAGTGGTGGCAGGGCTGATAGAACTCCATCTAATTGAGGCTCAAATCATCCTCCCTCGTCCCAACAAAGTGTGTAACTGACACTTAGGATTACACAGGAATTGTATTTGGGACGTAATTAGTTCTACATTGATACGAGTAACTAAACTATGCAAAATGGTCTCTCGATGAATCACTGAATATGAGCAATATGTTGCTTATGAGTTCACAGGTTTGTAAAACTCAATGTCACATCACAAATAAAAGGCAACGCTGATGAGATGAGATCAGATGAGAGCAGCACATGTAGTATTCATCTGCGGACTCATTCACCAGCGTTCGACTCATCTACATTTACAGTTTTTAAACCAGAATAAAAAAGTGTTCAGAACACACCAGCTCACACTGGGAGGGAAAATATTACAGAAAACAAAAGGGTCTTTACAGATGATGTACCGCTGACTCTGACCGAGCAGTTATACTAAGAGCAAAGTGAGGGGACAAACGGGGGCCATCTGTAATGGTGCTACATACTGGTGTGAGTACTGTTGAGCCCGGGTGATAGTGTCATTAAGTGGGAGTGCATGATAAATGCACTGTGCTTGTCGGATTTGAGGCTCTCATTAGTCTGTGTTCAGGAGCAGACCTGGGGCCATTACTCTTGTGGCTTCCTTGACAAGAGGCTGAATGTGTCTCATAAGAGCAAGAGAAAGTGTGTGCTCTGACTGACTTGCGCACATAAAGCACTTACAGGTATTTAAGATGATCTGTAGTAGTGAGAGACCTTTGGACTGAACAGCTAGTGGTATTGGTTGCATGATTTAGTAGACAATTTCACATGTTATACATCTGTAGTTTTTTATGTAATGTAGGCTGAATCAACTGCCATATTTAAATGAAGAAAAAACATATTTGAAAACGTTGAATAAATCATTACCTGTTGCTGGTGGAGTACACACTGCAGTACAGTACAGTACCTATCGACAGAGCAACTGAGCAACTGTATCCTGTCTAGTTGGCTGAAATGACAGCCATACCACAACAATCCCTTCAGGTTCCTACACAGTCGTGACATCACTCGTCATTAGCATTTTGAAAACATACTGAATCCAACTGATACATAGTGTTCAGTATCTTTGATCGTGTGATGGCAAAAGGACGTATGTGCCCAGAAAAAATCCTCCTGTATCTGCTCCTGCTATGGGACAGTGTGTCATGTCAAATTTTGAAAACAGTTGGAAGGAGAGGTGGCTGCCATCCCGGCCCGCGTCCGTGGCTGTAACGGTCGTCTGGCCCAATCAATACTCAGAGACAAGCATCTGCCCGGGTCTCCTGTTACTGTACCTCTGTCCTCATGGGCTGCTCAGACTGTTCTGGAGACAACCATGTGGTGTTGGCAGGGCTTATCACTGAACAACGCAGGAAATGTGATGCCACGTAGGGCAGCCGCTGACACTTTCATTTGTCACTGGTGATAGTTTTTGTCTAACTATTCCTGGAGTTCATCAGCCACCTGGCTTTACTCGCTCACTCTGAAGAGGACTTCCTCCAGCCCTCTTGAGAAATTCTCCACCACACTGACCTTCATGCCTAATAGCTGCACATTTTTTCATTATGCGTGAGACTCTTTGGAGCAGGTTCAATGTTGTTGTTCAGTTCAATGTGCTGTATACTGATGAACCTCTATGAGAGCTATAAAAATGTGTCCCCTTTCAGTGACTGACAAAAGTCGGTGTGACGGCTTAGTTCAGAATGTGGTTAAAACCTGGAAAAATGAAAGCACAGAAAAACTCAACAGGCAAACTGAGGAGGAGTCCTTCACGCAAACGGACATAAATCACAAAAAGGTAAACACAGCTAACTGAACTGACTGAACCCTCTGGGAAACGTACAGAGGCCCTTTGATTGCAAAGTTTCTAGGACATTTGCACATTCAAATTTAATTCTAGAAAAGAAAGAAAAAATATTTCTTGTATAATGCCCAAAACTCTGGATTTGTATTTGTGTGTTTTTGTGTCTGGGTTTTGTACATGTGTAGTATGTTTGCGCAGTCTAATCCTAAAACTGTACTGAAACAGCCAAAGCTAGTAATGAGACGTTTAACATCTTTAAACAGCACATTCCAGGTCTCATTTAGGGAAACTCACTACATTTATTAAGGAATTATTGCACAAAGTTCCACGCTAAAGCAAGAGAGCAGTGAAAAGTGCAGCGCAGAAAGAACAGTGCACAATGCTTTCAATGTGTCATTCTAATGTTTGCTTATGTGCGTCTTTAACAAAACGTTCTTCCACACACTTAACACCCGTTAACACTTCAGTGTGTTGCGCTAAACTATGTACAGCTCTGTGTTATTTTTTTACTCTGCAATCTACAATCAACACAAATGTGTTTAAAAAAGAGCAGATCCACACTTACCAACGACTTGTGTATGCAGTCACGCCCGATCATCGTAAAGATGGCTGATCGTGACATTACCTCGTGCTGGCTCCCCCTGGGTGTGTTATGGTGTAAAGCACATATAATTGAAATATGAATCCTTAGTCTGTGTATGCTAGTAAGCTAGTAATCTGACATTCAGCTTTACCAACTGTCTTACACTGTATCACAATTAAAACTCTAAATAGTTGGAATTAGGAACGAGACATTTCTCCAAAAGAGGAATGAGGCAGATTCACTTTAATCTCTGTGATTTCATTTCCTCGCTTGTGTCTCAGTGAGTTGGTACTTGCACATGTCTTCTCTCTGTGCTTAAGCCCTCCTGCCATATGCTACTGCTGCCCGGGCCACGACACAAGCGGTTCTTAATCAGTCTCCTCAATGATGGAGCACATTCTGTCATTAAAAACACAAGGCTTGCTTGAGCCTCTCGCCTCTAAATCTTTTGGCTTTAGACAGGCCTCAGAGCGTTATATCTACTGCTGCCTTGCAAAGAAATTGAAGTTCAGTTCATAACTGTGTGGCTTTTGATCCATCTTAGCTGGCTGATTCCCAGCACTTGTCACAATGTTCACTCTGTCTGGATAAAAAAGTGTACTTAGAAAACTCAAACCCTGCCGTCTATCATTCAGCAAGACTTTCCCCTTCTGCTGTGAACAGATAGTTTCCTGATAAACGGTTGTAGACGACCTTAACGCAGTGAAGACAATTCGGGTATTTGGTGGGGCCTACAGTGGAAATGGCTGATCTAATGGTTACAACAGGTTTTGCATGGTTATCTACAGCTGACTGTTAACTGAGAGAACGTCTAAGTCCACATATTTTGGCACAGAATAGAAAAGGGGAAGGGAAGAACATGACTGTTTCGCTTTGGCAAGCATGTCCAGCGAGACACTGTCAAACTGGGACCAAAAGCTGAAAGATTTTATTCCATCTAAGAACTACAGCCAACTATACAGATCAATTTCAATGTGCACAGGAGTTCTCTGAAGGGAGAAACTGTAATGGGTAAATATATGAACTTTATTATAATTTAATTAATTTGGGTTTTGCCCTCAAAATAAAAATTATTCAATAGCATTGAAAATTACCATAAATTACGCCTAATTTTAGACCAACTCTAAACTAAGATTCACTATTCTGCGACCTTTAAGACAAAGATATATGAAATTGTTGGCTCATTTGAATTGTAATTATAAACAGTCTGGAGTTGCACTTTAGAGGACACCCTGACTTTCACCTTAACTTTGGGTGATCCCGCCCTCATTATCTAAATGTACTAAACGCTGAGAAACCTGGGCACAGGGATCAAGTTATTACTCAGGGAAAAAAAATGAAGGTCAAAGTCAAACACACGTCTCCATTTTTTTAGGCCAAGTGCTGTGCAATCATGTTTCCTGGCATTGCAGAAGCAAGGCCAGGTGCTTCAAATATTCCTTTCCCTATTACAGAGACATGATTTATTTAAACTCTGCTCCACATTTGTTTCTGCACTTTATATTCTGGGAGCATTCTTGTTTCTCTATGACTATAGCAAATGTGAACACCCGTCATGTTTACAGGGAGCTACGTCTGCAGATTGTTCAAGAGCTCGTTTTCCTCCTCGCAGCTTGCCGTACTAGCTCGGGTAGCTCGGGCACTGACACGCAAATGCATCTGTGTGGATTCTGTAGCAAACTGGCTCATGTCCAGCATTTCCGAGCGCCTAATAGCATGTGGACATCTCATAAAGACCTACGTGCTGCGAGGTTCGTCCTTTTTTCTTTTTTGCTAAGCTGGACAGTTCAGTTCAACTCACCCTGAGAAGTTGCATCACTGGAGACGTCCCATGCGAGAATGGTTAGCTGACGGGAAAATTGTAAGTCAGCAAAAAGTTTCTTTGAAGTCAAAATATTAGTCTGAGAGGCACGTTTCTAAGAAAGGTTTCTATGGTTCACTGTGAACTTCTAAAGCTCATCAGATCACCGTTGAACACCAGCTTGAATAATAATCAGTGACAGAATTATTCCGCTTCTCTGCGCAAGAAGAAAACCCTCAATGGACATCAGCCAGTGGAGAGCTATACTCTAGTTTTCCAGTTTTCATCATCTACCTTTTATGTTTTCTCTGGTGGCCTAAGATTCAGAAGAAGCATCACAACTCCCACTCAGATGACTCTGCAGATGCCTGTTAGGAAGGCAGGGAATACATCACATCTGCTGATCGATATCTCTGCTTAAAGCTTGCAAGATCTCAGAATATTAAGCAACCGTGGGAAAGTTATCCTGTTACGTCGCAGGTGAGCAGCGAGCCAAAGCTGGCAATCATCCCATCCTCACGCCCCCAAGTACAGGATTGGAATTAAAAAGAATCTGATCTGTTAACAAGTCCCCCACATTTAAAATTCATTGTATTTTTTAGGGTCAACTCGATTTTAAGGCACGTGGTCGCTTGCAGTTATTTTTCCTTCGTTACTCTAGATAAGAGATGGTTCGAGGTCACAGGAGTCAGGAGCTTATTCAGAGGCTGCCAACAAACAAAAATTGCAAAAGCAATTTCATTAAATTACTTGATCAAACCTTTGAAACTAGTGAAACCACTTGTACATTTGTGAGAATGGAACATAAATTACAGTTCATGTAATGGCAGCTGGCTAATTATCAGTCAGCTGTAAGCAGAAAGCGACAGGTGAAGAATCTGTGACGGTTATTCTTCCACTTTAGAAAACAAAGGCTTTTTATACAAGCCCAACTGACGCTCCGCGTTCCTCCAGTGTGACTGCACGCCTGGTACCTGCTCTGTTCCAAACTGCTTCAACAGAGCTTCTGTGAAAACAATGCGAGGTGTCAGATACAATTTTAGTGTAATGCAGCTTAATGATATGTTTTACTTAAAACAACATTAAGGGATTTTGAACTTTGATTAGTTTTTTTTGGCCCTCCAGTGAAACAAACTATATGAAGATGGTAAACTTTTTATTGCTTTATCTAAGCTACAACAAGTGCACATTTATCAACATGACCTAAGATGGTGCACAAGGCCCAAAACGGTCACCCTGCTGCTACCCTAATGTTGCCATTTAATTCATGATGGGTTTCAGGTATTTTTAAATCCTACCCAATGCAGCTGCATAGATCCCCTGCATAGACAAAGCCTAATGAGCAGTGCCAGTCCTGTCAGACAAACTGATCTCACCAGAAGTCATGTTGCAATGAAAAACACCCATGGGGATTTTAGTCGAGCTGTACCAAAGCCTCATGGGTAAACAACAGCACTGTAAATAGAACAGTCTGCTGACATGTGTAGTACATCAGTAACGGTATGTGTCGCTATAGTAGGCTGTTACGGGTCCAACAGCCCCACCAGCCTACTATTAGTGTGAGCTCTGTCTCTGTCAAAATCCCTCCGCATCCCTCGCCTCTCCGAGTGGAGCCAAGCAGAGAGCCTCTGACAGTTAGCCAACGCCTCTGCTGCACACATCATTGATACTAATAGGGATGGATGGCTGGTGTAAGGTGGCATGTGTGTCAGAGATCGCTGGGGTGTGTGGGGGTGTAGGGGCAACTGAAGTTAGGATTACACATATGGAGCATGTGTGGTTGCTCTGCGGCACAGAGATCAATTCATGTCGCTGCAGCAAATGGCATGACAACCAGTCTCCTCCCCGTCACCATCTGCCTCCTCTGTGCCAATTTGTCACAGTACATTCAAGTGTGGTCGTGCCCTCATTTAACATTGAACAAGAGCACAACTCAGGGAAGAACACGAGGAAGAAACAGAAAGAAAGAGAAAATAGGGGCAATGACAAAGAGTGCAGCCCTTGGGGCGAGCAGTGAGAGAGGTCACCTGAAGTTTATCACAGAGTAAAGATAAGAAATAGACGCAGGTGGTGTCCTGGTGACTGAGCTGGCTCTGGTTCAAACCACATACCTGTGACACCACGGGTGCAAATCTGAACCGCGACCTGGTGTCACATCTACCCTCTCTGCCAATCTTTCCCTCTCTGGGCTTTTTATGGATAATGAAGGAGCGCCAGAAATGTTTTACCTAATCTAAAGAGAACCGCAAAAGCAAAACGAGACAGCTGCAATCTCAGTGTGACACTCCGATGAAGGAATGTGTCTTTAATTCGGTCACTGAAAGGACAGGTGCTACAACAATGTTCCTACAGAGACGTGGTTGGCTGTGGAACAGGGTTAATGTTTGCATTCGCTCGGAAAGTCGTGTAAATGGAGCTTTTTTGCTTTGCTGCACAAAGAGGATTTTTGTTTTTCTGTGTGAACTATGTGGGCCTTGAACAAATGTTCAAACATCCAAACTATGCATCAAACTATACTTCGCTCACAGTGAGAAGGACACAGCTCTTACATTGTTAAGCGAGTGGGTGACAAGATATGAAAGCAATGCCACTCAGTCTCTTTCTGCCTCCGTCTCTCTCGCTCACACTCTTGGCATGATAATACCTCTATTCAACTCAGCGGTCTGATCATATTTCACGCCTGTGCACACGCACTGACTGATGTTCCGTCTCATTTCACCCCCTTTGACACGTCTTTGTGTCATCAATAATGACAGGCAGAAAATGGCTGCCCACATCGGGGACCTCATGCCACCACGATGCCAGTGGTCCAGTACAACGCTCGGCTCCTGTATGATCCAGCTTCTCACCAAACCAAAATGTTGTGATGCAAAAGCGGTGGGTTCTGTTCACGGTGACTGAAACACAGTCTTGCACAGTGTCCCGTGTTGCACATATTTGCGTGTCCAGTCAAAAGAGGGATCACAGCACAATGACGGCGCTTTGAAAGGGGCATGAATAAAGAGACGCAAACGTGAGCATTTCACTTACTGTCAAACCGCTGCAAACAAAGCCCCTGCTAGTCCTGCAAAAACAATGTGGTGTTTTTTACCTGTAACGCTGGGGGTGTGTGAGGCAGAGATGTGATGGAAAGCTCTCAGGAGTCTTTTTGCCATTTTGGAAAACAAAACACTTCAAAGGCACAACCTGCAGTGGCTTATACAGTCAGGTGTGGGAGCATTTGTGGAAAGCTATTAACCAGCAGACAGTTTTCTCGCCATTACTGAGGCCGATCTGAGCCTCACAGGATATGCTTTGGAAATTACAGAACATAAATATGACATTATTTTCTACAGTCAATTTAATAACCTGTGGTGTTGTGTAGAACGGCTGTGACTGAGTGTGTATCCAACATTACGACGGTAATGAAACGGTACCTTCACACCAGCACTTAAGGGAAGGTAAATGTTAAAATCACTTATTTCACAACAATAAAAGGTTTAAAACTGAACTCACAGACAGGCGTCCACCAATCGTCTCTCTCCTCTGTCAGGTAGTGGTCTTAGAAGATGGGGTGGTCAGCGGGGTAAGACCCCGCTTTAGGTTGCAACTTTAAAGACGTTCAGTTTTCCTGTGGAAGAAAACAATGGAATAAAAAACGAGAAGAGAAACAGCTGCACTGTGAACACTGCTGAAAAACCTAAGGGGTTTGTCTCTTTGGCTTGAATGAGGCCAATGACCTACAGAGCCAACATGGACACAGGCTGTGTCATTTTAGTGTAATCTCTTCAGTCACTCTGCTGTCATAACATCACAGCTCACACAAGCAAAGGGGCCATAAATACAGCCAGATGTGTTTGGCTGTGCTGGGTTATAGGCACAACGTGGAGAGGATGGAAAAAAACTATACAGCGATGCTAATATCGGTTTTCTCTGTTTTCTATTTTTGCCCTTTTTCTGATTGAACCATTATGTGGACACTGTTAAAATATAGACAAACATGATACTGAAGAATGTACACACTGAAAACCAATATAGCCAAGCCAGTTCCTGATAATTCACTTCCCACATCCAAACCTCCACCCACACTCTGCGTCTATATACAGTATGAGTGTGAGCTACTGTGTCCTACAGTAGACGAATGCACCATGTGGTTTACCCTGCCTACGCTTATGGTAAACGGTGGTTATCTAAAGCGTGTTTTCGTAACAATATGCAGGAAACACTTTGCAGAGTAGCTGGACAGATCTCGGGATGCATACCTCAATGGCTCCAGTGTTGACACTGTTGACTTTAAATTTACCTAAAGTTTGTCTCTTTCATTCCCATTCATGGAAAGTTGGGATTTTAAACCAGCAATCTTAAACTCAACTCAATAAATTTACTGTTCAGCACAGCAAACACACACGTTCTGTCTTTAATTCCCAGTGGTGATTAATGTGATGTGGTTCAAAGAATGCCCAGAACCAGGCTCAACTCCTAACCAAGTGCACACATAGGCAGGGGGTATAGATTGCGAACGAGTCGTCGCCTCCTTAAACATGGATAAAGCATGTCCCGCACATCGACTCCACCCCACAGCAGATCAGCTGCACTGCCTTCTGAACGAGCTAGCCGACTGCAGCTGCTGTGAGCTCAACATCACCGGCGACTCCCATCGTGGAGTCATAAATCCACAGAAGGCTTGTAAATGCTAACAACTGTAGCCTCCTCCAAATGGCCGGAGCTGCGCGAGAACTTTGGCAAGCTGGCATGTGGTGACTTAAGCTGTGTGGTGTAATGCTGGTTAATGCAGGGAAGTGGCTACTTGACAGCAAGCAAACGACTTCAGGTCTTAGTCATGGGAAGTGGCCTGGTGGAGTAAAGAGTGATGTCACCCTCTGAGAAAGTATTTCAAATTTTTTGGACCAATTACACACAAGCTCCGACCATACATTTTAACCATCCCACACATCTGTCACATTGCAAAAAGACCACAGATACTTTTCATGTGAACTATTACCATCATCATCTTCATTAAAATCGTTTTCACAAGTTAAGCAGAATCATCTGTGCATACAGATAATCAAATCACCATTAGATTCCAGCCCCTGTCACACAAACCTTGACTGTGTGTGCTCAAAGACGACATGCAGACATGTCTAACGGCTGCCGGAACATAGGTTGGATAAACTAAGGTCAGGAGTTTCAATTAAAGAGAACACATGGCAGCCTCGTGTCAGTCCACCTGCGAGCAAAAAGGGATCTCTCCTCCAGGCTGAGAACAGTACCTACTAATATCGATTTTAGTGAGATCAGCTGGTGGGATTGTTATCAGGCTCTGTAACTTCAGCCGCTGGGCCGATTAGATTGGGTGCTCATATAATGCATGGGAGATGAAGGATAATGTTGCTTTGATTGTTGCTGCTATTCTGCGATCCTTGTGCCCCATGTTAGCGGTGTCCTATAATTTCTAATTTCATTTTCTTGAAATGGCCCTGCAGAGAGGCCCCTTTATCTTGCCATAATAGTTTAGAGGTGAGCCCCATTAACCAAATTAGTTTTTCCAAGCATTAGCACCATTGGTAGAATCCCTCAGCTCCCATAAAGGCACACCATGGCGTGTTTCCACAGCCTCCCTGCAGCACCAAGCTAACATCTCATTTTTAAGATTTTCTCATTCTCAGGCATTTTGGTAAAGTCCTTCTAGTACCAAAATACATCTAAATCCCTTTAAACACCTTCACACTGCACATACCTTATATTCCCATATCCACCCCACTACTCTGGATATTTCCCTGTAGGCTCCAGACTGCTCACTGAGATGTGGTAGTGATCAATGGCCCCTGGCCGCTCTGTCAGGAGGGTCCTGGGCTCCAGGAATGGAGGTATTAATAATGCAAGGTCCAAGCCTGTCATATCTTCCATTAGCAGAGAGGAGGCAGGAGCTACATCGGATGATTGATTACTAATTAGATTAATTGCCATCTTTTTTAAAAAAGAAAGAAAAAAGGCTGACAGTGTACTGGAACAAGGGACCTGACATGTACAAGAGTAGTGACGGTGGAGAGATATCCACTGAGGCTACAAAAAAAAGAGAAAAGAGTAGACCACGGTTTATGAATGCTTGTTTGTCCTCTGAAATGACTGTACAATTCAAAACATTTTCCCAAGCCTGTGTACTAAATAAGAATTCAATCAAAATCTAGCCGACTACCTATTACTTTAAAAATGTCTAATAAATTGCTCAGTTCTCTGCGGGCCTCTCTCTGTTAGTACATCTGATTACAGCAAAGGAAAAGCACTAACTCAAAACGACACTAGTGTTATTTGCCGTTTTTCATTTGAGAGAATACCACCTTCCCATTACCACGTTTCTGCCTTGTTAGCTATGGCTATGGAAAACATGACATGATAATACCCACCGCTCTCCAGCTTCTGTGTAATGATGGTGTTGCTCAACAGCTATTTGCTTAAGGGTGCAGAGGTGTGTGGAGATTGATTTCCACTTAATCTCCCTGCTAAGAGATAAAAGTAATAAAAATGCACATCAAGGATGTGGCATGCGTGTTTGTGTCCGAGGGGTTTAGAAGAGCTTCGAAAAAAAGGTAACGCTGTTAATTAAATCAAGAAATTCATGCATCAACATCTTTTCTACACAGTTTATTGAAAAGATTAAAGTGTGTACTTGTGAGGTTAAATTGAAAATGGTTTGCCCATATTTCAGAATGACACGTGTCTATGATTAAAAATCAATTACTGGCCACTTAGTGTCTTTGTATAACCTCCAACATGATGAATGTGATGCTTTTTATTTGAGGACATACTTATTAAATTGATCAGTGTCGTGTGTAGGAAGTTGTTATATTAAATATTAATTATCCTTGGTTTTAATTAACAGTGTAAGTGTCTTGTGGTCAAAAAGTTTTCGCATCTTGATACCAAAATTATTACAAATCATTGAATATTGTATTAAAACTGACATTAGGCCTAAAAATACCAATCGCTCAAGCCCAGAATCAACATGACTGCTGCAATAAGCAGAACTTCATTCCCAACAAGTGTTGAGGCAGGCATGCATGAGTTCCTGAGTATGAGACTAATTGGCACACTGGTATGGCCACACTAATTACACACACCCACACTCAACATAAATAACCTTACATTTGTGAGGGGATAATGCCTTCCAAACAGGGAGCTGTGTGATTTGTACCAGCACAACCACGGCAAGTTGTATCCTGCTGCAATGCCTCTCGCCAGCCTCAATGGACAACAGTACGTGTGCTGCAAACACTCCACTTGACTTCCGGAAGAAAATTTAAAACATGCAACTGGTCCAACAGTAAAACTAAAAGGAAAGTCTGTCATTCATTTCCATCTCACAACTCATTATGACATAATGTCATCAGTGATGGGAGCTGGACCACCACTGGTGTGTTCCACTAGTATAGACCCTATGGTCCTCTTATCTCGTGACATGGATGATAATTGGTGGGTCTCCAAGTATTGTTAACAGTGAGATAAAGTCTTCTTGAGACAGATTATGGGGTCCATGGGCTGAAAAGCGTTGGTCTCACAACACACAAACAAAAGTTATTCTACAGTCTGCGAGCGTTAGAGATTCGATCCTTTCAGTTTGTTTTCTTTCAAGCAGGCACCTTGGCAGTGGGTCAAGTTGCGCAAGAATGTTATGCTTTGTTGAGAAAGGTTGAAATATTAGATCTATTAATCATTGTGCTTTTCTGAGTCAGTCCATGACTTCTGACAAAGGTAATGTACATATATAGAGGGTGGGCTTTGTCAGAGTACCATCACTGGAATCTGTTGGCCCTTCAACCGTAAAAACAATATAACAAGCAACTTTATCCAGCATTCAAATAAATGTGGAGTTCTGCCGCTGACCTTTAGATACTTTCAGGACTGATCAGAAACAAAAAAGGCTTGCGTATGCACTCTGTGACTCTATACTTGTCAGAAGCTGTTCTAAACTGTGATGAAACATGTGCAACAATCCACCGTCAGCTGTGTCTGTCTTGGCCTGTACCTGCTTTTCTCCTTCCCTAAGCTCACGTCTCCCTCCCACCTCCTTGTCTTAGCCCCTGTGGCTGACTGCAGTGACGACATGCTGTGCTAATTGAAAGCGACCCCGAATCGTCCTTTTTCCGAACCCCTCTGGCTGATACTCTCACTCTCCACCGGCGGTTGACAACTGGCCTTTCGGCTTCGGCACACTGCAGCGTGAACTCTGGCCTCACCGTGTCAGCCTCTCGCCCGTCTCCCTCTGTATGCACAAGATCGGGTCCAAAGGAACACAGAGTAGGAAGAAACTGCAGACTTGCACCTTTTCCTCCAGCGTTGCGGCACTAAAGTGCAGCAGAAAGTGTTGAGAACTGTTCCAAAATATAAGAAAGCAGTCCTCAAAGGGTAAGGAAAATAAAGGTTTATGTGGGGTTAGAGCCTAAGTGCTGCATATTATTGTATACACAGGAAAATGAGTGTACTATGAGTGTCTAAGCCACCATCCATTGAACACGCTCTGCATATTCTGAAGGACAAAAGCACAAACCAACTAACCTAATAGATGAGCTACAGCTGCAGCACAGACAACATGATTAGATTGTCCTCATGCTTAATTCTTTTATCAAAGAGCAGTGATATTCCACTGAAACAAAACGCTTGTACCTGCAGTGGTTCAATAGAGGTGGGCTGCTCTTATCACCCTCACTGAACAGGACTGGGGCCCATAATGTAATAGCCTAGCAGCATGCTCATAAATCACCAGAAGAGCCTGCATGCCAAATGCACTGACACTCCCAATCTGCCAACCTGTGTCTTTATTAAAGAGCATATTATACTGAAAGGTGCCCAACCACCCCGCCCCACCCCCACAGTTATCTTGCTACAAACACAACTCATATTTATGCAAATACAGGAATACGAATTCTTTCCTCTGCATACAAATATACTGTAAAGATGTTATCTACAGAATACAGAGGCAGCTTTGTTTTTACAAGTCCTCAACCTCACTCTTTACAATGGCAGCCATTGTCGTCCTCCCACTGTGAGTGACACGTCACTTTGGATGTATAAATGTCTATTCATATGTGATTCGCTTTGGTGCATCTTTCTGGATGTTATTGACCAGAAGAGAGCGAGAGTGTGACGTTTGTGTGTGGATACTTTATGTGTGTTTCTGTGCATGCTCTGCTTTATTCATGCGTTTGCATTTGTTTTATCCCTTTCTTCGTCTCCTTCCAGTAACTGACTGCTAAATTGGAAAATGTCAGAAGAAACGACAAAGAAATGGCAAGGACGCCAAATGTGGTATAACTAAAAGCCTTATGTCGTGAAACAGAACTGCTCTGCCCTTCAGTACCCTAAAACGAACACATTTTATGAATACTACAATAAAGAAAATGAACTCAGTGTATGCATATCATAAAACCTTAAGGCACTAATTAACACCACAAAAACCTAAATTATTGAAATAACCTTTTTATTAAATCTTTTTGTTCAATGTCTTCCTTAACTCCATTCATTGAAAATGTCTTGAACATCTTCAAACATGCTGCCCCTATTAATTTTAATGAGTGGCTACTGTAAGCGTCAGTGTAAAAGTTTGTTTAAGTTGAATAAAATATCGACAGTCGAATCTGATACACGTAAGAACAATTCTTCTTGTAGAAATCCATTATGTCAAATCTCTGCATGCTCTGAGCTATTTGTGATTTATTTGTGACAACTAGACAACTAAAAATTCTGCAGGCCTTCACATTGCTCCCAACCAAAATAATGCAAATGATTAGCTGAGAGGCAAAACATTAAATCCCTCTCTCCCACTCCACTCCCACTTCGCGCAAACACAAGACGCACCCCTTGGTAAACACCAGCAGCAGAACACATCCTGCAAAGAAGGCCTCACTGCTGCGAGAGAGAAATGTAAACAGCTCACAAACCCTCAGTACAGAACTTGTTACACTCTAGAAATTAAACATTAGTCTGAGGTGTTAGCTAGGAGGTTTTTCCTTCTCCGGACTCCTGTGGCTGCAATCTGACCAGTGGCAGCGGTCCAAGGCAATCTCTGAGGACCATCCTCACCCACAGAGCTGCTGATTCAGATTTCTAGCCACGTAAACACCAAGACTCAAGTGTTTCCTCCACGGGCTATTTGAACCAGTTTCCTAATTATGCAAATGCAAAATAAAAGCTACACAGAAATGCATTTTTAGTTTCTAGGACATTATGAAGATATGGTACAGTGCCACACTGGATCTTATAGGACACAAGCAAAAAGATGTTATCGTAGTTCTTCCTGCGCACACATTCTTTGCATTGCTGTTGGTGATAACTGCAGCAGATGAGGTTTGCACCATCACGAGTATAGCAGACATGATCACTCACCCAGACACAATCAGATTCGAGAAGAAACCTTGTGTGGGTCACGATGCTGCTCGCACAACCTCGAGCAACACGTCACTTCCTTCTACCTATACTGCCTCGTAGTCACCTGTCCCAGCATTACACAGCCTGTTCAAAGCCGGACAGCAAAGGATGAGCGGAGGGAGGGAAAGAAAAAGCTGGGCTCTAGTTGCACACATTATGCATCCTGACAATACAAATCAAACGCAGTCTCACAGCAGTTGAAGCTGAGCTGCTGTTTGTTATCTTGTCTGATGCGGAAAGTGCGACACGCAGGCGTATGGTGAAGGAGAGCGAGGCAGACAGGTAATCCAGGATTACAGCGCCGACATGTCATTTCTGTGGACGTGTTATTCCTGCTCCATCGTCTTTTGTGTGAAACGTAGGGGTGCAACCCCATCTGTCTGTTCCATCCTCTCCTCTGGCACCCATCAATGGCGCACCGTGGACCAGCATAGACGACGAGATAATGAGCTCCCGTTTCCTTTGTCAACGCCATCCCCTTTTTCCGACAGTCACACTCTTAAACTCTGCTTTGCCTGTTTCCTGGTGCGCAGAGCTTTTCAGTAAACAAGGCATCTAGATGATGGATGAAATTTCATATCGTCTTAAAATCCCTCCAACAGGCAGCCACATGTGGACAGTCAGCCACAAGTAGTTTTCCATATGCTGAAGGGGGAGGTGACTTAACAGCGGGAAGAAACTCATTTTTACACAAACAAGGAAAGAAGATATTTCACAGTTAATGAACTTAACAATTTCAGTTTACAGCCAATCTAAACGTAAGAGGCTGCAGTGACAGATAATGTCCTTTAGGTCTACAAACAGCAGATGTACCCGTCCTCCTCTTGGTCTAAGTGGATCCCCAAAGCCATTTAAAGCAAACATGATGCAAATAAAGTCTACCTTTTCTCAAAGGAATGTTTTCATTTTTGAGTGTTGACTCTTAAACTCAAGTGCATCAGCTCAGAAATTACAGACACTTGCCGTGTCAATGGCTTAAAAAGAAAAGTCATGGACACCTAGTGGACGGAAATAGGTAAGTATAACTGTTACAGTACATTTCCTGAACTCCTCATTTATGGATGTTTTCTTTGTTTATGTACGTACTGTCAGCTGTTGAGAGCGAATGAGAGTGGTCCCAGCTTCATTTAAACAGTGAGTCTGCTGACAAGCCAACAACAGGGACCTGATTCATCACACACACACACAAAGTGACAGATCTTCATTTACTATGTTGACAGCCGATCGTGTCCTTAGTGTGTCATGGGATGGTATCTTCATAAACTAGAGTCCCATTCGGATCACCATTTAAAGCAGTTTTGTAATGTAAAGAGCATGCATATGATGCATATGCAGGGGAAGTTCAAAGTTCGTTCAGACCTACCAATAAAGGTACTAGCAACAGAAAAACGAATGACTTACTCACCGCACCTATTCAGTGTCCCATGTGAAGGAACAGGTGAATTTGGAACAGCATTCTCTATTTGACGCAGGTTCCCCGCTTGGAATTTTTCTCTCTCTTCTCACTCATCACTGGGGCTGGTTGGGGGAAGAGCCTGGCCACATTCCTGGAGCTGCATCTACATATGCATCATGACATTTCCAGTCGAGTGGCATTCTCTCCCCTACCTGTGTGTGACTGTGGTGTCTGACACGAGCGAGAAATTCATGCACCATCCGCCGTGACGAGGAAACACATAAAAAAACATCCAGGGACGGACTCAGAAGTGTGTAAATGCAGCTCAAAAGCAAAAAGTAGGAAATAAGACAAATCCTTGTATCTGCTTTAAAAGCTAGTAAAGAAAGAAGAGTGAGGTATTAACCAGAGATGTCTGAGCTGTAGATGAGTTACTCATGTGTCTGACAGTGCTCAGCTTTTTCTTATTTATTTTTGTTTGTTATTGTATGAAGCCTCCAGAGTTACATTGGAATTTTGTAGAAATGTCATTGAATTAAATGGCTTAAAGACACGTGACTTCTCTTTCTATATGAATAATGAATCTGAAAACCTTCATTTGTTGGGATTCTGATTCTGATTCTTTTTTCTATTGCAGGTTGCTTACATGTTTTTCAGGTGTTGAATGAGCTGTAAGAGTGTGTTTGCACTCAGCGTCCGTCTTTGCAATGCAAACAGCAAATAAGGATCGTTCCATCAATCACTTAAAATGTACACGATGTTCAAATAAAAACACACGGACACAGCTGTGAAAATAGCTGTGGTTTCTGACAGATTCAACACACACACACTAAACTGAATCAAATTTGATTTCTGTACTCCATTACTTTAGTACTGTACTCCCAGCATGAGTGCGTGTGTCTCAGTGTCTGTCTTTTTCTCCAAAAAGAAAAATGTATATCTGGCCCAGTTGTTAGTCCAGTCCCTGTGAAGTTAGTCTGCCCAACACCAAGGGTGAATCTACAGATGTCGAGGGGGCCTTGCCCCTCCAGCTGCTCCCCTCAACTATTATGTACTTAAAAGCATACTTTTAAATGTGAATATAATCTAATCAGTAGTGTATCTGCACAGTCTGTGCGTGTCCTTTTATTCCATTATTACTGAAATTGTTCCATTTCAGGGACGGACCTCGCCCCCCCTTCCCCTCCGTTGTGTTCCATGTCCCTCCCACATGGTGTGGCATGGCACGTGCCCCCAATGCCCCGCGTGATGCGTCCCTCCCACGCAATTGCTCCAGAAATTGCTAAATCTAGTTCTAAACAACTACCTTAATAAAATGTAGATTCAGTCAGGTTCTACTCGCAGTCTTTATGATGCATCACTCTACATTTCATTTCACTCAAATGTCTTTGTTGAAGATCATGATTTCCAAGACACCCCTTTGGTCTATTCAGTGTTATTTTACAGTAACTGTAGAAGAAGAGTTCTGGCACAGCGTTTAGACAAGCTAATGTTTCCCTCCTCCCTACTGACTCTTTATTTCTGTCTGAGGGAAAAAAGCATATTTTTCTTGCGAAAGCAGCTGCTAAAACAAAGACACAATGAAAAACACAGAACTTGCTGATGTCTACCAAACACATTTTCTTCTCTGTGGAGTAAAGCTAACCTCTCACCTGGTTTAGTAAGAGAAGCTCAAAAAAGCCGCTTTGCATCGTCAGTGCAGTGAAAAGCAAACTGGCACATGTTTACCAGCATGAAGGAAATCTTCAGTATCAGTCTGCAACAACATTTGCTTCACAGACGCTTTCATTCCGCACATGTGCGAGTGACGAGCCTCGTTCCAGAAACTCTGCTCTACTTTGTCCACATTCCAGTCTGAATCACGGAATCCGTGTTGACAAACTGTAAACACTGGGTGGCAAATACACAGCGCTAGCTAAAGCACTCGCTTTCAACTCCCCCAGAGCGTTTGCCAATTGCATGAGTCATGACAGTCGAAATGAAAAGACGGCCTGACCCCTTCATTTTTCTTAGGAGGGACTGTTCATTAATGACTGGGCCTCGGCCCTAAGTCAGCACGCAGGCACAGAGCAGCGAAGGCCAGGAGGGCCATGAAGCGCTGCTCGCACTCACCGCCGTGTCATGGCCTGGCACAGGCCTGTGCTGTGGAAGGGAGGCTCTTGGAAATCAGTGGGGCTTGGCCTGGCTTCACTCTTGCCTCAGCCTGCTAATGGCTTTCCAAGTTTGAGGCTGCCATTTGTCAGCGTGACTGATGTCCGTGCCATGAAGATCAATCTCTTTCCACCATCCGTCTCTTCAGCATCAGAGAGAAGCACAGCGATCTGCCGTGTTTGGCCAGAGCAACGTGGATGTTCTCCAAGATTCAACGGCCATAAAAGGTCAAGTTCAAACTTAAAGGTAGGGCAGGAGTTGTACTGAGAAATATGAAGGAATATATCGACTGGAGACTTGAACTTTAACAAGAACAAAAAAAAGCAGAACCCACACAGATCTGAACTGCTTTTAGTTGTATTTGAGAACCAAAGGTCTGCTCTCTCACCCCCTCTTAGAACATTAGGTGATACTTGCAAACTGGAATCAATCAAACACGCACGATTAAATAAATAAATAAATAAATAAAAGGAGAACGTTTGTTATTCTGTTTATTTGGTGGAGAGAAAAGGGAGTGAGCAAGGTGTGGTGAGCAGGAAAAAAGCTGAATAAATGAAATGAAACAGAGCAACAGAGCGAGGAGAACAGCTGAAAGAGACTGTGTGGCCCCAGGTGAGCCCTGTGGTGGGTCACCTCATAGTCCTGCAGGCTGAGTAACACTGACAGGTCAGCTGGAGGACTCGCTGCCAAGAGAAACCGTCAGAGGAAAGAACCGGGCACAGGCGTGTAACCCCAGCGGTACAGACGGTAACCTATACACGCAGACACTACAGTACATGCAAACAGACACACAGGATCATTTCCTTTTCAATCTACCACACAACAACGGAGCCACTGTTTATTGACCTTTGCCACGGCGCATTTCAGCAGGCAATCACTTCTTTGGCTCGAGGCACAGAAATATACTAAGCCGAGCTCTGTTCTGTAAACCCACATCATACAGCTGGCCGACACACATCACATCTCAGGATGCACATCGGGATGTGTGGCGAGCCCCTGACAGCCACAATTATTGGATCATCAGAGAAGACAACTTGTTGTGGTAATCATCATTAGTGCAGAGATAAATCAATTAAAGGCCTGTGTATACAGGCACATGTCTAAATGCTCCGTATTTATAACATTACATTTAATAGATACACTCTGGTCCACAGTGGAATCCTGTGAAAACCATTAAGTGCCCACTTACGCTGGAGAGGCTGGAATCTGAAACAACTTATGTTTGGTTTAAATGCATAAAAGATTCTTATACAGGCTGAGACACTCCGTGGTTAAATTCTTTGGAGACATTTCCTGTTTGTTTAACTGATATTTGGACTCTCTCCATACTTTGCAGGAATAAGAATTAGAGGCGGGGAAGCAGTCGTACAGGATCCATCAAGGTGGCAACCTTCTGCTGCAGAGTGAACACTGGTGACAGTGCAGGTGGGCAGGCTGAGGCTTATCTGCCAAAACAGCCAAGATTGCACCACACCTCCCGCTGCAACACCTGCCACGACCCAGCGACCACACGCAGAGAGAATGAGAGGGTAGCAACAGGAAGGGAGAGGCGAGAGAACAGAGAGGGAGAGATGTAGGAGATTCTGGGAGGATCATTAGAGCTCCTGGAAGGTGGCGTTTGTAAAGAAAGCAGAAGATGACAAATAAAGTGTGACTGAGCCCTGGAAATGTTTGTGTGCTTTTTATGTAGCTTCTAAACCAATATGAAACTAAAATGTTTCTAGATTGTTTTCTAGTGTTTTAATGTCTAAAGACAAGAATCCATGTAAAAACAGAAGCTGGGTTTCTCCATCAGAACACTGCTGCAAAATTATAACGAGTATTATTCAGCATCAGCGTGTAACATAAAAACCTGGGTCTACTATTTTCTGTACCTGTTGTGTGTAAATGACATCAGCCCTGCTCACGACTCAAGCTCCAACACACCGTCACTCCACCGGGGACATCGCAACATTCCTAAAATCATCATCCAGAGCGTCTTAAGTGTTGACTAAGCAGCTCCAGGGTTTCGTGACCAAGTGTGAATGTGAGATCCCTGGTGTCAATTTAACTGGGACCTTAATATCATCATCTGAACCAAACGTGACAAATTCTAGGGCAGATACGACAAACATTACCCATGTGTAAGGGCAGTTGATTACATAGCAGCATAACAACAACGACTTTAAAGTGTTTCATTGAGGCACATCTCAAGCATATAAGCAGAAGCTCCTCTTCCTGCAGTGTAACAACCTTACACCAGCGCTGTTCTGATTGATGAAAGTGCCATGTCTGCAAACGCCTCTTTTACATAGCGGCAAGCTTTCTCTGCAGCTCGCCATTCATCATGTGGCAGTGGGACGGCTGCATTCATCTTAATGCATTACAGACCCAAACAGGTCCGAGGTCACGCTGCTGCCATGAATTCCTCTGTGATTCTAAAAGGGGGAGGAGAGATTAGGTTTTTTTCTTTATGAGGGGCGCAGAGAGTTATGAGCAAGACAGTACTGTCACTTTAATGTTTGTATCACCTACTAACCGTGGACAGGTCATCAATACATACACCCCCAGGAGACTGGAATGTTTTACAATTGGGAAAGGATAAATCCATCCTAAAGAGGCTTTAACCCAGACAAATGCCTGCTGGCAGCATTTCTTTGCATTCCTGAGTCACTGACTTTACACGTCATCTTACTGCTCATGAGAAAAATTAAACAGCATGTGACAAAATGTTGTATAATGTACTGTGTCCTGTGACTCCAGTGTGTCATGGAAACATCATCGGGACAGGCGCAAAGCCTACACCACAAGCTAGCAAGAGGTTTAGCAGGCCGTTAGAGCGTCTGATAGGGCGTTAGCTCACGATTCTATTAGAGTTATCGAAATGCACAATAACAAGGTGCACAACCATAATTATGCTGAATATAGCTCCAGCATAATGAAAAAGGCTTTCAGCTGTTTATATTTACTCACCTTTAGTGAGAGCACCCTGAACACAATCATTTTATGCTCACACTGCGCGGTTGTTGCCCAACGGAGTAAATTACTGCTCATCATAAAACGAACCAGAGCGGCAGAACATCACAAAGTGGTGACGTCCGACAACGCTTGATGTGAGACACGGCTTACACACATGCTCTGTCCATTACTAATCCAGGTGAAGCTTTATGATCCTTTCCTGGCTGTCAGGAGGAAATTTAGACTGCAGAGGAACTTAAAAAGTCAGAAGGAACAGAGTAGAAACTGGTGAGTGTAGAGTAATACATGAAAGATCAGAACTTTATACACCCAAGAAAGAGAACTACTTTTGTTACTTGAATTTAGCGTCGTGACTCGTCGTGTTCATTAGTTACCACATAACTGGACTACACTCATTTTGCTATTAAAGAGCATTATAGAATACCAATCAAAATATATTTTTCATGACTACTTACAAATCATTTAGTTTGACTCCAGGTATTTATTTCATATTAGCTCAGTTTAGATTGTTTGGATCAGTGTTATTCCAAGCTAAAAACATCAATTCTGCTTTTGCCTTTTTATACATTTACACAGTTTAATGTGTTATAATTCATAGTAACACCATATTTGTGACATAAATTCAAAGTAGAACTTTTATGTACAGTATAATTTGGTGGAAATACTCTGTAGCCTTGGGTCTTTATGGATTAATCTGCTGCAATAAGTAGTCTTATGTTAACAACAAAACATACAAAAAAAACAGGGAAAGAAAAAAGTAAATCACTTGTTGGACTGGTGACTGTTGCTAAGATGCATACAGTCTGACAGTGCTACCTGTTGCATTGAATACTAAAGGCACTTAGGCAAAGTGTTTGCCTCAGCAAGTGAGCAAATACTTTTATATTTTGCTTTTCCCGCTCTCCTTGGCAAGACGGTGGGGGTAATTGGCATGCAAGCTTCAGCAGGGCAGTTAAATGAGCCAGGTCTCGAGCTCGGCCACAAGCACAACGGCTCTTCTGTGCCCACAAAATTAGTTTAAAGCAGTGATTCAGCAACAGGCTGAGACCTGTACAGTTCCACTGCCATCCATCACTGTGAATCCATTTCTCTGGCACAACTGAGCCACGTTATCACACTCCACTTCCCACACAGCGGAGAGTGCGGCAGCAGGTACAGAGAATGTCAAAAGACAATGGCTGAAAACATGCAGGTTTTCACTCCTGATGGGCTGAGGTCATCCATCTATTGGGCAACCGTCAGTACATTTTCATAACCATCTTTGTAGGCAAAAGCAGAGATTCTAATTTTAAAGCAATCACTGCCTTTTAATACATAAACTATTTCAAGGTTGCTGTGATTAGGTTGAACCTTGCATCGCAACAGTGGTGGCTGAGATCCAAATGAACCCTGACGTATCAATAAAGCAGTGATCAAAACGCCATTGAGAAACAACTGGGGGTTTGGAGTGGGAGCCGAGGTCAGGATTGACTAACCCCTGTTCAACTATGTGAACAGTTGGAGCTTACGTGGGAGGAAGATTTGTGGCCAGGATAAGGGAATGATGTTGAAGAAGGTAGGGGGGTGCCAGTTGATCGAATCTTCTCATTAACTAGTCCAGTCCTGGAGAGAGCTAGACGAGGAGGAGAATGAGTGGGCAGGAGGGAGGATTGGTTTAATGAAGACTCCTGCCGCGAGGGTTCGTCTCGCCTGCTGTGGGCCCTGTGAATGAGCCTGGCCGACAGATGGGCTGAGGAATTGATCAGTAAAGATGGTCTGCGGAGATCTGCACGCGCTCAGATGCCGTGTTTTAGCTGAGGTGCCGTACATGATCAAAAGCAATGACACGTCAATAATAATTACTACTAGTGGGAGAAAACTCCACCTACAGTTAGAGGCACACAATCTAAATTGGAGTTTCATCTGAACTGACAGCAAGAGAGGGCCCAGAAGAAGTCAAAATCAAACCACTCGTGTCTATGATTTATCAAACAGGCACGTCTTG
Source organism: Microctenopoma stevenorrisi (assembly GCA_032270685.1). NCBI lineage: Eukaryota > Metazoa > Chordata > Actinopteri > Anabantiformes > Anabantidae > Microctenopoma > Microctenopoma stevenorrisi. Next base: position 1,707,905 of record JAUMTR010000008.1, on the reverse strand, counting down.
GATACTGAAACAAAGGACTGCTGGCTCTCAGATCTGCCCAGACCACTGATTCTGGGGCAGCAGACATTTAGAAATGGAGGCTATTTGGTATCTTGGTCCCTTGTCTTTCTGATGTGCTTCTGAGAGCTGTCCCACTTTCAGCCCAGGCTCTGTGTGGCATCTATCTTTCACACGAGCGACAATGTCCCCCCCCTGCCCTCTGCTGCCACTCTCATTTTCATCGTTTATTGTTCCAGGCTCAGAGATTCAGCCTGGCAAAGCAAGCCCCGCAATTCTGTCATCTTCACAAGCTCAATGCGTGCCTGCGTGGCTGATAAGCAAGCAAACAGAGTTGATGAAGAAATCACAATACAGCACATACACTCCCACTGGAACCAGGAGGAGTCCTATTCAGGTTAAGAGGTTTAAAGATCACTGCTGGTACTAATAAAGTGTATGTGTCTTTTCCACAAAGGAAAATACTGAGCATACCACTACAGTCTCATATTGGTAAATTTAGCTCGTATCAGTCTGGTTTATGTGACGTCCGTTTGGCATTTAGTCCACAACCAGTCCATGTGTCTTATAGACATAAAGTAGACGACAAAACGATTCTCCTCTTCTTACCTGCTGTTTGTCCATGCGATTCTTTGTCAGGTATCACAGAGACATCTCTGAGTGCTTTTAATCCTTCCTGCTAAAAAAGATGAAACGTTATTTTAGGCTACAGTTCTAACTCTGGAGAAAAGCACATGAACGATTAAGTACTCTACAAATGTACCCTTCATGCATTTCCTGCAATTTTCCGCCATGGGTTTTCGTTTAGTTAGGTACCTATTTTCCTGCTCGCCATGCAAGTCCTTTTGCCAAGACACACGTTGTGAGATGTTTGTGAACTATTCGATTTTCAATATATGTCACTCAGATTTGAATAGAATTACGCACAACTCCAGCTAACGCCGAACACTAATGACAGTTTAAGAAAAACAGGAAGTTTGTGTGAATCGGCCTTTGAAATAGGTCACTCAAGTTACCTTTGTGGTGATGATCCATAGGTTGGCAAATTTAGAAAGGAAATGTCCTTATAGTCCAGTTTAAACACAAATTCCATCACACTGCAGTGCTGGGACAGGGTTGTGTGGCTGTGACACATTTCTTTGACATTCGTCAAAGGACTGTAACCGACCTGGCAAAGAAAGTGCATCAAGCTTGACAGATTCTTGTAGTTAGATCTGTGGTGCCCTGGGGGTGCTTCAATACCTTCAACAATTCAGGCCTAACATTGTCACCATGGTTACCACTGCTCGACACCTCTGGCAATTGCAAATAGACTGACCACAGTGGAACATTTGAGACGACACTGGCAGAGCCTCTGTGCATCGTCACACAATAAAGATCTCGGGGTATGAGGGAACAGTCACTGAGAGCCAGTCACTTTTAGACTAAGTAAAGAACTTGTGGACAAAAACAGCTAAGGGTGAAAAGGAGGACAGCGCTGGCAGGGTGTCCAACTCCAGCTGGCGAATAGTAGAATGTTAATTAGGCCTGCACCGACAAGACACCTCCTTCTTAAATGTCACATCTTCGTGAGAAGAGTGGAGAAAAGCTACAGGTTTGGTTCCGGACAGGAAAATGCTGCCATGGTTTGTTTACCTTTCCAGTAGCAATTTCTTTGCTTCTCTTTTCCCCAAGCATTTCCTCCTAACATTCTCGTGCTCCTTCTCTTAGTCCTTCTGTTATTCTGTTTACTCTGTGATGTATGGCTCCATTTCAAGTTAAGCATCCCCCACCACCTCACTTTCTTTTAACTTGAATAGATTACAAACCGTGCAACTGTGCAGAAACAAGATTGATCTTAGTTTAAATAAAAAGAACAGAAAAAACAGGGCTGGAGGCAGCAGAGGAAGCAAAATATAGACTACAATAGCACTTTAATGCATGCATTTTTACATAAACATCTTTGATTATAGCCGCTGTTGAGTTGCAGGGCTCGATAGAGGCTCAGAGGCCAAATATCACTGTGGTTTGTAATAAGCCGGGAGAATGCCTTAACCTTTTAAATGGAGGCCTCGTTATCAGTCTGCTCTCACAGCTTAAGAGGGCCAGAAATTCTGATGATAGGGCGTCAGTGACGAACAGTTGGACAACAGACCTGCTGAATGAGTTAATAGAACTGTGAAACTGTACGTGACATAAATCAAAACAGGAGTTCAATTACCAGCAATACTTTTTCAAATCAGGTCTCTGGCTGTGCTCGTTAGTATTTTTCATAATATACGTAGTTAATAGTGTCTGAGAAACAGCCCAGGGTTACTATGGATATTAAGTAATATTTAAAATTACTTGAAAAAAAACTAAAAATAAATAAATAAATAAAACTAAATTACTTGCAATAATAACTGTCTCCCTCAAGACTCAAGACCGAAATTAATCACACAGGGCAAGTGAATTGGAAAATGAATCCCTCCTGCCAAGGTGGGAACAGGACTGTGAGACTGAAAAGAGATTCAGGGCATTTTCTGGTCATGACACTTCTTATGAAAACTAAATAAGTTAAGTTTTGTAATAGTGTTTGTGGGGGCGAATTCATTCCTGGAATAAAAAAAGGGTTGATGGGAAACACATTTAATTGGACGACCTAAGCAGTTAAATGAAGGAAAAAGATTTGAGGCAGGAGCATGGGGTCATAGTAGGCGGTGCTCTTCCCTCCACCAGTAGGTAAAACTATTTTACATTCTCCCGTTGGACAGTAAAAGGAGAAGCATCTGAGTCTCATGGAGCAGTGTAAAAGAAATAAAACCTGTCCAATGTCTAGGCAGCTGAATGGTTTATACACAGGCTGCCAGCTTACATTACATCTCAGTGTCACCATTTGTTGGGGAGCATCAGGGACACACTAAAAGAGTGGGCTCTACCCCAAAGCCTGGCAGAGTCGCTGAGCCACCAGAGAGGGAGGGCAGAGGTAGACACAGGTAAAAAAGACAATGTGAAGAACACCGTGACAGAAAGGAACACAGGAGGGGAGGTTGACAGAGTGTAAAAAGAGACAAAAAAATACTCGTGCATGCTAATCCTGTGGAGCGCTCTCTCATGTGGGAAAAAAAGAAAGGACTACTGAGCTAGAGCTTGGAACTGTCAAGGGATTGGACATGTTTGTTATGCAAGCAAAACACAAACAACAACAGGCCAGGCCTGAAGTCTGGGAGTTTATGGACATCTTACAGCCGCGCCTTGTTTCGTCAGCATGTTCACGCATAGAAAAAAGAAAGAAAAAACTTTGTTACTGTCAAAGGGATGCACGCCACGTCTCATCTTTCCTCCACCAGTAGCAGGGAGCGTGGGAACAGCTTTTGGAGCAATGAGCGGAGATGGAAGACTGACCCTGGCTTATCAACCGGTACTTGCAAAGCACAACTGTATGTCTGATGTGGCCACCTGCCAGATAAACAGTACATCTGATTGTTAGGTTTGAGTGGTGAAGTCTTCTGTATTTGAATGAACACATCATGGTTGTATCATGCTGGTGGTCCGCGAGCAAAGGAGCAAACGACCCAAATGTGTCTCTATCAGATGTCAGTCCTTGCGTTTGTATTTCCAGAGGCGGCACCAGCACAGGACGGGGAGGGGTTCTCCTCAGTCAGGGAGCAAAGGCAACATGTTAAACATGGCATCAGTGGAGAGACGCTCCTCCTGTAGCATCAGCCACAGTGAATGACAGAAGCAGTGAAGAGGCCTCTTTCTCTGAGCTGACACCACTGATTTGAATATCAAAACATGATGTAAAACGGTGATTAAAAGCCAATTACAGCTCACCACAATGAAAAGTCAATTAAGTGTTTCGGGGGTTGGGAGCGGGTTTGTGCCAAGGTGATGACAGGGGAAGCAGAGAACAAAAAGGGAACAATGAGGTAGACAGAAGGAGAGAAGCAAAGGGAAAAAAGAAAAGACAGTGGCTAAGAACAGACGCGGTTGGGTTAGAAGACAACCGTTTGGATGAATACAGCTTTGCCCTCAGATGTGCAAACATCGTCTGCTGCAGACAGCATTTCTTCATCTCCTGTCAGCAGGCAGTCATCAATTATGAACAACTTGCTTAAAGGCAGCACTCAATTAAGAGTCCAAATCCACTGAGAACAGAAGTGGGAATGTTTTCTGACAAACCCACCTGTCCTCATATTCAAATGGCTCCATTATCAAGTCCTAGAGCCTCCTGCCTGGCCCAGCTTCAGCTGACTGATGCTGCATCACTTATTTATACAACAGTAATGAACGGTGCATTTGAAAAGAATGTGGGGGTTGGAGAAAAAAAAAAAAAAACAGGATTCAGTCATGGTGCACAGTACAGCTGCCAGTGTGGTTTTTTTGATCGCACGCCCGGAGCCTATGGGAGCATCCGTGTTTGTCATTCTAAAAATGCAGCGGTGGCTGACACCCTAGGAGACGAGGCTGAACACAGTGCTGCCATACCTGCATCCAGTAAATCAATCTCTGGTCCCAGCAGGCTCCCCCAACAGGAAAACTGAAATTGCTAAGAGGCAAACTACTGCTGCTTAACCCCATTCTTTAATTATTGAGAAAAGCCTGAAATTGACAGAACGCACAACACACTCAACTCAAGAGGCCTGTTGGAGAGTAATGAAGAGGTTTGGAGCGGAGAGGGGATCGTTTTAGAAAGGCGCCAAGCCGGGGTAGATCTGTGCTGAGAGGATCTGTGTTCACGCTCGTCTCTCTGTTCCTGCCTTTCAGTTGTAAAGAAACGATGAATAAGGTAGAAAACTCAGTATGGTGCTGCTGTCCAACTTGGCAGTCAACAATTCCACCCTTCCAGCCTCAATTTTCTGTGTCACTCCACCCTCCCTCCCTCAGCAATCCACCCAAATCACCCCCAATCAAATCGTGCACGCACACAGAAACAAATTCTGCTCATGCATGCAGCTGTAATCAAGCACACAGCCCAGTGTTTACTACTGGCCTCCCAAGATATGAGGCTCTCAATCAGGGGTCTGGCATTAAAGACTGGAGTTACTTAAAAGAAAAATTGGACAGCGCATCAGTTGGGGTCAAAGACACAGTGAGGGCCAAGTGGTCATGTAGGCTGCCTTGTTCTCTCTCAGTAGTCACTGCCTGGCTATTGCCTGCCTTATTTCCAGGAAAAAGCAACTGGACAGTACTACGCATTTCCTCTGCTTGATCTCTTGGCTACCGTGGCCTCTCTCACACCACAAATACAAGTAAATAAATTAGTTTGGAGTTTTACTATTACTAATAGTAAACATGATTTATTAGAATCAATTAGTGAATATCAGAAGAGATTTGGTGATTGGCCAAGCAACTGCTCCAACTGCTGTCTCACAGCACATGCCTAAACCTGTTATTGATGCTCGACAACAAGTGAGTACAAGCTCTTCATTTTCATGTTTAATAGAGTGGACCCACTTCATATACCGGTTGAGCCGTTTTAAAATGGAGAGTTGCCAAGAGTACCAGTCAAATATCCCGTTCTCCTGCTGACAGGCAGTTTGTTCTAGTTTATTGTTCTTCTTTGCCTTTTAAAGCCTTCAAGTAACATATGCTAAATGCATCTCAGAAAGTGCCCAATGAATGCGTTTCTATATATGGGGAGCTTTTGCTGCCTGATTAAAAATCTTCCTGCACCTGGAAATGATTTGAAACTTGAACCACCAAGCACATGAAAACATTACGTGAAAAGCTATGATTTACAAATTAGGGGGAGAATTTTTTCAGAAAGCAATAAAGTAGGCTTAAAACAGTGATATAGTTTGGCTATTAGTTGTAGTAAGTATCCCACTTGCTTTGAACTTTGAACAGAAACGCGATTTAGGTACAATACGCTGTTTTACTCAGGTTTACGTCATTCAGTACCATTTAGAGAATACAACACCACAGCACCTGTCCTAATTAGCCAAGAATCACTTCTCACTGTCTTTCCCATAGTCAGAGTGAGGTTAAACTGGACTGTCATGACACAAGTATTTGCTTTTTCACTGCTTTAGGTTAGTCAATCACTGCTATTTTAAAAAACAGTTCACAAGAATATTATCTGTTTATCATGTGGCAGCTGTACTGACAGCTGCTGGCTGTGGGATGAGAGAGTGAGAGAATGTGAAACAATACAAGATGGCTGTATGCAAATGTACAACTTAAATCACGTGTGATCATGTGAACATTTCTGCACAAACCAAACACGCCAAGACAACCGACTTGCTGGAGCTCAGCTTTTGATCGTCATTGTCTGTTCTTTGGCTAAACAAGCTTTTATGACAGGGGTGGGGGAACAACTGTGGATGTGAGCTGTTTCTGCTGCTCAAGAGGCAAATTTCATCTGCTCACTTTGTAACAGTTTGGACAGTAGACAGCTCACTAGCACGCAGAAGCCAGGCAGCAATCCCCACATATCATCAGTGGCTTTGGTGGAGACAAAAAAGGGCTGGGTGTACAGAGAGGGCACTGAGACTGCATTTTGTTCCATTATGCATAATAACAATAACCAGAGACCCATGGTGTATTGCGGTAAGCTGCTGAGACGGTGGCCAAAACGATTCGGCCACAAGGAAAAATTCTATATGCCCGCTGGGCCAAACCTTAAAAATGCTGCATGACCATCCATAAATTCTCTTCTGAGAAGAGTTAGTTCACTTCTAGCTGAAAAACTTCAGCATGGTTCAGTGCCATTACCATTTGAAAAGGGAGAAGATGAGTGTAGTGGTGGGGGGCAGAGAGACTAGAGTGCAAAAAGAAAGGCTGGAGGGGTGCGCAGCAAGGGAAGAGCGGCTGACTTGTTGAACTTGGCGCATGGATGAGATTCATTTGTCAACAGAGCACTAGAGCTACTTCATATTCAGGTTTTGCCCTTGAGACAACATCAGCATGGTCTGAGCTGGTGTTATGCAGTTGGAAATTATATCTGAGCATATGGAGTACTGAGAAGAGACGGTAACAACCTTGAAAAAAATAATCCTCCATTTCATCAAACTCATAACAGCAAATATCCATGTTTACATACTTCAAACCAAAAGTAATATGAAACAAAAGACCTATATAGTTGAGATTTAAAAAAAAAACATTTAACGTTACTGTATCAACTTCCTACATTGCGTATGCATATGCCCTTTGGGGTAGGAATGAAGTATAACTAATAACAGATAAATAAGAATAATTTATGAGTTTCAAAGATGATAAAACTGGAAGCAGGTCACAAAGGGTGTGTATTCAAACCCCTTCACTTTTTGCAGCTTTTGTGCTGCAGATCCCATACTGATACAACTGTCATATTTTGGCTTTTACCATTTGCCAAAATTAAAGCTGAAATTTAGAATTTACAATAATATTTAGATGTTTTACTATAGCTCTGTAACCAGAACAGATGGCTGAGGTTTAACTGCCATTGTGTAAAGCTCTTCGTAGCGTAGTATTGCAAAGGTAACTGTGCACATCTCTACAAGTCGAGGATGTGGTGCATCAGTCAAGAACTGTGGAAAACTGACGTTCTCACATCACAGATAAATAAATTAAATAGGTATTATGGGTAATACATTAGACTCATCTAGGATAATACAGGGATCAAGTGTGATGAGGCTGCTCTGCACATGAGCTGAACTGACAGACTGGGAAGGAAATTATAATATATTATAACAAAGAATATATGTGTTATATATTCTCATATCTACACTGTAGCTTCAACTGTTTATTAGTCCTTTTATAAAGGAAGCAAAGGAAACTCCCAAGCTGACAGATTGGGAAAATCTGTGTCCACCCTTGTGTCGTCACATCTGTGATTTGTCAAGAACCAGTTTGTTCCCACCTTAGGGCAGTCCATTGTAGCCAAGTAGGCAGGTAATGACACCTGTTTTCAACCTGCTGGGTTCGACTCGCTCTTTGGCTGGAGTTTATTCTCCACTCCCTTTTAGCACAGTCCCACGCCCGTGTGGAAGCAAACACTCACACATACATAGACACACTGCAATCTTAGCCAAACTATTTCATGAAATGCTGAAGCAGAAATATTGGGCACAGAAGGTAGAGTATATGCTGCAGAGTGGCTGGTGTTAACAGTTGGTTGGGTCTACAGCAGTAAACATTTCCGGAGCCCTTGGGTTAATACTAAAAATTGATTGACCACTATATTAAAATTGACTCACTTCAATGCCAGACAAACCCTTTAGAAACAGCGTTTGACCACAAACAAGCCCTCAGATTTATGCAATCAAACATAGCAGCTCTTTAAAGCAAGATGAGTCACTCGTCATTTTCAGCTGTAAAAAAAAACGAGGTGGAAAATGACAAGCTTTTTAAGACTCCTCCAGATATGTAACAAGACATAAAAATACTCAGCTTTAAATAATATTGTGTGTCTGACAGGATTTGGCCACAAAAACAAATTCAATTGCCTTGTTAAAAGAACATCTCGATCTCCTGCCTACTAGAGCCAATGTCTCATTCCCTGCTCTCTTGAACTAGGATATAGGGTGAGTGTTGACAATCAAACATAACACTCAGTTTCAACACTCCTAGACAAGATGCTTCAAGAACTTCTTAAAGCTGGTTAGTGACTTTTATAAAAAAGTATGTGTTTTAGCATGAAAAGGCTGGTGGAAAATGCAAAACACTTCTTGAGGAAAGTAAATGACTCGTGACACCTCCTGAGCTGAAAAGGTCTAAGTGTTGATGACTTGATCTGAAGGGTATGAACAATCCAGCGTTCTTTAGCCCTCAGTGTTGACAGGAGGCTGGGACCGAGCACTGGACACCTCTTCAGGAAAACCGTTCTTGACAGGGCAGTGTGAGTGTAATAGATTTGAAGTTCTCCACTTGGTGCTGGAGAGTGCTGAATCGCCATGGAAACCTAGATGGTTGTTTGGCAGGTTTGAGCGGCTTTTGGTTTGAAATACTTTCAGTGGAGGGCTTTAGCAGCAGTGCTACTTCTCTCACGCTTATAAAATACCTCCATTTGCACGCTGCTCGCTGTCTCTGATCATCCTTTTTATTTCCCCCTCTTCTTCCTTCACAGCTCAGTAAGGCAATCACAGCCCTGTGGTGCAAGAGTTTCTTTGCTATATAGATAAAGGCTGGGAGGTTGTCAGTAATGACGGGTCCACCAGCGATGAAACTTCCCAGAGCTGCTTGTTTCAGCAGTAATTACGATGGGGCAATGGTGCACCGTGACTGGCTCTAAAAAGCTTACCAAGCCTTTTGCTTGTGATGCCATGTCAACTCCTTTATGGTAGGCAAGTCAGTTGGATATGTAAAAAGAGGACTTAAAAGCTAAACAAAATGTGGGAAACAAAGAGGTATAAAGCCTAGGCAGCAGACGTGGCGCAGAGTGATTTAGAGGCCGGGCAGGGGGAGGGGAAGACTGGGAAAGTACTGGGAAGTCTATGAATAGGGATGAGATTGGCTCATTGGTTCCCCAATCACACCTCTGTTGAAGAAGGTAGAGAATGAAATAAGACAGGTGAAAAGGAATACAAGAGTGGACAAAACAAATAATGTGGGAAGATGAAGGGCTCCATGATGAAGGAAGACGTGGGAAAAAAGGCCTTCCTGGGTATATCGGAAAGGGCTCTGCTGTACCACAAAGAGAAAAACTAAAAAAATAAAATCTTATCTCGCTTTTCTGTGCCACTTTCTCTGAATTCGGGCCCCCCCATCTCAACTGCTTTATCCTCGCCTCCTGTTCTGATCCCCTCCACCCACTCTCATCCCTGTGATCTCAGAGACACACAGGTGCTTATGAGAAGAGCGCTTAACCACCTTCTCCATGGATGAGCACTGCCAAAGGTTTGTGCTGATGTGTAAAGAAAATCAGGGCGTGAGCACCAGCCATGGAGAGAGGGTCCCGCTTCTTCATCCCATTATTGGGAAGAAACTAAACACACAGAGCAGGGGGCGAAGCCTGCTGAGGGGAGATGAATGAAGATGAACTCATTTCGAACACGCACACATGTGGGGGTATGAAAAGGTCGATATTATTGAAAATGGTGAGCGTTGTGGGGGGCGGTCTCAGGACAGAGTGGAATTTAATGAACGTGTTCAGCTACCATTGAGGAGTCATCTATCATAGGTCAGTCACATGGCGCAAAATTGTGGGCTGAGGGTGGTTAAGGAGTGCTTAATTCAAGTCAGACTCCTCCAGAGAAAGAAACCAAAATAAAATAGGTGATTTATAGGTCCATATGTAAATATTAAATATACATTTTACTGAGATCCCACCAGACTCAAACTACATTTCCATATTTGAAATACTATATTCCATTCATCCATTATCTGCTGCTTATCCAGGTCAGGTTGCGGGGGGTGCTGGAACCTATCCCGGCTGTCTTCGGGCGAGAGGCGGGGTACACCCTGGAAAGATCACCATTGCAGGGCCAACATAGGCATACAGACAAACAACTATTCACACTCACACCGACTCAACCTAACATGCATGTCTTTGGATGGTGGGAGGAAACCAAAGTACCCGGAGGAAACCCACGTAGACATACAGAAAGTTTATTAAACCCGAGATCTTTTAGCTGTGAGGCGAGAGTGCTAACCACTACACCACCGTGCCGCCCTATTCTATATTATATCTATTAACTCGTCTACTGTATGAGAGATATTGTTATAGAGTTAACAATTTAATTGTCTGCATTTGTGACCACCTACCGTTACCAGGCTCCCTCTGTCCCCTGCTCTAACCACTCACTCCACCACAACTGGTTGAGGCAGATGGTCGCCCACCCTGAACCTGGTTTTGCTAAAGACTTCTTGCTCAGGTGAGATGATTAGGTTTTCAAGATAATAGTTTATTTAAAGGTAAAATCTGTAATGTCTGTACACTGGAAAGTGTGAGATGACCTTTGTTGAATATATCACACCATAAACTGAATAAACATTTGTGACATTCTCCTTGATGCTGTTTTCTGAAAATAATTATTGTTTTTATGTTTTAAAAAGTGGAGCGCTGTACGATTAAAACCACAGTGTAGTTAACAAATAGATAAGTCACTACGACTGAAATACCTGCAACAATAAGTGCAACACAAATACCTTAAACGCACATGGCATCAAATTAAGCATCTTAATTTGTCAGCGACTAGCACCTCAATAAACATACTCAAGCCTAGCACATTTACATTCCAGCGAATAGCTTGCAATTACCCGTTTAAATGGCATACAGTGGCAATTAATAGAGCAATCTCCTTTCATGCCCTATCTAGGGAATTTGTAAATATCAATTATAAACAATACAGGAGTGTCTCAGATAAAAAGTGTCTCCTCTGCAGCAGTCACAGCCTGACTTCAACCATTAAAAAAGAAATCTTTCTGCAAGCTATGTTACAATCTCTACCAGCCACCCCTAACCACACCACATCATTTTCATATCATTCTTACAATGAGAACTTCTGGTGGAAAACAGGCCAGGTCGGTGTGATAGATATAAGAAAGGAAAGCATTATTGTAATGCACAGGCAATAACCCAGCTCCACTGCTCTGCTGTCAGTAAGACTGATCTGACTGGTCCATCCACTTAATCCCAACAGCTTCGGTCAGTAATCACATCCTGCATCAACTGAACATAAACCATTGCCTTTTATAGTCAATGGAGTCACTTTTCAACATCACCCCTGTGGGGGACGTCACAACAGGATGGAAAGCCTGGACAAGAAAAGAGTCGATCGGTCATAAAGCTCCAACTAACAATTATTGTCACTATTGATTCATTTGCCAATTATTTTCTCCATTTTGTCCAGAAAAGTGAAAATGTCCATTATAATTTCCTACAACCCATGGTTATTTATTTATTTATGCAACCAGAAGCCTAAAACACAGCAACCATTGCTTTAGGGGAGTGGCCAACAAAACACAGGCCTTTCTTACAGGAGTTTGCGGGGTTGTCGTCACGTGATAAATGTCATGTCAATTTAACATTTTCACTAACCCTAAACAAAATGTCTTGTGCCTAACCCTATTCAAATGGCTTTGTTCTCACGGTTGGAATCCAGCTTGTACAACAACCACTATTTTGGTGCCTGTTTTAAGATGACGGCCTCCCTACACGGAATCTAAAGACCTTCTCCAGTAAGATTGGAGAAGGTCATGTAACAATACAATAAGATTTGATAAGAGTAATGTCAGCTTCCCCAGGTAGAAAAAGCCCACATACCATATCTTAGTAGGCAGCTAACTGATGCACGAGTACTGCATGTATCATATTATTGCTGTTACTAGCTACATCACACTGTACTGTGATATAGTAGCTGTGGTAATTGCTTTAAACAGTACAACTACATACAATATATTTAAAATCCAATTATGACTAATAAAAATTAACAGAAAAAAAGCCTTCCAAAGGCCACTTTTAAGACTTGTTAATAAGGTGTCAGTGAATTGTTTTGAGGCAACGATTTGCTCAATTAACCATATTAGAATAAGAAAAACACCAAAGTAAACTTTTCTGCCAAGGTTTCCCACAGTAAACAAACTGCAGGTCTGACAGCACCCCGAGCCTACTGAGAGCACATTTAATCCATGTTAAGTAAGCGATACTAATGACGGAAGCTAAATGGAATAAGATAAAACTTGATCCTAATTGCTACTAAGGAACAAATAACTACAGTTAATGACTTAATCCTCCTTGTTGAACTGAAGCTAACTAACCTTTATGAACAGTTACCCTCGGGTGAAGCTTTCAGTGGCTTATTGACATCTCCTGCTCACATGATCAAAAAAGGGCATAATACCAAATTCCAGCAGAACACTGAAAGTAATTATCATGTTGGTTGAGAAAAAGAAAAGAGTTCTGAATGACAAGAATTTAGCAATAATGCTAAGTGCTTTAACTATAACATTTGTAAAAGTTAAAAGCAATTAAGACACTTGAATTTTTAGAGAAAGATTAAAGAGGTTTTATTATGCATATGTATTATGCATAGCTAATATTTTCATTTTAGGGATCTACTGAATTAGTTTGACTTAATATTATATAATATTGATATGGAGTACCTGCTCTGGCCATCTGTCTATAATGGTTTGCTTTAGTGTCTGACTCTCTTGATGGCACACTGAGCTATAGCCAAAACACACACAGTAAATGAGCATCTCCCTGTACTTCCACAAGCTCCAAAAGCTACACAAGCACACTACGGCTTTCAAATTGGTTTATTCCTTCATTATTTACAATGTCCTGAATTGTGTACCAGCACTCCTGTTGATTGAGCCATTTCTTCTTTACAGATTTACCTTGAGATGATGGCTGTCCAAGTTAAACAACACTACTTCTTAATATACATTAAATAAAACAAAGTAAAGTCTTCAGCCAGAGCCAAGAGGGAAAGCAAAACCATTTCCTTTTGTGAATGTTGATCACTAACTTATCTTCACAGACTCCGTCAACAGTCTTGTCTTTCCAGTGAACTAAACCTCTCCCTTTGGACCACATAGCGTGGTGTCACGTCAGGAACAGCACGAGAAAAAGCTGAGGTGAATCCAGCACAGTCTTTGCTTGCGGTGCACCTCATTTCTGCCCACCTCCTGAAGTCCCTGTATCCCTTGTAACTTTGAAGTCCTGCCAGCAAGAGACTTTGAATAAGCCTGCAATCTCCCCTCTATGACCAGGCAGAGGATTAGCCAAGCCCTGCAGGACAGAGTGGAAAGAGAACGGAAGAGGGCTGGAGGAGGAGTAGCGCCATTTTCCATGAGGGCCATGTATGCACACAAGCAGCTCTCCCTCTGGCCAGAGCTGCAGGGGATTAACAAGCTTCTAAGGAAGCAAGGAACAGATGTCCAGCCCCTTGTTTCCAATTTATAGCAGACAACTAAGATAGCCCCCTCCTTTACCTGCCTCACGCTTCACCCCTAAATCTTTGTTGTGCCACCTACAAAATGTGCGTTTGGTGGTTGGCAGTGTGACAAAGTCAGGGAAGTATGGATGTACAAAGGTTTCCATTATTCTTATGCAGACTTTATTGACTAAAAATTACAAATTCAATGTTTACAGAGCAGAAAAATAGATCTCAGCATCAGACTTATTACAATCAGCCATGAGGGAAGTCACACTGGAAAGTAGATTTTCTCTTGTGAGCCAGAAGAAGTGAGATTAATCCTCTCGTCCAGTCTTGGCTCCAATATTTGCCTACACTTTGGGGAGTAAATATTTCATAAATGCTCTACTCAAGATATTTTCAAGATGTGCCATCACTGGCTCCAAACCAAAATATATAACAGTGAATTTATGCAGAATGTAGTAATCAGAGTGGGCAGTGCTGTCTTCTAGAAAATGCACAAAGCGGTTCCTTTAAAAAGGTAAACGGGTATAAATACTAGTACCTACTGAACAAATTATTGCCATGACCCACTGAAGTAATACAATAATAATACAATGCAACAGCACTATCAATAACCAGAAGCAACCCGACGCAGTAAAGAGCACAACAATGGCTCTTCATTTAAAAGAGGCACATCTTTCCACTGCTTCTTCCCCATCAGTGCTTTTCAAGTAATGGGGTCTTTTGTCTTATCTGTGACTGAAAGGAGCTTGAGGACTTTGCCCTTCATCCCTGTGTTGTTACAGAGTCTCTTGTGGAAAAGGAAGATTGGCCCATAGGCGTGGGTGTGCGAGGAAGAGCCAGGCGCCCGTGCAAGCACATCAGACTTGAGCGGTCTTAATAAAGCCTCCCTCTATCCACCCCAGAGATCTCCTCACCCCAATTATACGCCTGACACCTCCACCCACCTACCACCCTCCCACCTCCACCCACACCTCACCATCCAGTTCCCAGCTCTGATCACAGCTCTCTCTTTGCCGTGTTCAAAGCCGCAGGGGGTGCACGGTATCAGACTGCTGGTGGCGTTTGCTTCACTGCCTGTGGATGAATTGCATCAGTAATGCATCTCTTCAAGTCTTGACAAAATACCAAGTGTTCAGGCGCTGCAAACTTAAAACTGACTTCCCCTCAAAATAGCCCAAGTTATTTCAACAATCCATCAAAGACCTGATTACATTAACCTTTCTTGTGAAACCTTTAATCAGAATATAACTTGTAGAACTAATTTCATCGATCGGTCAAAGTCACAGGTGTTGACAGGTTCAAGCCATCTCTCACACACACACACACGCATGCAGTGGCAACCTGTTGAAACATGCCAAGCTGGTTCTCTGAGCTTTAAATGATCACTAAATCTTCTCCCGTGATCTGAGACTGACTGATGAATTCAAAGATGTAACTCTGTAGGATGTTTTAAAACTGAGATGCAAGAAATTCACAGTGTGTAAAATGTGAATATTTGTATTAGTAGCAGTGGCCGTGGTTAAGGATTTAATCTCTCGGTCAGATAAAACTAAAAAATTGCATGTGATGATTATACTTTTGAAAATTCTGCATCTTTATAAACTTCGAACCACATAACTCACAAACATTTCTAATCCCTAGAAGAACGAACAAGGTTCACAAAAGGTTTAACAGGCTGAATACTGACATCTGATAGTTACCAGCTCCTCGTGCTTAGAGAGCCAGACATAACATCATGAAACAAAGACGGCACACACTCAACTGATGTTTATAACCAGCTTCTTGGTGCTTTTCTGAATGGTATGAATGCCAGAAAAGGTAAACTGCTTAGGTGAAGCTGTACAAACTGGAACCTGATTAATGTGAACTCCCTGCAGCACACTAATTCTCATTTTTGCAGGGTGATAGGTTGCAGGTCCCAATTAATAAAAGCTTTGCACGTTCTTTGTTTACAAGCCATGGTTCACTTGAAATCAAACAGCGTGACCCAAAACAAACAATTAAGATGTGCCAAAAACGACTAACTTCTCTCATGAGGTACACACCACAGAAAGTAAGTGTTGGTGTGATCACACCCTAATTACACATACATACATCTACAGGAACAGGATCACAACAGCCCAAAACAAGCAAACTGGAGAACACATACATGATACACATACACTCATGATATATTCTCATCCCTCGCTTGTTTTTCAGGCATTTTCTGGTTTTAGCTTCAGATGCTTTCAAGGTCACAATAGGCCTGCATCTGGCTAGCCATTTGTTTCCAGCCATCCCACGAGGCACACTGTCATCAGCGCTCCTTGGACCTGTCCTCCACTGTCCACATTCAGACTCACTGGGGAAATGTCCAGTCAGACACAATATCTCCTCAGAGCTTCTTGTGCATTTCTGCAGCCTTTTTCCAGTTCCACAAAGTCAGAGCTCACCTCACTGGAAATTTGGATATGTTTTCTATAGTTTGCCAGGACACACTATGGAACCCTAAATCACAGGATTATAGCAGCGGCCTTACAGTCCTATCACACATTATACCCGCAGAATCAGATAAGGAAAAACAACAGAGATAAAGACAAAGCGTTTTATCTGGAAGAGCAACACACTCTCCCTGTTCCGGGTCTGACACATAGATTGTACTGAATATACGGAAGTAGCAAAGTCGCAGTGTAGAAAACAAACATAATGTGACACAACTATGAACTACAGCACAGCAACTATACTAATTACTACAAATAGCCACTCAAAGAAGCAGACGTACAATATACCAGCAGCACCAGCTGTCATATTTATAATAAAGTAATAAGTAGATGAAGTTAAACTCAAATCCATGGAAAGACATGCTTCCAACATCGACATTAAAATTAGCTAGTTAACAACAAGTTTACAACAAGCTGATGAAGTTCTTTGACTAAATCTGGGCTGTCGTTAAGCTGTCACATCGCTTCCAATTCTGAATTTAATGTAACCAAATCTTCAACTTTCATTTTTCAGGGACAGTGCTACATACCTTCACTTCACCTCCACACAGTATGACAGCAGCGATCCAGCAGCAGATAGGTATATCTGATTGGTACACGCGTCACAGAGCGGCTGTCAATGAATCTGTGAAAGAAACAACAAGAGATGACTTTTACATCGGTGTCTGTCTAAAACATAACGCAGGACATCTTAGAATGATGCAAGCTAAACCTCCACCAGCACTCATGTTGCATTTCCCTTCAAAGGAGACAGTCCAAACGATGAATATCCATGACAGGCCATTAATGCTGGAGAGGCCATTCAGGAACCTGA
Organism: Microctenopoma stevenorrisi; assembly: GCA_032270685.1. NCBI lineage: Eukaryota > Metazoa > Chordata > Actinopteri > Anabantiformes > Anabantidae > Microctenopoma > Microctenopoma stevenorrisi. The sequence goes on along the minus strand of JAUMTR010000008.1, from coordinate 1,690,842 downwards.
CAAATGTGACATGAAAATGCAAAGCGCATTGCTTTGAACTCCGGAGAGAGAGACACAGCAAGTGACGTTTGCATGACAACAGGTTGCTTCTGCAATAAGTGAACAAAATCTTTTGACAAATCCCAGAGCTCAAACTAGCCAAATCCACTGATGGCATCTCTGGTCACAGTCTGCTCTGACAATCTGCTCCTAGGCAAACATCTTCACCTACCGGTGCACGGATTCAAACAGCGCTTCTACATTACAAAATACCGTGTCACCTGTGAATTCCTGAATAATTTACAACCTCTCTGGGTTTCAAAACCAACTGTCTCTGCTTTTAAAGAGTTCCTGTTCCTGAACATATGGCAAATCTGAATCTCTGCCCCATACGCCAAAAGGTGAATTACATATCAACTAATCAATAAGCATAAGCAGCAATCACATGTTTAACCTAATGTGTGAGAGGTTTATGTTCCAAATCAACTCGAATTTCTTTTTCCATTTTAGAAAGTAGCTTCATGAGCAGCTTCTCCATCTTCAGCATCTGAAGATAGTTCACTCACCTGTGAAACTTTTTGGATATGCTGGGAAAATGCAATGACCTAGTTTAATCCTGACCAGCTCAAACACAAATTCTGACAAACGGTGATGATGAAGGTTCTGACCTCAAGCTCAGCACATTTCAAGTAGCAGGAGCTCGGGAAGACTTGCAGAGGCAGCAACCTCTGGATTAGCAAGCACACCAGCTGGCAGCCACATGCTGGTGATGGTTCAGTTCAGGTTAAGGCAAAGACAGCTCGCCAGCTTTTTTTCCCCTCCCTATTCATTCATGTTTTCTTCGATATGACAAAGATGGAAAAGTGTACTGTGGGTGGTGTAGTATTATTGAGCATCACCATTGTATTGTTTCAGTGGTAGCGACTGAGTTCACCATCTGTAGGAATTCTAAACTTTCGGTGCCTGAGAAAAACAGAAAACATTAAAAAAAAACAGATAAGACAGTTAAGGGATAAGGCAGTTCCCAGACTACAAATTGCTCTTAATGCATTCAGAGCCATTTAGTACAGTGTGCTTGTGCTTTATAGCTAAAACAAAAGGGGCTTCATTAACTTAGATCAGCTGGCCATCTGCTGCAGTCATGCCAGCATGTCTCCCATCATTTTTGATTGATGCAGTATGCAGGGAGTGGGGAGGTGGGATGGAGATGGTTAAACTCTTAAAAATGTTGTTCGAGTCTCACGAGTCAAATCTAAAACACTGTGTGGTGCCAACGACAAAATCAAAACTGCTCTGTGGTACAACCCAAGTTAAATGGGAATTATGCACAAAAGACTACGAACAAAAAACAGTGGGGGAGGTTTACATGTTACAGTGTTGGATTCATCTGTTCTGACCGAGTGAAGAGAAATGATTCCCTGACCAAAGCACTTCAGCCCGACCCGGGCTCAGCACCAACGCCTGACGAAATGCATAAACACTATGCTTTAGTGTGAGCTATCTGAAAACCACGACTGAAGGAGTAATGAAATCAATTGTTGGCCTCTGGACCATTTGCACCGGATGTTTGTTTCGCTTGCTCGGTCTACCTTGAGACCTCGGCTTACATAATCTGCACAATCCATTACGGATGCATAGATTGTTCAAACCTCACACTTGTGATATGACTTGTTCATTGATTCAGTAAATGGATACAGTACAAGACAGTGGGACACAAGACGACACCGGTTGGTTATGTCATCCCACATTAACAATGCACTGAGAGAAATGCAGGGGGGGGGGTGATTAGAAATAACCAGTCGCACATTAACAGTCAAACAACTAGCAGCTGGGTGGGGTTTGAAAGGCAAACACTAGACTACATCTCACGCTGCTTTTCCATGAATCCCATCCATTCTATTCCATTCATACACTTGTAGCAGTTTAATTAATCAGCTGAGGATGCTGTAGGAAGATTTAGTCACTGGTGACGCTGGATCCGAAGTCCGGGGTTCCCGATCTGGCCTGAGGATTAACATTGGAACTTCTTGGGATAATGCACAGCTCAAGCGCTCATCGAACCCCTTCACTGTCACTTTCCCCTATTTCTTCATTCTCTTTCCAGGCAAGGCCTAATTAAAACAATCATTCAGCAGCTGTGGGGATATTACCTTGTCACTATGGGTCTCTGCTACATATTGCTGTTACTAGATGTCAAAATGAAAGACAACCGTGACCCATATATAGACAGAAATGAATAGATTCATTTGACGTGTAGAGTGTGGTGCTTGTTTCTTCAAGCTGAAACTAGTTGGCTTCAAACATTTTACCCTAATAGAGACAAATACAGTTTGAGGATGAGGACAAGTTCTCAGCTTCAGTATCATTTCTGAACTCCTATTTCACTCGGGGACATTCAAGACATTTAAATGCCATTGTGGAATTGCACATATTGCATATGGACAAACACTGCTCTTAACACTACAAGCCCCAAAACACAGATCAAATGTCATGATACAGTATGAGCAGATCTGAAGTCAAAGGAAGTCCAACATCAATGTACTATGGTGTGTCTTGTATGTCAATGTACTATGGTTAAACCTTAGGATTCTCAGTCCTACGGGTCAGTGTTCTCCCGAAAAAAGGTAATTCTGTGGCAATGCTTGATTTCTCAATTCTAAAATGAACTGAACTAAAACAAGTTGCCACTGAATTACCTTCATCTTGGGATTACCATGGGATTTAGTTACTGGATGAAAGGGAAACAAATACCTCAAAAGAACAGTAACATTAAATTCAGTGCTCCAAACACTGGAGACAAATAATTCATTACAAACATTATTATGTATTAACAAAGCTACAAACAATACCTTAGTGCTAATGGGTTTTTTTATTTTACAGAATTCTGCATTTCTATATGTTCACACTTACACAGTGAGGGGTTATGATAAAGTGAAAAAATGAAATTCATCACTATGAGTTTACAAAAAAATGCTTTTACTGACTCAGGATCTCTTTATTAACCATGTGCCATTTGGAGGCTCCAAATGTTCTTTTTGGAGAGCAGCCTGGACCACTCCAGGGAGATCAAAAACAAAAACAAAAAAACACCTTCCATCCTGATATTTTGTGATGTTGGACAAATTTTGTCTACAGCCCAGTCCTGCTGATTACAGCGAAGGTCGGAGCTGCTGACAATTGTTTCGACTGTGTCACGCATACACATTGAAGCTTGGCCAAACATTTCTATTTGACTAAATTTGTAGACCTGGTGCTCAGATTCTGTGTCACATTCAACCCTGCGTGAACATTTTCTTCGCACATCTAAACCACTTTGAACCGCGGTAACTGGACGATTGATATATCCGTTATGACCATCATGGTTGTGCATTTTTAACCAACTAATAAATCCAGCAGAAGGAACTGCGGAGTGTGGCCTCTTCTGCCTTGCGCTACATGCCAACAGACCAGTGATCATCTGGCAAACAGACCACTCTCCTGCCCTTTCTCCGCTACCTACTAAAGGAAAACATGTGGTCTAGTGTCTTGTTTCAGGAAAAGTGAAAACACACACCCGCTGAGGTACAAAGGCGAGCAGAGGAGTCAGGCATGTTGTGACTCAGAGTGTCTTTCCTCCTCCTTTGTAGCACATTCTTGCACTGTACCCCGCCACATGGGGCAGGGGTAAGTGGCTTGACCCCTCCCTACAGTGACCAGGCAGGGGCCTTACTCCCTGGACACACATACAGGAAAATCAATCAGTATTCAGGTCAGGTCACAGGAATGCCCCCCCTTAACATACGACCTCTGATCCCGGCAGGGTTCTCCTTGGAGAAGTGTGACAGGGATTTGTCAGTGCTCAGTGTCTGCTCCGTGTCTGACACTAACAAAGTTCTCGTGTTGAGGGGAGGAGCGTGGCTTGACCCGGCCCACCTCAGACACAATAAATCCAACTGAGGAGTTCAAGGTGGCCTGACCTGCATCCGACCCCGTCTCTGGAAACACTGCTACAAATTTTTCACCCCCCCAGTGCCCCTAAGCTGGAGGGAGAAACAGAAGACGCACTCAGGTTTTGCAGGCACCACCAGCGTGGAAACCAACACATTTGTTCACTCACATCTCACGTCACCCAATTCTGTGACACCCGAACAGTTAGGAAGCCTTGTTTCTGTCATGGGAAGTGCAATGGGGGGAAGAATTAGCATATCATAATTACACTGGGGAAAGATCCAGACTCCAAGGAGCAAGACATAACCAGTAATTTGCCATTGTGCACCCTATGCAATTGACAGCCAGTGTATGATATTGGAGATAAATGTCGGAATTCAGGCTGTTAGTTTAACTGATGGTGCATTCAATATGATAATAACCACGGTCTTGCACACAGTGAGTCTGATGAGCTGTCCTGCAATTGCTCTTCTACCACTTACCCTCCCCTCCATGGGGTATTATCATGCTAATCTAAAGAGAAGGGGAATAAAATACATTTCATTGAATAAGGAAATACAATAAGAAGCAGGAACCTTGAGGAGACAAAAGAGGGTATATTCTCCGAGCTCCGCCTGAGCAATGCAGGGTGACAAATGGACACAGACATTATGCCGGCTGGTTAATTAAAAGAACACAGCCTAATTAAGAAGATCTTCCTGGTGAATGGACTGACTCGGCACAGTAACTGACCTGTGTGTCCCGCACATGTTGGGCACAGATCAGTCATTTGCTCCCTTTTTTTTATCATTTCTTCCTAATTTAAACAGTTCATTTTCACATCAAAGAGGCTTTGACTGACGAGCGACAAGCAGACGTGGGGCAGGCTGCGGGAGGTGCGCCAGTTCATAGTGGGACGCTGGTACTGGTTGAATGACTCATGATTTCCATTAAACAGTCAATAAAACTTGCACAAGAGGTCTGATTAAATGTATTTTAACAAACTCTGCGTTCGACTGGTTAAAGTAGCGTTTTTTTTTATTTGTGGTCAATATTTAAATCTAATGTTTTGTCATTTTTTTCGTACATTTAAATCTTATTTTATCGACCTGATTAAGTATAGGGCAATTTTGAATTTTGAATGTGTGGAAACTACTTTGACTTTATCTGTGCAGGGTGTTTGAGAATCAGCTTTGATTTGCATGGATTTCATAGTGATGTCCGATACAAACATTCAGGGATGTTAATGAACATTACCTGATTGTGTGTTGAATGTTGGTCTTGGTCTTTCCTAAACTAGTTGGCAAACAACATTCAGTGAACACACCTTTAGCCCGATGGTTTTTAGTTTTCCACTTGCCACTCTGTCTCTCTCCTGATAAGGAAAAGTTCGATTTGTCCTATGTCAGATACACTTAGCCCATGACTGAAACTAAAACAGGACATAAAAGAAACTCCATCATGGACCTCTATCTGGACAACATTTCCACTTGATGTCATTACATGGTGGATGACTCACTTTTTAATATCTACACACACCACAGACTAGTCAGGCTCCAGGCTGCTGCTGCTGCTGCTTAATCAGAAGGGAACTGGCGGAGGACAGATTGTCCGTGGAGTGGGAAGGTGGAAACCAATCAAAAAAAGGTAATGGGCATAATTAAATAATTCTAAATAGAAAGAAAGTAGCAAATTCATCAACCTAACAAAGATGTACTCCTCTGCCTCAGAGGAGTAACAGCAGCAGTGCATTGTCTTTACGTGTGATAATCAAACAGGACTCGTGCACCTGCAGCTGCTTGCCCACATTAATGCAGAGGGACTGGTTTTAGCTGGAGGGCTACTGTCAGTCCTGGACTTTGCCTTGAAGTGTGAATGTGTTGCCCGTAACAGAGTTTTGACATTGAAGCCAGTATCACGCTTTGGTGGTGGGTGCTTTGTTTACTCCCATTGGGCTTTCATGCCATCAGTCACCAAGAGCTGCCCCCCTAGGGAGAGACGGTGGAGACGAGGAGGACACAGAGCACTGAAGCACTGAGGACAGATCAAACAGCCAACAAGGACTCATTCCCTGAACCAGGAAAGAGGGTCGTGTGACTGAGTGGGAGGCGTCTTGTCGTGTTTGTCTCTCTCTTGGCGGAAATAAGTTTACAGCTTCAGACTAAATGAACGAACATGTTTTTCAGCCCACAGCAGTCATCCACATCACCGCAGGCAAACACACGCAATTACGACTAAAATTACCATCAGTGATTGCTCTGAGATTGTTCTCATGTTTGGAGGATCACAGTTTGACTCTGATCCAATTTGCTGACAAACAGCTTGACCCTTGTCATCTACAGCAGATGTTACAAATACAAAAGCGACAACATTGATAATATGTGATGAAGAAATATTTCACAACATAGAGGCAGGTCTACACATCCATACATGCACTAGTTCAGGGGTAGGCAAGCTGGACTTGCATTAACTGGATCAGGGGTGTTGTGTTGAGCAATTTATCTGTAAGTGCAGGGATGGTTGGAAACAAGCAGGGCTGTGGCGCTGTAGGACCGGACTTGCCTACCCCTGCACTAGATCCTCTATTCACTTCAATCAGCCTTGGTCGTTGTCTACCCTAACTTTTCATGGTCCAGGCGTTGACTTTGGAAAAAGCCTGTCCAGATTTGTGCTTTCACACATGTAGCAAAGAATAGGCGATCGGCCATGTCAGATATTTTCAGTTTGTTGCAGATGAGGGAAGGTGCACATCAACGTTATCGACACATCTACTCCAGGTAACAAGCTGCTCTACGGGTTCAAATGGACATTACACAGACAGGTACTAGTGAGCCGGGGAGGGTCGTCGTCCAATCCAAACGACTCTGACATATGCATTCCCACATGCAGCCACTTCATCCCCATTAATTAACAACACTTCCCCCTGTCCACTCCACCAGAAGCAGCGCATACCTTCACCCTTTAGCGTGGCTGTTCCAGTGACTGAACCAGAAAAGTTTCAGTTTATTAATCTTTGAATGTTTATCACCAATCAGTTCTTCAAAAAAACAACCGTAAAGCTACATTGTGTAATGTAGTCATAATCATATAACAACAATAATATTTCTATGAACTTCAATCAGATGTATTATTTTTATTTCTGATTTCTGGTTAAATATGCCAGATGTGGCACTGACTTTTAGATTTTGTAGACCAAACAATACGTGAATACTAAACACTTGCTTGCTGGAGGCCTTTAAACGTGACCTACAACAATTCCTTGCACAGCGCAAACAGTTTGATTCATTTAGACTATTTTTTTGTTAAAGTTGAAACAGTCATAAAGAGAAGACGCATGATGCATCCATGAAGAATCTGTTTTTCCCGTAGACCACAACAGCCCCCTCTCCAACTCACACATACACACAGCTGCAGGGGTGAGTCAACACATGGTTAATAAACTGACACACACACACACACACACACACACACACACAAACACACTCTCTTGGAACTGGGGGTGGGGTTGGGGGGGTGTTTTACTCAACCTGGACCGCTGCCCGGTTTGGATTTATATGACACTAACTGAAACCCCCCCCCCCAAAATAACCTTCTACCCCCCACCCCACCCAAAGACCGGTTTAAAAATAGCCAAGATTGGATGGAAACAAGCCCAGAGTTCTGAGAAATAGAGGAAAATGACCAAGCTAAGTGTAGGCGAGCAGACTTATCTTACACCATGTCCAAGCCAAATATTCACTGCACATATGGTGGCCGCTAAAATACACACAAATAAAAGTGTGAGCTAAAGTATAGATTAAAAACAGCCAGAATCCACCGCCAAAAAGCGTACACATAGGTAAAAACACTTCAAACTCACAGAGATTCACAGTTAAATCTTAAAAGGAAAAGCAACGCACATTCTAAATTTAACACATTCCAGAATTAAGTACGAGGCTATGCAGAGTGTTGTTTGTGGAAAATCAGCCACAATTCCTATCTGCAGAGCGCAGTGTATGCATAAGAAATTGGATAAAGAGCCTGCGGGAGGAGGAGAGTTGGGAATCCAATCTCAGTTTCATAAACCATCAATGAACCTTTCACCTGAAATTAGGGCTTGTGGAGTTTTATTTCATGCAGTCCAATGAAAGTGAACAGTGCACGCAGTGCAAGGGGACTCAGCCAACTTTTCAAGGAACAAGGTCAAACTGCTCTGCTATTTTTGGAAAGTTTGGGAATTAGATGCAGTTAGGGCCTCTCATTGAAAAAACGTGTGTCACAATACGCTGCCGAGAGGAGAGCTCATTTCGTTTTGAAAAGCCGCGTGATAACTTCCCAGGAGAAAAAATTGCAAATTTTCTCTGAACACTTAGATAAATTAAATATGTGAATACCTGTCACCTTCTGGGCGCATGCAGAGCAGGAATGGAATACGATGGGGCATCGCCGTGTGAAAGCAGCAGCTTTGGATGAAGACGACAGAAAAAAAGGAGCTTATCTTAGCTTTTTAATTTCCTGCTTCATTTCACATTTCATGACCATAAAAATTCTCATTTCAAAAAACTGCAATAAGCAACAATGAGACATGATCATAATTCAGAATTCTTTCTATAGTAACTAAGCAGCAGCAGGACACCCCCCCTCCTATCATTCAGTCAGCCTAATTACTTTGGCCAAGATGTGACATACTAGACAATTGCTGTGCAAACAGATTATCAAAAGAGAAACCTCAAAAAGGTCTTCCTGATACTCAATCCCTCAGTCGTTCCCTGCCAAAAACATTTGACCCACATTGCTGTGCATTACCCGCTGGTCTGCAGATTTGCTCCTCTGCCTCAGGAATGGCGATGACTTTTACAGCAACACATATTGTATGTGATCATTGCAGCGCAGTGCGGATCTGCACAGTACCAGAAGTTTTTTTTATTTACTCGTATTATTGATCAAATGAATGCGGGATTGATTAATCAACTAGTCGGCTGGTAAATAAAACAGGACAGGACCAAATCAAATCAGTTTACAGCCAGGGGAGACATCATCAGAAATAACTGACGATAATAATAACGAAAATAATCACGGCATGCAAGGCGGGTGTTCTTTAGAAGCCTCAGCGAGTAGTAAACATGACAGCAAACCCACATCACTGGTCCTGTTAAAGGCCACTTTCAGGCTCTGCTGACAGCCTTAAGATTACCTGTGTTAAAACTACATAAAAGTTTTCTTATCTTCGAGTTGCACAAAGCAGGCGCTTAGACATGCAGCAGAATAAAACCTACATTTAACAGTCTGGCAAGGAAGTTTGTTCAACTTGCTTGAGTTTAAGCAACAGACTAGCAAACAGTCTGAGAGAGACTTGTGCCAAAAGAGATACGGCTGACAGCAGATTCTCAGGCATCATCGGCCAACATAAATGAAGCCAACCTGTTTTTCCATCGTGTCTGGATCAGTCTTGTTTTCTCTCAGTTTCATCATTCCATCAGTTGTGAGATTGCAATTTATGTCACTAAAGGCCGAATATGTGGTGTTTGACTAATGACAGACATCTCAGGATAACGTATCGCACAAAAATATATATTTTCAACCAACCTGTATTTTCGGGCCAAGTCATCAAGGCAACATGTGCCAGTAACACCTTCTTCTGCTGAAAACAAGACAAATGCCTGTGTGCCAAACAATCTATTTAAGAGCGTCCACCAAATCAGTGAGAGGTGGTGAGAGGCCCCGGGTGTCTGGTATGTCTTTCCAGGGAAATAACCTCTGGCACAAAGATTTATGGTTGCATTTCCTCCAGCAACAACAGCTGTTTGTGTGAAGGAAATAGGAAGTAACTGGGCTGTTAGCACAAGCTGCCAATACCACCATGGAGCAGGCAAGGAAAACCCCACTAACAGAGGCGCAAACTTTACCAATTGGAAAAGAAATAATTTAGAGCCGTAACAAACACACAATGCAATGCTGCAGTGAAAGCGAGTCATGTCGCTAAATGTCACCACCATTACTGCCATATAGTCTGACAGAGCAAAGTACCACTCTCTTATATGGAAATTCAATTCACAAATTGTTTACAGATAAATAAATCAAGACAGATAAATGTACTGATGCCCAAATCTTGATCATCCGACATGACCTTAAAACAGTTGCAGATGTGCAGCACGACCCAGAATGGACTGAAACCACGCCTGGGTTTTCTCATTATCAAGGTGAATAATTTCCAGATGTGAAGACATATCATTTGTTGGGTCCACTGGGATTGTTGGCTTCAGTGATGCCGTCTACGAAGAGCCACATTGCTTCTAAACGCATCTTAATATTAAGGTTAGAAATAATAGCTTTTATCTGTACTACCAAGTTTTTCTAGTAGCAGTCAGAAATACAGGACACTGGGCAGTTTGTGAGGGGAAGGGTGGGGGACTTTGGTTGCTCCACTTTCAGCCTGGCTGACTAATCAATGATGCGGGAGGTCTGCCCTCATTATGAAGTGATTAAAACATCATTTGGAGCAACACACCAGTGCACCTTTGCCATCCCCCAACCCACCCAGCCGAAACTTTGACAGTCATGGGCTGCTGTGTGCAGCCTGAGGTCACTTTCTTATTTCAGACTCTTCCTTCAATTTAAACACAGAAGCCAGAAGAATTGAGGTGGATTTACAGATTATGTTATGTCTCTGTACCATCCATGGTGGCAAGAGGGTGTATGGAAGGAATGTCTGTGTTATCCTAATCTCTGGGGAGTTAATATTACTCTATAATAGAGTAAAGGTTTTTATGATTTAAATGGATTGCAGGAATTGTGGGTGAAACAGCTGAATCAGAGTTCTGGAAGATCTTTGTGCTTAGTCATCAGCTAATAATCCTTTAAAACGATGAAAATCCATGCACATATGAAGCCGCATTAGCTACTCCTTCATAAGAAATATGCATGAAAAATGACTAGGATTCATTTTGGATGATTCATTTTCTTTCCTTTTCATGAGAGATCCTTTTTTGTTGTGCATGCTTCCTAGCTGCCCTGTGGGGAGCACACACAGTCTTCTTGTTAAAGAAATCAAAGAGTGTGTGCGTGTGCCTATGATACTATATACTGAATAGGTTCTCTCCATCTAAAGGGCAACTGATACAGGCATGAGGGAGATGAAAAGCATGAATCTTCAAGTATTATGAATCCAACTGTAGCTTCTTCTTTTTTTTACAAAACCACAAACAAAGTGCATGACTTAACACAGAACTGAAACTAAGCTGAATAAAAAGGTTTATAAGTTTACAGCAACTAAGGTTTGAATTCTTAAAGATTCATTCTTGATACATTAAAACCCCCTCTGGCCTGTACATGTCTCCGACACTGCAAACTATAGGTTATATTTCTCCCAATAATCGCTGGACTCTGTCCACTGCGTTTCATGAAGCGTAACCAGATAGTCATCAAGCGTTCCCGCTTCGCTGCTTGTGGTCGTGGTGGGTTGGCAAGTGGACGCCGAGACCATGTTCGACAAGGGGTTAATGTTTCTAAAGAACAGTTCAACAAAACCACAGGAAGACAGCCAGTCTGGATGGACGGGCCGAGGCCTGTCACTTGTCCAGTTTGTGGTCTGCCACCTCCCGCCATCTTTTGCTTCTTCTCCCTCTTCTCCTCTCTAGCCTTTCACTGAACTCAAAGCTTTGTCTCCACAAATTTACACACTCATCAGATTGGCTATAATTTCCAGTGCTGCACTAACCACTCCGGGACCACAGGAGGGAAGCCACTGCACGCCTGTTTTTGGAATCACGAGTAATTACAAGCCTGCCAAGGATTCAGATCTAATAGCTGATGATTGGACTTGTGGGAAAAAAGTTGGCAGCACTGAAAATACCCACTGTATTCACCTTTACTTCCAAAAGGCTGCAACCATAACAGGGAAACATATGTGGCTAAATTGAACAGCATCTGGTACGTACAGAGCAGTGAGTCGGGTTTCTTTCTAAGTCACAGTAAATAAGTTATTTCTGTATCTTTTGCAACAAAGACCGAAGACTATTGGAATAAAAAGCCACTCCCAGTCAGGACAATGATGGAGGACCCACTTCAGCCACACTGCAGAAGGCAAGAGGCAGGTCTGCCTGTTACACGTAACCTTCCCGTTTGTACTGCGTGATGGAACATGTTGATATGATTTCTCGCCAGCTGTGGCCAGAAGGAGTCAGACCTGAAGGCCAGTGCCTATTGGTCTCAGCAGGTAGCCCAGACTGGCCTCTGCTGTGTCAGCCCTGGATTATGGATGACAAGGAGCCTGTAGGGTGACAGGTAATAATTCATTCCCTAGGGGTCCCACACCCTTCACCAAACACAAGTAAACAAGCCAGGAAGAGGTAGGGTGGCTGAGGGTAGAGGGGCACGGCCTTCTTCCTAGTCCATCTTGTTTCCCTTTTTACACCATCCCTTCAAGAAGCAGGGCTTTAATTTGGTGTCTGGTTGCCACTGGAAACCAGCCATAATCAAAATGAAATATGAGGTGCCACAGATCGGTGCGTTCCTCAGGTGCAGGGCCAAACTGCGTCCCGTATACTGCGGTCGAGGCGTGGAGATTAACTGTTGCTTCCTGAAGCACGGCTCTGCACGACCCATTCTTTGGACGTCGGGAGTTGCACAGTACCACTGTGCGCTTGAGGTCTGAGATGCGTCAGACAAATTGCTGTTATTGAGGTGCCACAACAACAGCCCATGCAGTATCATCCAGTGCTCTTAAGTTCTACTGAGCTTGAAATGGGAACAAAATGAGAGTGAGTGCAGCAATTCAGCCATTTCAAATTCACAGTGGGATTTAATGTAACGTGTCACCATGCATCCCACTGAGAGTCGTTTCTCCCACTGACCAATCCAAACTGCAAACTAACTGTGTGTGTATGAGTGTTATGTGCAGCAATGCGCACTTTATCTTGTTGATGAAAATGGAAATAGGCCTGCTGAATGTCCCCCAAGGGCCACAGTCCTCAGCCCCTGGTTAGGAGCCTATTTCAACCATCATTACCCTGAGGACCATTAGGAAGATGCCATCTGCACACACGGGGCCCCTCCAGTGGGGCCGCTTGTCATCTCAAACTATAGCAAGCACCGAAATGGAAATCGGAAATAAAATTACACACTGGGCTAAACGCACCATTAACCACACTAACTGAGCGTTGGACCTATCAGGGACTGAAAATGAGCGCTGGACAAAGAGCAAGCAATTTTCAGCGGTGACGAGGAAATGAATGTACTGCTGGTCTTTTGTGCTTTCTCACAACTGCGTCTGTAACTCACCCGTCAGCAGAATGCAACTTTCTAATGGTGTCATGTTAAATGAAAATATATTTAAAAAAAACTGATTGCTTGTGAGCGTGGGACACTGCCACAAAATTGAAACATAGGGCTGTGTGCATATATAATGTATGTGGGAGTATAGACAGACCTGCTGATAAGTATCAGACAGAGTCAGGCTGAAAAGGAGCATCTGACTCCTGGAGGGCAGAAGCTACAGTGACATGTGCAATAAAATAACCTGAAACCACACTGCACTGTCCTCCGAGCCTGGATTGCTAAGTCACTGTACAGCTGCGGCAGACAACCGCAAGCCACCAGTAGCCTCCCCATCCTGTGATATGGCTGCAACAGCTGAGCAGAGCAGGGACAAAGCAGAACCAGAGAAAATCACAAGATCCAACCACACGTCCTCCATCTCGACATCTGATCATGGAGTGCACAGAAAAACAAAAAAACAGCACATGTACACGCTAAATGAGCATGAGTTGTTTTCCTCTGCTGTTCAATCAAGGCAGCGTGACCCCTAAGCTGCACATGCATTTTTTAAATGCCTGCCAAACTTTTGCAGATCGACAACAACAAAAACAGGACCTGCCTCTGAGTCAGGCAAGAATGCACGTATCCTGCTGCAACAAGCCAAGATTGAAAAAACCCTGGTGTAGTCTATCTCTGTTTGTGCATAGGAGAGATTTATTTATTGTTGAATCTTCTTTTTTGCCCCAGCGGAAACTAAACACCCACTGAGGGAGATGATACAGCTAATGTACAACAGGCTGAGACAAATCACAGTCCCATTTCTGCAGAGAGCAGCTCAAGAGCAGCTCTGAGCATCTATTTCAGCATAAATAACCACCAGCGGCTCCTGGGAAAAAAAACACAGGTTTCTAATAACTGTGTGCATCATAGGCAATAGTGAAACCCAACACAGTAACCTGTTAGAACAATGAGCTCATCTTCTCCCCTGCGAGGTTGACATTAATGCAAAGCATTCAGACGAAGACAGCGGGATTTAGCAAGGTGGTGGAGAAATGTGAGGTTTATTTTGCACATGCACTCAAATTGATTCGTTAATGTTTGCTGCTGCGGGGAACAAGGGAGGGAGAGAGAGGGAGAGGTAGAGAGGGGGAGCAAATATGTGCTGCTTCTGTCGCGCTAAACTGTCTTTAAGTGGACACAATTAGCCTGTTTCTAATGAGAAATAAATCAATGCATGCGCATGCAATTAGTGTTTAAAAAACCCACTGTATCAGTTATTCATTGACAAGTTGCTGATCACTGTTGCAGCAACAATTAGACAACGCGATTTCATTTGAGGAGTCGACACAGATCTTACGTGAATTTGTGTCAAACCTCATCACGGCAGTTTAAGGGAAATACAATCAGTGTAGCATCTGCTGACACATGCTCGCAATTTGTGCAGTTGATTCCTAATGCAAAGGAAAAAAAGGACGAAGAAGAAATGACCAAGACGAAGAAAAAGGAAAACAAGCGGCTGCTCCGGAGCCTGAATTCAACTTAAGCACAGCGAAGAAGAAGTTCATGCTTGATACACAATATTTAAAGTTGGTGTAGGACTTTAAACGTAGGTTACACGGTGAAATTAATCTGTCTGCAGTGCCAAACTTGCAGACTCCTAATGAGCAAAGTGAGCGCAGCAGCAGCAGCAGCAGCAGCAGCAGGAGCATCGTACAAGTCTTCAACTAGCGAGCGAGCCACTTCTTACCTTTCTCTTTCCCTCGTTCCTCCGCTTGGACAAAAGCACAACGTCCGCCGCAGTCTTTCCAAATAGACACGGCAGACGAAAAACGAGCGTTAGCGGAGAACAAGTTGTTAGTTTAAGCTAGTTTAGCTTCGGCGAACGGTTAGTATTCCCACAGCGCCGGAGCGGGCGCCCTTCACTACTGTGACAAGACTGGAGCCAGACTGAAATCACAACACTTCGGCTGCGGCTCAGGCCACGCCCCCAACGCCCAAGCTTGACAGCGTCGGTTCTGTCCAATCATGTGTGACGGCCAGATAAGGTGGTCTCCCGATTGGTCCGCTCTATGAGTGTTTGCGTCTAGCCACGCCCCAGCACGGCTCACTTTACTGTCCAGATGTTGAACGCAGAGCTTTAGTAGTGTCCATCAGCCAATCAGAACCATGGAAAAGGGATTTAAACTCACACTGTTTTTTAAACAAACGTGAAACCACGTCATACATACAATCCTTGTGCATTACCTTGTTACACTACAGTGAGCTTGTTTGTCATTATAATAATCATTTCTGTCCAGTTTTTAGTACATATGCGTACATATGTGAGTACAAGTCATCATAATAGTGTAATGTAATATTTCAAATAAATGCAAAAAGTTTGTACTGTGGTCCTCGAGGGCCGCAGCCCTGCTGGTTTTCCAACTATCTCTGCCCTAGAGGCTGCTGATTACCTTGATCAGGTGTGTTCAGCCAATCAGAAGTCACAAATGCATGGATGCTTGGAAAACCAGCAGGGCTGCGGCCCTCGAGGACCAGGATTGGCCACCACACATCTACTATCAATAATGCGATGCTCTGCGTGTTGCATGTAATGTGTAAAGATAAATTGTACATCATTAGTACACTACTGCTAATTAAATGTCCATGAATCAATATATCAATAAGGGTATAAAATGTCAGAGAATTGTCACAAATATGCATCACAGGTTCTGAGAATGCTAACATACATCTACAAATTGATTATTGGGCAACGTGGAATCGGCAACACAGTCTCAAAAAATTATCAACAATTGAATGATTTCTGTTTCAGCCTTGCTACGCACTATTTAGTCCACTGTAAATGCATACTTTCATATAAATTTAATGCAAATTCTCAGCTGTCAATTTGAACAGTGTTGTATAGTTTTAAAACTACGAGATAGACCTCTCTTTATTTAACGCATGCAGTGAAAACGCCCTCAAAGAAGCTGAGTATAATTTGAAAGGCAGGGACAGAGTGTACCAATAACTGTTCATCAGCCGGTGATGATGATGTGCAGCATGTTCCCAGAAACACTAATAAGACACTGCAGATATGGCAGTGCTGAGGCATTTGGCCTGACTCTGCATCGGTGTTTGATAATAATCTAATAGATGACATGTACTCGCTGACTCATTCATCTCTAACATTCATCTATTGAATTTCCATTTCAGTCAGTCTTTTTTGTTAAGATGCTCCTGCGTTAAACAAAAAGTAGAACAGTTCAAGTGGATCCTGCAGCAGTTGTCCCCAGTGGTTATAATACATACGCTGTCAGCCACTTCAGTAGTCAGATAAATAAGAGTCTTTCAGGTAATGCTTGTTCATTACATTCTTCTTTGGCCTCAAGCCTCAGAACAGTTGTTATGTGTTTTTGGTTAGCTCTGACTCAACACTAGTACTCCAGTCATTTCTTTTGGCAGCATGACACTGCCTGTTGTGGTGAAGCTCTTTGTAGACGAGGGAAAGGACACAAGCTCAGAGGGCCATGATTTGTGTGTACGTGCTAAATCTTTGGCCACCCTCGGTTCACCACAATTATCTGCCAGAGAAGGGGGTTTGGCAGTGAAGAGGATTGATATATTGACAAGCTTTTCTCCTTTTGAATTGTGATAATTCCCCCTTTTTCTTTACCACAGCAGTGGCTGCATCCTGAATGCAAACACTATTAGAGCCTGAGGGCCTCTCTTGCGCATTGTTAACTTCTAAATGTGCAGATTACAAATATGCAATCCCTCATTAGACTAGTATTATTAAAAGAATAGTTTAAATCTTTGTGAACCATCCATTTTTTTGAGAAGATTTAGACCACCTTCATGTCACCTTCAAATTCCGACAGGCTGTGTTAGAGGACCCGAGGAGGCTGAAAACAGAACCAAGATTAACCTCTACCAATGTGGTGGAAAGGTCAAAGTGTGTCGGGGAAAAAAGGTCTGTTCATGATCCAAACCACATAGCTCAGCACGGTGAAGGTAACATCATGGCTTGGGCCTGTGTGGCTGCTTCTGGAATGGGCTCATACATCAAATACAGTTGGCAGAGTCAAGACACTGATCCACAGCACTGTCAACTCGGCAAACAGATGACACAAATGAGCTGGCTTTGCTTGGACTATATACTGTATTTGCGTAAGTGTGCAGAGTTGTTACTGTAGTTTTACAAAATGTTCATAATATTGGAATGGTAGTTTCTATGATCATTTGTATTTTACACTCTGGGCCTGTGGTTTAAAACCATCTGTCCATGCTGCTAACCACTGGGCCTAGCAAGCAGTTTAAAAAAATGTTTTAATGTACAAGTGCAAATCAAAATAAATGTGTTTATAATGTACTAAATTAATTACATATGACTATATTGTCTGTATTGTCTGTATACAGCCAACCTAGGAAGATGTGCCTATTTTGCCAGTAATTAAGCATGTGGTAAATAAACTTACATTTAATTCAAGCAGTGATTCTTGTTGGTTCAACTTAATTTCCCCAGATATTGCTATAACTGGCAATGGGCAATGGCCCACAAGACATAACATAAAGAAGGCATAACTATCTTCCAAATGCATAACTGCTTATTAATCCAGGGGTTGTGTCCTGGTCCCAAGCCTGGTGGAGAGGGTTGCATCACAAAGGGCATCTGGCATAAAATCAAATTGCTGTGGCGATTCTGAAAGGGAACAGCTGAAACTTATTGTCAAAACTTGAAAAGGTTACCACAAACTGCTGTGCTAATTTTCTTTGTTAAGACAAAAATATTTCTTCTAAGAGTATTTCTTAAATTACTGAATATTTTAGAGAGATAAAGCATATTCTGGCAAAGTCTATTTTCAAGGAAACTAATTATTTGATTAGTGATCTCTCAATCAAAGAAACCATGAGTTAATCTTAAACCTGCCTTGTCAACTTCCCTTTGTGACTTTTAGCAGACAAAGGGGAGTGAACTCCGTTCCTCTTGCCTTCTTATCTCAGAAAACCAAGCTTCCAGCAAAAACAACAGAGGTGCTGAAATTTTGAACACAATAATTGGTTAGAAAAGGGCAGTGCTGTGGGCTGTCATCATCCTTCAAACTGGTGCTCACTTGTTTGCATAGGAACAAGGAAGTTGCACCAGTAAGCTTGCAAAATCTTTGCCAAGGCACAAACAATGCTGATGGATATTTCACCAGGGCTTCTCTGGTGAAATAGGACAGTTTTGGAAAAGCCACATGTATATTTTAAGTGAGTTGTTTCATAGTTGTATCTTCATTTTCCCCCCATCAGTTGATGACACAGACATTTACAAAGTCTTATCTAATAATTGTTTGGTTAGATCCAACCATGGATTGTCAGCCCGTGTTTGGAGATATCTGGTGTTTACGTGACATTGGGCATGGACAGATACTCACTTCGTTATTTTAACCAAAATAAAGCAACAGTTGTCTAATTCAGAATCCACCACAAATTTGCTGCTTTGATTCTTTGAAAGCAGTTGAATGCCAGTGAAGAGTATTTCTCAGGTATATTTTGGGTAAAATGTCAGTAGTATGCACCATGTACAAATGTTTCAGACCAAATGAAAAAACACCCTGAACTCTACAGGTATCAAAATGCAGCAGGTGTGAAACTATCCAAGTTCTACTATGTGATTCTTTTACAGTTTCTTCAATTACTTTGTAGTTTTTGGGTGATTTTTTTTCCTTTTTCAATTCAAGGGCAGATATTATCTTTTGTTGGGAAGAATGTGAAGCTTCTTGTAGAAAATGTGTAATTGGGCTATATCAAGTTGGATTTGATTAAGATTTAGATACCAATGCAGCAGAGAGTCTGTGAGCCATCAGCCTGTGGTCACTCAGACAATACCTGTTATTCTGAACAGGAATAGTGTGTAATAAAGAAAGAGCTATGTATGTGACCCTAATGTACCACAGCTGACATGTGTTTCCTCTAACTATGAAAGTGATGTGTTGTTTACTTTAACATTGCAATCAAAGTTGCTCAAGCTGAAGAATCGGGTCAACTCTTGTGTGCAGTAATGGGAAAAACAGACTGCAAAACAACGAAATATGTTCAGAAAGGTCAATGAAATGCATGTTTCCTTCAAACTTGATTTGAGAAACAACAAAATTCTGTGGGGTCTTTTGAGTATGTATTTCTCTCTCTCTTTCTATTCAGGAATGATTAGTGCATTTTGGAAATATGTTTTTTTTCATAGTATTATATGGATAACAGTTTTCATCATGATAGTAAACCTGTAATGTATTTCTTATCAAAATCCCTGGTGTTCAGTTCAGTACTTTTGTTGAATGCTTAAATCAATATGCTTGAAGTGCACTTACTTATTCAGCCTGTATCCCAAATACCAAACGTATAAACAAATACAAGATGTGCTTGTGACCATGAGAGGTGACTTAAAAATTTCCTGCAACATATTAGCTGTATGTGGACTGACAATTGTGCTGTTGTGTGTACATCAACAAATGCCTGCCTTGGGGAGGAAGCATCTGAGAGCAGTGACAGAACTCGAACGCTTATTTTGGAGTCCGCTGCAGTGACTGGAACACTCATGCCACTTTAGAGCCAATTATGAGAAACACACACAAGCTATATAACTCATGTTTGGTCCCATGGGCCCTTTTAGGAAGTAAAAGCACTAAAAGCTCAAGTACAGAAAGGCAAAAATATGGGTTATGAATGCAGCATAATGATGACAATGCTCCTCAAGGCTTTAGTGTCTCATCCTCTCATAGGACTGCAGAGAGAATACCTACCTGAAGTTTGCTGGGAAACTGGGCAGATCCCATACCTGTTATTGATAATTAATATATGTAAATATATTAGTGTTAGTCTATTGGGAGCACCTGGATGAACTATGGGTGAAATGTGCGTATGAGCCTCAAGGGTGTGCACATGGTGCATGGTAATATACACTGTTTGTTCGAACAAAGTACAATGTTAAAAACATCCACACAAATCCACACATGCAAAATACAAAGCTCAAATTACATCCATACAAAGCAATGACAAATAATCATTAAATAAAAAAAATATAAAAAAAATAAAAAGAATAAAGCCACAATAAGTGTGTTACTTAATTACTGGAGAAATTATTAGTATTATAGTAGAAATTACAGTGGAAAAAGTGTTTTTTAAAACTTGCACTAGCTCTGACGTCTTTCTTACATTTTCCTACACTTTTCGCACATTTGTTTGAACCAAGAACCAGAACCAGGAGGTCAGAGCTCACAAAGAAGACATAAGAGTTACAGTTTGGTTGCAGCATTGTGACCTGGACTAAGCACGCGATGCTCAAACACACTCAAACTGAAGCTAGCAGCACTTCACCCAAAGCGCAGCAGTACAAAGCCAAAAATACTCTTAAATAAACTTTGGAGACTGCAAACAGCATCTAGCACCACACAGTAGAACCACATCTTGAAGAGATTAGACAACGCTCAAAACACGTCTACGTTACTACATGAAAAGTAGCTGAGTGAAAATACACACACCCATGGCTCCTTTGTGCAACTATTCTAAATGTATTATTCACCCACAGCTGAATGTGAAGAAGTGATGGCTACTTAACATGATAAGCCATAAGGATAGACCAGGAAATGTCCGGCCATTTGGCCGTATTAGTGATACACTGCGTGTATCTGGTGTCTGTGTGATCTTAATCCAGTATTCAGATGCAGAATCCCCAGCAGGTTTTTCAACTAAACAAAGATTAAGATAGATTTGGCTGTTGTTTGTTTATCATCTGTGTAAATGTCAGAGGTCAGTTTCAGAACAAATGGAAGCAGAACAAACAGAGCTCTAGCTCACTCTCTTCTTATTTTTCTGCCAAAGTACTGCTCCTTGGACGGAAATCTGCTGCTGTCACAAAACGCTCACTTGAAGCACTTCACCAACTCACACGATGTAAAGACGTGCACAAGCTTACCTTGCAGTGTGCGATGCATTGCACTGTTGCATGCCAATGATTTTGTGTTAAGCCATCAAACAGTAGCTTATGGTTAGAAGAGAGGATTGTTTAGCTCCTGTTTCAACAATACCAACAAAGCACTACTAGTACTGCTTGAATATTCTTAAGACGTATTTATCCTTACAGCATTTATGGTTGCTAATGCTTTGTGCTATTAACTGGAGGTTACAGCTCATCTTGAGACTTCAAGCTGCTACCTCATCATCATTATCGCCAGATAACAAATGGCGCTTGTGTTTGTTTTCCTAAGCCCACTATCTCAAGATGATCATTTTAATTATAATGGTATTTTGCTGCCTCAAATATTGTTTTATTGTTACAACTTAAAATGTCATCACATTCTCCTAGTGCAGAGAAAAACATCCTGGAGAACAGCTCAATAGTGACAGATGAGAATGTCACATAATATTGTTGATAATCTCTGATTATCAATAAAGTCACTAAGTCATCTTAAATAAATCTCTGGATAACGGTTATGAAAAATATGAGAAAAATATGAGCACCACAAAAAGGCTCAGCAGAGGGTTTACTTCCTGTGGCAGCTGAAGAAGTTTCACCTTCCTCAGGAGCTGCTGATCCAGTTCTACTCTGCTGTCATTGAGTCCATCCCCTGTCCTCCATCACAGTCTGGTTTGTAGCAGCCACTGCACAGGACAAACACAGACTGCAGCGCACAGTCAGAGCTGCAGA
>JAUMTR010000008.1:1641663-1659684 GCA_032270685.1 Microctenopoma stevenorrisi | reverse complement strand
AGGACAGACAGACAGAAAACAAATACAGTAAATTAAAGACAAATTACAGACAAATTGTAACAAGACAGAAAGACAAGTATGTGTATGTGTGTGTTTGTGCAATTTGTGTCCATGTAGCAGCAGCAGTCAGTTACTTATAACAGATATTGCCTGGGGGAAGAAACTGTTCTTGTGTCTGGTGGTTCTAGCAAACGTAGCTCAGTAGCGTTTGCCAGAGGGGAGAAGCTGGAAGAGGTTGCGTCTGGGGTGTGAGGGGTCTGTGGTGATTTTCTCTGCCCGCTTTCTGACCCTTCAGGTGTACAGGTCCTAGAGAGAGAGCAGAGGTGCACCAATGATCTTCTCTGCAGCTCTGACTGTGCACTGCAGTCTGTGATTGTTCTGTGCAGTGGCTGCTCCAAACCAGACTGTGATGGAGGAGCAGAGGATGGACTCAATGACAGCAGAGTAGAACTGATTCAGCAGCTCCTGAGGAAGGTGAAACTTCTTAAGCTAGTGTAGTAATCTGACCAGATATCGTGTCTCTGAGATTTTTGGGTCCAAATATCCTGGCCTCAGTTTTGTCTGAGTTAAGGAGTAGAAAATTACAGGACATTCAGGTCTTTATGTATTTTAAACAAGCAAGAGGTTTCCCTAAATGATTGGTTTTATTTGGTCTTATGGATAAATATAATTGTGTATCATCCGCATAGCAATGGATGTGTTTCCTTATAATGTTGCCTAAGGGAGTCATGTATAATGAAAATAGAATGGGTCCAAGCACAGAACCCTGTGGAACTCTGTATTTAACCTGCATGTGCATGGAAGATTCATCATTAACGTGAAGGCCTGGTGGTACATAGCCTGTTAATAAGGATAGATTTATCTGCTCTAAAATGGACGTGCTGATCAAAGGTAAAACATCCTTGAGCAGTCTAGTAGGGATGGGCTCTAAGAGACACGTAGATGAATTAGATGAGTTAATTATTGAAATTAGTTCTTTAAGATCTAAAGGAAGGAAGCAGTCTAAGTAAGACTGAGGTCTTGTAAACAAGTCTATAGCTGTTGGACAAGTGTGTCTGTCCATGCCAGTTGCAGGGAGGATTTGTAAAGAAATTTATGAAGCCGTTGTTGCTGTGAGATTGTAGGTTCAACAGAGCTATGACTCTATGATGAGCTATGACCAGCTCATGCTCAGGATGCTTCTGCACAAAGACGGCAGATACAGCATCTGTGGTTTCACACAGCACGTACTGTAAATGGCCTCTGTCCTCAACTTGTTTTCACTGTATCTTGACTGTTACTCTCAGCGGTGACTTTCTCAGCTCTAATCTCATTTCAAGGCGATGCACGCAGCCACAGACCCTGATGCACCTACTTTCTTATATAATACTTCAGCCATAGCACATCCTTCACCCTATGTACCGTATATATATCTGCATAGAAATACAGAGACTGTTTTATTGCTGTGTCATTTTCAGCAAATCCCATGCCTGAGCTGCAGAGCAGGCTTCAATGTACCTTTGATAATTGCCGCCCTTGTACTTTACCTTGCTCAAATGAGGGTCAGTCACACGAGTTAAGTTGGAGAGATGGAGAAGATGGAGGGAGTGTGAAATGAACAATAAAGAACGTACCTGCGAGGATGTTCAAAATGTAAAACGGAAGAAGAAATGAAAAAAAGAGTCTGCTTCAGACTCTTGTTACACATGAAAAAATACATTTATACTGGAGCTTTGGGCTCAAAAATAAAAATATGTAAAAATATACAAAACATAAGCAGCACAAAATGTCCATAAAGAGTATTTTCTAATATTAATATATTTTGACTCTATGGTTAAGACTCGGCTGCAAGAAATCACAAAAATGGGGACGTGAACAAGCTGTGATCACAAATGACTGATGTGAATATATCGACACAGACAGCAGTCACACATCTACCAGCCATGGTGGAACTAGAATGAATGAAGTTGTTTGACTAAGACCAGTTCTTACTTTCCTTTAAACTGGTTTGGGAGGTATCTGTCCCTTTCGCTTCACTATGTGTCTCCAGTTCATCTAAAGCTTTGGCTGTCTGCTCTTAAACACTTGATTTTTACAACAACCAGAGGATACTAACAAAGACATGGATATATACATACCACATAGCTTTCTCCCACTCTTTTACTCATAACTAGAGGCAGACATAGAATACAGCCCAGAGTCATTGGCCAGAACAGCGCTGAACCGTGACGACAGCCAAACATGAACTTGACCTCAAACGAGAACCTAAACATTTTTTTTCAGGAACAGGTGGAGACCAAACCAGAGTTAAAACATTTGACACCCATCTAATGGAGAAAGTGGGCTTTTTCTGCCCCCTACTGGTCACAAACTGCACAGTACTTTACCAAATGCAATTCATAGTCACCTTGGAGCTGTGGACCTCCTGTATGGCTGCAGGATGTATTACATTACCTGCAACCTGCTTTAGCTCATCTTTTCATCACAGCCAATCCAATATCTTTTCAAATCCCATTACCCCATAAAAGACATCATGAACTTTACATACAGACAGGTTTCATTTCAGTTGCTTTTCTGCCCCTTTGCTGTGGCCCCGCATGGCTCATAACATGCCACTTTCTGCAGAGTCATAATTCAATAAGGCTGACACGGCAGACACACCACAGCCGGCTGGCCACTCAATCTCATCCCTCCCAATTCTCCTCATTGGCAGATAAGAGACAGTGATTGCACTCTGTCACTTTTATTCCCTCGCTCTGTGGAAGAGAGATGGGGTGGCAAGGAGTGAGTGAGGAGGGGCAACTGTAGCCGCCTCACGCTTGATCAAATCAGCCCTCCTGCAATATCCCCCCGCACTTCTACACCCCCCCCCACTTCTGTGTGCCTGCTGGCATGTGAGATGTGAATCTATTGTACAGCAGTGGAGACAGTAGAGAAAAGTGAGAAGCCTACTGATGGCAAAACGGCAGCATTTCTTATTCGCTGACATCTTTCTTTTCCGAGCATCTGCTCAGGGCAGAAGATAATTCAACTGTCATGAGACATTTTTACACTTTCTTCAAATGTATTCAACTGATCATTTTGCCTGTAAGAGCAGGGACTTAGGAGAAGCTGAACTTCCAACCCTCCAGTTCCAGAGAAATAAGATGTGGGTCAGACTAGGCATCCCACTGCACACACTGATGATATCTCCAGCCTTTACCTTTTAACCTTAGCTCCACGGAGGCACATGGCAGAGCAGAAGCCAAGCCCTGGGTCTGTCGGTGAGCGGGCTCGTCGGGTGTTGTGTGTGCACAGCTGGGAGTTTCTGGATGTGGTAACAGGTATTGGATGGGGATGACAGAGGGTTTATAATTTGGTGGGCAAGGAAGCAGATGGAAAATATCCAGGGTTATGAGCTGTGTGTGTATTCCTGGACTTGTATATTTGTAAGGACCCGTATTGGTGTTTTATTAAAAAGTGTATCATATTTTCATACTGTAATAATGGGTAACATCACACTCACCAAGTTAATTACATGTTTCTGGCCATGAATCAAACCCTTTCTTGAACCTGCTGAGACATTTATTCTCTCATTTATCATACTGTACAGTGAGTACATTTAAACTTACACCTATGAATCATCATCGTTTTGCTCCATCACCGACACAAACAGCTGTAATTTGTAGCTCTGTCACACTCAGAAGCTTTACGACAGACACTTCATTTTTCATTCAGTTGTGGCATCATATTTTTGAAGTGAAACTTTCTCTTTCCCTAAAACTCGCTTTCATCTTGGAAATAGCCCACATGAAAACTGTTGACAGTGAGGTCTGTGGATGATCTTCTTTTCATTTCTCTGAGCGGCGCAGATTTGCAGTCACCTTTGCTGAACTGAGACGACAGCAGGAGTTTGAAAGGCCAAAAAACACAAAGTCTCTGCACATTAAATGAATCCAAACTTTTGGTTTGGTCACAGGAAACCTGGGATGAGTGAGATGCTCCTTTCTGAACTACAGGCTTTACTTCACTTTCCACTGTGTGGTTTTGTTTGAGCATGCACATTACGTACAGTTAGGGAAAGACAATATTTAACAGTAGTCACACATGTAATGTAATCATCTATTGATCACATTCTTTGCAAAAACACAATTGCGTTTGCAGATTAGATCCACTGGTATGTAATTTAGGTCTGCAGCGATAGTCCACACAGCCAGTGAAGTCAGTGTGTAGAGGAGACGACAAAGGACATAAAAATTTAGTGCAGTTCAGAGGAAAACTATCGTGCTGAGCTGTGGATGTGTCGCTGTATGTTCATAAGTGTGTGTCTGTGTATGAGGATACCCGACTGCTGCCCTGAAATCCTCTAAAGACAACCTGAGAACAAGATAATGACATGCTGGCCTTGGCCAAAATCACACTGTGGGTTTTTTTTCCTGGCAGCAGAAGAAAATCAAATCAAGCTCTACTGGCACTTTACCTGGCGAGGGACCTCAATATGATTCCTATATAAATGAAAGATGGAGAAGCACGCCACGTGCTGGGGAGGGGGACTGAAATCTCCAAAGCCTCATTTGAGGTAAAATCTTAAAAAAGCGAATTCTTAACATGGCTTATCTTCAAACAAAACACACGTAATGATGACCAGATTAAAGCAGCCAAATCACAGAGCTGCCGATCTGGTTTCCAGTCACGTAGAGTGTGTGAAACAAGGAAGTGGCACATGGCGCATTCGATTATGGGCTTCCGACTGACCTTTACCGCTTCTGTGTAGAGAAATGAGAATCTGTCTCCCGCTGTCTCCCTTTCTCACTCTTTTTTTTCTCCTTCTGTGGAGTGTGCAACAGTAGCCCTACTGGCAGTGGTCAACACATTATTCACGTTCATAAAGACACGTATGTCAGCCACCTGTTCACCAATGATCTGCATTTATCATGGAAAATCTCACAGATGTACAGAGAGCTGGTGTCCCAAAGAGGAATAACTCTCATCCAATAACAACATGTCTAAAGGCAACACTCTCTGATTTACAGCTGTTTGTGATGTGAAGTGTCACATTCTTGTTGTTCTACCTTCTTTATTTCAACTCACGATCTCTCACAGAATAATATGCAGCAACCCCAGAGAGCAGGCGCGAAACTTGTTGCATTCAGCTTCATAAATACAGAAGCAGCAGAGAGGAAGAGTGAGAGTGATACCGGAGCGACAGCTTATTCATTTGAGGAAAACTGAGACTGACAGCTGTTACTCCAGACACTTCCCGTCATGTAGCTGTACTACATTTTGGTTTACTGAGGCTGCTGCAGGTATAGAAGTTTGTTCTTGTGTCAGTTGAAAGGCTTATTTTGTGCTGTGTGGGACTGACATTGACAGGGATTTGATATTTCTGAGTACAACCACAGATCCAGCCCAGATTCTGCAGGAAATTCCTCCTCGGTGACCAGCCGGGAAGAATTCTGCCTACAGTTGTCACTTTAATGGGGATTTCGATTACATTTCTGGTTATTTTGAAATGATTTATTTTAGTCCTACTTTTTATCACAGGACAGGTGACACTAGGAGATTCTGGTCGTGGCTCAACTGAATAGTAATCAGCCACAAAACCCAAACCTTTTCTAAAAAGTTAGCAAACACTAGATTTCTGGTTAATTCCAGGTTAATCTTAATATGTTTACATGCTAATCAGCACGATGAGGCTAAACATCATTTGTGAGGCATTTCCCATTTAATAAATACATTTTAATTTTAGTTACCTCCAAGTGTCCAGTCAGACAGTGTGAACATCTTGGACATACTAAGTTCTCAGCATGGTTTTCTTTCTTTCTGGCTGTGCTTACAGTAAGAGAACTGAAGCCTTTAGAGCCTCTGTTTTCACTATGCAATCAGAAAAATGTGCTAGATCAAATCCTAAACAGTCAATGCTGGACAGAGACCAGGGTTCAGAGGGTGATGTGACCCACTGAGTTTAGAAAAAAACCCAAAGCGTGTGAGCAACTGGTAAAACAACATGATGAAGCATGAATCTGCAGATACACGGACAATTTACTGCCTTAAATGTGTTCAGAAAGCAATTTTGGTGAATGAGTTAGTGGAAAGCTGATGGAAATCATTCCATAACAGGCCAAGTGTTCTTTCAGCGTAAAAACAGGAAGCAAAGACGCAATTACTTGTGCTCGATGGGAACCGTCTGCAGGGTTACAGCCAAGAATCTGTTAGGTCAGGATGATGTTTTAGTAAAATCTAGCACAATACATTCAGGGCATCAGTGTAAAAGAAATGTAGTCTGTGCTAGGAAGATGTACCTGACAGAAAGCAGTGGGGGAGGAGTTACTTTTACATCACCCGTTCATAGCACGCAACATTTTAAAAGTTTAGGCCCAGAAAACATGTCAGAAGCACGTCCACTCGCAAATTCTGCTTGGGGCAACTCCAGAGGCTGTTAAAAAAAAGCTCTATTATATATTCTAACTACTTTAACTATTCTGCAGTGCGTCACGTCGGTGGTGATGTCATGGTTATGTGAATATTTCACAATAGTGCGACTCTCCTTAACTAAGGAGGATAAGGCCACGCATTCCTCACTCACATCACAATGTGTTTTAAGGTTGTGTAACGAGCCAAAGAATGTCCCACAATGACCTTTAACAGCAGTGTTATCACACCTCACTCTCCTTGTTGTACGATATGAGAGTGAATGTCCGGTGGTTTGAGAATCACTCAGATCACTTGACTCAAGCACTCAGTTGTGAGCTGATTTTACTTGTACAATCTCAATTTGTTAGGCAGTGTAATAGATTGAAAGCTATAATGTTTCTTAGCAGTGATATATAACGTGACATAAAATGCTTTCTGAGCTAATACACGAACACCTCGGAATGTGGCTGAAGCCATTTACCCGTGCTCCAGGTTTTTGTTTTGTTTTTACAGATACTCATTTGGTTTCCGTGTACTTCTCCTCTTTTTTTGATTTGTGGAGGTTGTAACACAGTAATGAAGGTAATAAAAATCACAATGTGTTTTAAGGTTGTTTAACGAGCCGTATAATGTCCCACGATGACCTTTATCAGCAGCAGTCACTGCACTTCATTCTGCTGTTTGTGTAATATGTCGTAAAACTGTGGTGGTAGAAGAAGCTCTACGATGATGTGTTTAAGTGCTCAATATACATTTTATTATACAAAAACATCTTTTGTTTTTAATGTGAGAAAAATCAAACCCACTAAAACAAATGTGGCTTTCTGACTCCTAACATAACACAATCACACACTGTTACCAGCAACAGATGCAGGTGTATGAACTGCTGCACAAAGCACTGGTGGCTTCAGATGACCATGTGACCCGCCAAGACTACAGTCACTCAATACCAGCATCCAAACCGCTGATTCTAATTTTCACTGCATTAAACCTGTAAACTGTAAAAAGCCAAACAGCTCTGCTTCTTCCTCTGTGAGGAGTCCAACACGGAATCTCAACAAATGAAGAGACTGCTGAGAGAGACAAACTGAAAATAACCACTAGAGGGAAAAACATCCCTCGGAGCAGCAAACTCTTTCTTATGACTCAGCTAGTTTAATTAATTTCCAACATTAACTGCTGAAAACTGTGAATTTTTTGCTGAACAGTTGCTGAGAAGTTGCAAAACGGCCGATCAACTTCCGCCTGCAAATGAAGCCGTGATGGCACATTTCTCTGAGTTTAACCTCTGTTCAGAAAGTGACAAGTGATCAAGCGAACATTTTACACAAAACCCTGGCACCCCACCTGGCCGTGCTCAAATAATAAATGTTTAAAATAGGATGTGAGTGAAAGAGACCAGACCACAACTCATATTTAATTCAGCAGTGCAGGGTGCATGCCTCACCAGAATTTCATCTTTGTGTTAAACAAGAGGATTTTATGGATCCATATCATATTTGAAGCCACAACAGACCTACTTGCGTGACCTACTTTTAAAAGGGTATGTCATGTAAATTTCAAATTGTAAGAGAAACAAGCATATTTCGAAAGCACTAATTTTCTCAAATTATTTGCCTGGTGGGCGGCACCGTGACTCAGTGTTTACCGCTAACAGCTCGGAGTTTGATGCCTGGCGGAGTTCAAACGTTCTCTTCTGTGTTCGTGTCAGTTTCCTCAGGTTTTTCCTCTTCTCAGAAAGGGACACATACATCTAATGAAGACCCTCACTGGAAGCAGTATTATATAAAATAAACCTGTAGGAGTGTTACTAACATGCATTTATTTCGGAAACTCTCCCTCTACTTTGATCATACAGTGAAAAACCTGTGTAGTGTCCATTTGTGTCTCCTCTTTGCATAACTCACATGTTTGCACAACAAACAATGGCTGCAACAAGACAACGTTTAAGATCTACCAACAGACATGTGCACAATAAAAAAGATTCAACCAGATTACATAAACCTTTTTCACCTTTTTCTGACCAGTTCCCATGTTTTAAAAGCTTCAGCCTTCAAGCCACTTCTAAGTGGCTACAAAACCTAACCAGATGCAGAAGCCAAAACTAGGTTTAGGAACAAAGAATAAACAGCTGCTATGTCAAATACATCTGTAATGTAGCTTCGTCTCCAGGTCGTTCTGTATCTCTGTAGTGCTGTGGTTGAAAAAACGTGGGAAGCTGCACATAGCTGTGATTATCTTCTCCACCGTTTTCTACCTGTTCTTCTTATGTAAAGTGTATGGTGTGAAAAGGTCTGGTGTCTAGTTTGCATAATGCATTCACTGCTCAACTTGATGATTAAAAAGAAAATGTTTCAACATCTACACATCACTGATGAACTTGTGTCTCTGTGCCTGTGTGACTTGATTCAATGACTCTGCTGGAGCTGAAGTCATCAGTGCAGAGTTCCATATTTTCACCTGCTTGTACCATTGTGTATAGTGCTGCTGCTCCCTTTTGTAAATATAGACCTGAAAAAGAAATAAAATGCTGCATCTGTTATGCGATTGAAAAATGATGTTTTTATGCTGGAATAAATCGTTGCCTTTGGTAACAAAACACATTAACCGCTGCCACTTACGGTCATATTTAGACCATTTACGTGATGAATACTTGGGTGGTTTGACGTTATTGTATAAATTTCACTGTCTCTATGCCCCAGAAAAACATCCATTTGTTAAGGATCGTCCCTGATTTACTAGAGCCCTGAAATATTGAAATACATTAGAGGTCTTGTGTGTTTATGCTGCATGGATGTGGTAACCTTTTCCACCCAATCACAGGCTGCATTCTCACAAATAATGTCCTCACTCTGCAATTCTGTTCGCCCCGCAAACCTGCAGCGTCTGCCAGGCCGAAGGGTCGGTCTCTGTTTACGGGAGGAAAACAAAGAGCAGTGTGCGTTTTTTAAGAGCATCTAGCGTCAGGACATTTATCGCTCCTGAATGGAGTTGCATGAGCTCATGACAGACGAAGAAGAAGGGGAGAGAAGAAGACGAGTACAGAGTTGTGAGTGTGTTGCGGTAGGGGGGTTGTAAATTGAATTTCATGAGCACTAAAGCAGGGAAGAGATGCACTGAGACGATGTCAAAGGTCTGACAGAACAGAGGGAGAACTAAGGAGAGGCACACAACCTTTTCTTCTTTTTTCTGCTTTAAATCTTCTGTAAAAAGTCTTGGTGTCACATGATAAACAGCCTTTGTACTTCCTGTTTGGGAACATTTCTCATGCCTTTTTATTGCCAGGAGTTATTTTAAAAACAGTTTTTATTACTTCACAAAATAAGCCTCCATTAAATGTATTTACTCTTGGTGTCTCAGATTACTACGATAGCTCACAGACTATCTGGGAGTTAATCAGTAATGTGTGTCCAAAGATGAACGCTCTGTTTCTGGTTAAAGCTCAGGACTCAGATTCATGACTTTATTTTCTAAATTACTTCAGATGACACACATTTGTGTATTGTGTCACTTAATTAGCTGCAGCTGTAGGCATCGGGCTACGACAGGTCTACTGCACCCGCACACAGGTGACACTGCTCTCCAACCC
Source organism: Microctenopoma stevenorrisi (assembly GCA_032270685.1). NCBI lineage: Eukaryota > Metazoa > Chordata > Actinopteri > Anabantiformes > Anabantidae > Microctenopoma > Microctenopoma stevenorrisi. The sequence continues at coordinate 1,649,723 of JAUMTR010000008.1, read as the reverse complement.
TCACGTAACAAACTCTCCTATCAGTAAATACGGACACTCAGTGAGGCTCAGGCTAATCAGCGTCGGCTGGCCCCACTGGCTTGATAGGTCGTTTAATCTGGATGCTGTAGACTGCTCAGTAGTCCTGCTGCCATTCATGCTTACCTAGATACACCATGATCACAGATAGCAACTAATTAACAACACCACATATTACATTGTGGGATAGTATAGAATTTACTACACGGATGTAGTCAAATGCACTTGATTTCAAACACTTGCTGGTGTAGACTTTGGAAAAGTGCACCCAGCTTAGAGCATGCATGCAACAGCTTGTCAAATTCAAACTCGTGCTTAAATCAAGCCTTTATTTTGTGAGTCAGGTTTTGACCAAACGGCAGCGGAGAACCAAGGCAGCATTAAATGAGCAGGGAGAAGAAACATCAGACCACCTGCTGTTCTCCCTGTAAGAGCAGTGGGATCGGGCAGTGGGAAGAAGAAAACTGTGCCGCACATCACTGCTTTTCACATCCTAGTTGGACAAGGCATAGAACTACAGGTGAAATCTTTCGTTTGCTGTCACTAGTAATTGATTTGTAGGAGTTTTTGTTTGAGTGGAGGAAGTTACGGTCAGAGCAGCTTGGCTCAGTGATCACTGACTGACTGGGATGAGTCAAAGAACAGTTCCGCCTGTGCAGATATGTGATCATTTCATGTTATGAAGGCAGTAAAAATCACACTAACTGCTCATTTAAATAAGAACAACTAAAGAGACAAACAATCCAGAAGGCAAATAATCAGTGTAAGCAAAACAGTACAGAAGATGATGCCAGAAATAAGTTCCGTGGGACGTAAAATGCAAAGCAGCATGTGGATCCAAGGCCAACGTGCAGAGGTAGCCTAAGGTTTTTGTAATGATTTAGACAAACTGATTCGTTCTCTGGGATTAGAACAAAGCCAAAGGCCAGAGTAGAATATTTTGACATTTCCACTCATATCACAAGCTGCAATGCAAAACAGCTCTACTCACATGAATATTTGAATAAATCCTGTGGGCTTAAAGCTAGAGATTACTGTGGTAGAGGTGTAATTCTGCAAACCACGGCCCTGAACTAAGCTAGTCTGATCCGGTGTCAGAAACATGGGGACAATTAACACACAGCAGCACTGCCAGAGAAATGGCCTTTATGCTAGGTGTAGTCCATTAAACACCACTTAAGATGGGCTTATAAGCGGTTGGCAATTTGCACACGTGAGAGGAGCACAGTAAGTGAGCTGTTCACAAATAAGGGGAAATGGCAAACAACAAACCAACAGAGACACTAAGAGCTTGTATTACTGGGGTGTTTAGAATGTGACCGACGACCTAAGTCCAACATCAGATATCTGCTAAAAAGCAATCTGAAGAAAAGACAAGTCAACAAGACTGAGAGGGCCGACAGTGTTGAGGAGAACCGTCAATGAGCTCATTTACATGAAACATAAACTCCATGTTTAACTTTCCCCCTTCAGTTCACTGATTAATGGGATGAGAAGAATGAACAACACAGACCTGTTACACAAATGTTTCTGTTGATTTTACTACCTCTCTACATTGTCTGTATTTTTCTGTGAATTGAAAGGTTTAAGTTAGACGCAAAGTACTCAAAAGAAATGATCTAATGGCTAATTTCTAGCTGCACGTAGTACTTACAGTACTTACTTTTAGTTTTTGTTGACACGCTCTTTATTTATCTGCATACTTTATATGTACCTGAACTCAACTAAATGAATACACGAGTGTGTTAATATATTAATTCTATTTACAAAGTGACAATGCTCTATTATTGTCACTTCCCAGATTTAAGCCAGTATCTCTAACTGACCTTAATTCACATCCTGACCCTGCACCCACCATGCATGTGCTTAATTGGACATGGACGTGCACATTTATTGTTAGAGGTCAGTAAATGTAAGTGTGTTTTATATGTGGTATATATACACTGATCAGCCACGAGAGGAACACAAACGCACAGCTGTATTGGTGGGCAGGGCTCAGCATGCATTTACATTTATCTAACTAAAGGCAACTTAAATATTTTAGGTTTCTCTGTTTAGTTCAACAACTTACCTCAATTAGTTTTCTAATGCGGTAAATATTTTAGAATGTCCCAGTGAATCACAGCTGGCTGTGGTTGAGGCTAGCCGGTTCCCACACCGACTGCTCCGCACCACACAGTCGCACCATCAGGTGGACTTGTGTGGCTCTGTGGTTGATGTATATATTTTCACAGGCACATATAAGAATGTCTAATAACAAAAAGGACCCAAATGATTGACAGAGACGTTGACGGTTGATGTGTAGAACAGAAATATAATGTCCTCGACTGTGCTTTTCTCTGACAGTGCACAGCTGCACAGAGCTTCAGAGCACGCTATAATCTAAAAATACTCACTCAGCCATTATGAACACATCTTTGTGTATGTAAGACGCTACAGGAGCAGGGAGGTGCTGATAAGACGTTCCCATAGCATCTAGTTAAGTCTTACCAAACCCCCAAAATCTCAGTTTGGTGTCGTATGCACCACAGGCAAGAATTTTAAACAGGTTCCTTATGATTGAAGTGACTTTTCTATGGCTACATAGTGTTGCACTTCAAAGTGGAGGAAACCATTTTAGTGTAAATTATTTGAGCCTGCGTGTGTGCTGAACAGACACTGCTGGTCAACAGTGCAAAAACAACCCGATTTTTCCAGGTTTTATTAAAACTTAAGTACAGCAAAAAACATGAAATGGTACAGTACTGCAGTACACTACATAGTGTATTGCTATCATACCGGTGGGTAAATGGCAGTACAGGAAGACAGATGGAAGATGTAGGTCTTTTTCTGGAGAAATTGTTTCCCACACCATCCAAAGCCACTTAAGACAGATAGAGGTCTGACAGACCCAAAGTCACAAAAGATTCTCAGAGGGTTAACATCTTATGCAATACATGGCCCCCAGGACAACAGCTGCAGAGCACATCATACAAACACTGCTACTATTTATTAAACTTCCACATTTAGTTTAATCAATAGAGTGAGTGTAGTTTGCATTGTTGCCGTGGAAATATTTCATGTCCACATTTTTTTAAAAATTTGACTTTAAAATTCAGTATGAAAATATTAAAACATTTTCCCATCACTACTGGACTTAGCCCCCCCACCCCACCCCCCCACTGCACAGACAATCCACCGTGGACCATTTGAACATGTCCGTATAAAATATGATACAAATGCTAGTGAAATAGTGGACACAGAACACCTCCAACCTCAACTTCTTCATTTTTGTACAAATTGCATATAAAAGCAGAAAAAAAGTCTCATAACAGACAATGATTTTCAAGGTTGTTGCTTTTGATTGGTTCTGGCAGCCAGCAGCAGTCGATGCCACACTAGACGTAACGTTATTGTTGGTTCGATATCAATACGTGACCCAGTCTTTATCACATTTGAGGCTGGTGATTGACTGAAACGCTGACTGCAGCTAAAACGTTTCAGAGAAAGCTCAGATCGTTCAGTAGATTGTTAAACTCGATAAACACAAAATCTCCCAGAGAAAGTCGATGCATTCCCTCTGTGGAACCTCCTAAAATGGATGCGTTTAACCAGTGTTCAGGAAGAACTTATCCATCAATACTCCTCTCGCTCTCTCAAAACTCACTACAAATACAGTATCACTCATTAATCCTGCATTTGTGTTTTCCAAAGGAAAAAGACAGATGTTTGACCTTGTTCATTACAGTAATATCTCTGTCTCCACTGTTCTGTCTGCTGGATTACTGCTGCAGTCTGATATGTGGAAACCATATTATCTATGCTTTCAGCCTCATGAGATCCAACTTCGTGCCACATGGGTGTCAGCAGCTGGACTGAAGACGTCACAGTCACAGTTTCTGACAGTCATCTCTCATCACGGTTTCCAGCCTATGATGGGACACTCAGGAGTGAAGGTGAACAGTGAATGCAGCAGCACAAGCAGATGAGTGTTGGGCTCGTTTCTTCATTGTTACGCATCGTGCAGCACAGTGTGGGTCAATAATCAAATGCAACACACATCACATGTCCCGGGATATCTGATATCATAACCGCAGGTGTTTTCTCAAATGCTTGAAAATTCTCTCGAGTACCACAAACGCTGACAAGCCGTCATAAGGCTGAGCTACAGAGGAGCCACACTGAGACCGCAAAGACTCTGACGGATCAGGTGACGCGTTTCTACATATCGCTGGTGTTATGTGTTTGTTGGCAGATAAGGTTTTATGATTAAGTCTGAAAAAGTAACACATAGGAAAGAATGCAAACTTGACATTTTCATGATTCTGGATGTGATTTTGTCATTTCAGGGTCACACAATATCTAATGTTCTGAAAAGAGTTGCACACACGGTGTCTGTTCTCTCAGTGCTAGTTTACTCACTGAAGGCGACTGGTCTGAGTTAATGAGGTTCACACGCTCTTTGCTGTCTAATCAAACGGCCACAGCAGAGCAGCCTCTCTGCAACGCGACCATCAGTCGGCTTCAGTTCACACACCACACTCGAGTTGGCTGATTGCTGAACAGCCGCTGCTTTTTAATTAGAGCCTACGTTTAGAGAATGACATTAAAATACCAGGGTTAGAGTCTAAGTGATTCCCACTGTTACCACCATGACTCTGAGTCACATAGAAAGCTTTCAGGTGATGCACAAACCTCCTGCGGAAGCCATGCTGAAGGTCGTCAGCTATAATTATTCTATAATAGGAAGGATCTGATTTTTCAAAGTAGCTAATGATACATATTGCTGAGTAGTAGTTAGCACCGATCTCAGTAGAAATGACATTGTTTGGTTTGTTTAAGTTTGAGGCTGCAGAGGAGAGAAGGACTGACACAGGCTAAAGTCTGAGACATACACAGACACATGTAATAGAGCTACGTGTCAACATTCAAAAAACTTTTTTTTGTCTTGTTCCAGCCGCTCTCATTTCACCCAGCTGTCTTACATCCTGGACAGGTCGCCAGTCTGTCGCATGGCTCTCAGTTCACAACCAGAAACAAGCACCAGCACAAAATTCTAATACAGGAAGCACAGGACATAGAAAACAGAGACATCTAGAAAGGGATGGAATAGATTAGATATACACCTCGTTCTTTTTGATATCAGAAAAAGTTACAGCAGGTAATGTTTGATTTCCTTTTCCATTCATTATCTGCAGTTACGTACGTTTGCACCTCCTGTTCTGTGTAATTTCTGGGAATTGTTAACCAGTATTATTTGTACATTTATCACGTTTTTTAGTGTCTAGACATTTCCTGTGTGATGACAGGCTGTTCAGTAATTTAATATAGTTTAAAGACACAGTGAAATGAACCTGACACATTCAACTGATGAACACTAATATAAAAGCTTGTAACTGTGGGTCGGTTAGAAAACCTGCCCAACAAACACCTACTCAATGACGACTAATGTCGGTAACAAACTGTGAAGTCGTTCTTCTCGCTCTTCCTACTTTGACACAGTCTCTGGCCTTTAGCTCTGTTTGGCAGTACCTACAGTAAAAATGATCAGCTCGGCTCAAACTTTCTGTGCCTCATTGCGCTCAAGGAGCTTATTCCCCCGCTGAGAGGCAGGCACAGAATATGCTCTCTAATAACAGCCGCAGTGACGCAGCACACAGGCTTGATTCCTGACCGGCAAATCAGCGTGACAGCTACTTTAAGCTGCACATCACTGCTTCAGGCCCCCCTCCCCTCGGACACCGCCAGTGCCACCCTGTGTCACGGAGAGGGAATGTGGTGCGAATTAAGATTCCTTAAAGTGCGGCATTACAAGAGATGAGTTAACCACCCAGTCTGACAAGGAGCCAGAGGAGATAGTGGTGAGACTGTTGCTGGGAATTCATGAATGTACAATAGCTGCCAGAAAGCACTGTCAGATCAGATGAAAGCTACAGTAGGCAAACTGGGTCACGGCAGTGACGGGGTGGAGAAAGACAAAGACCTAAAGATAAGAACAAGTCTGAGTGCTGCAGATTTGTTCACCTGTAAAACAAAGCATGCCGAGGAAAGGATGAACAATTTGGCACAATTCCATAAAAAGACACACATGCAGTGGTGTCACGTCATTTTAAATCGACTGGAGGCTGAATTGTGCAGCTCCACCACAAGTTGTTGGATAGCATGTTCAGAGGGATGGGGTCTGATTTCTCCGATGCTGTAAAGTGCAAAGCTACGCGCCGAGTAATGGAGGCCATGCAGCCAGCAAAGCTTCATTGGCTCCAACCCTGTGTGTAGTTACAGGTCTGCACAAGATGCCTTTGAGATGTGCTTCGATTTTATTCATCACGGGCCACCAATCACTCACACTTCATGCACACAGCTGCGACTGGAGAAAAGCTTCTCTATGTTACATCACAAGCTGAATCACACATACATTTGACAAACGGATGAACAATTACAGAGATGTTACATTGTCCAGCCGCCTTTGGAGACATCTGAGCCTCGTTAGGAAACAGATGAATGTTAATTAGATATAAGATGCTATTCAGAAGCTGATTTTGTTTGATGTTTTTTTACATTCTGAAATTCATTGTTCATTAACACAATGATGCTCTATGAGGACTTTTTGGTTAAAATCTTTATCTGAACTAAAATACAACAGCTAAAATTAAATAACATTTGATATTATAACAATTTAAGGTCTATTACCACCTGTGGAGTGTACCGACTCATGTACTGTGGCACACTGATTAATAATTGCGTGTGAGCCTTTCTCTACACTTCAATCCTAAAGTGAAAGAATAATTACGTATTGTTGAGAGTTACTCACTGTAAGAATAATTCAGCCTTTGTGGCTCCGCATTCCTCTGTAGTTATTCATATAACCGGGTTTAGGGGTGGTTCTAGGAGACCACCTTAGTGAAGTGTTATCTTCATCTCAATCACCCACAGAATCCAACCATATGATCAGAACAAAGCAGGCCAGCGTAATTATTACTAATCCCATCACTTCTGCTTGCAGCTGTAACGCTGATGATGATCGTTATCAATGGGACGCGCGCACGACTAATGACACATCTTTAATCACAAGTTGGAGCTGTACTGCAAACTTCTGAGGGTTTTGGGCACGGCAGAGGGAGAATTAAGCTGACGCAGTAAAAACACTTTGACCAGTTTGACCTCTCGCCTGCTTGACGAGTGGAAGTAACAAACAAAGAATCCCAGTGGAGACTTCCTGGTTTAAAAAAGAAAAGGAAACACTGGAAACACAGGATGTTTGTGAAGACGTGCATACAGAATTTATCCTGAGCTCCTGCTAGGGCTTCCACCAGACAGTCTCAATGTTGGATACAGAGAGCAATCGGGGGGCTGTTGAGAAGAACGCTGTGTGAAACACTAAAGAAAAAATGGTTAACAGGCTCCTCCGAGCACATGGCTGTAAACCTCTGCTCTGGACTCGGAATGATAAAAGACAATTCAATGCAATTGGATGTTTTATTTGCTACTTTTACACCCAGATGACAGTTTAGTGAAATCATCCATTAACGATTACAGAGGGAAAGCGTGTACACTAACAGCTGGCAGCAGGACATCAGTCTAAGAACTGTTCCGATGTCAAAGCTCCAGTTTTTTAATATTGTTACATGAATACTGTGTTCTGAACATAACTCTGTCCATGTCTGTAACATCGAAGACTATAGGTAGTTTACAGCAATGAGATTACCTGTATAAATAAAGGTTACATAAAAAAACTGCTATTAAAATGTTGGCTACACAAGGTAAATGTGGGTGAACACCTAAACAACAGTCCCCCTTCTCCCCCCTTCGTAACCAAAATCTTACACACAACTCAACATCGTCCAAACACAGATGCTGGAGTGAAAAATCACAAAACACTATTCTCACGTTTGATTTGTCCCCCACAAGAGCAAACATGCACACGTGTGACTCATTTTCTCTGCTCCATTTTGGAAAAGAATTTATAGGTAAAAGCAGCACATCCCTGCTCAATGCAGCTCCGGGGGGGGGGGGGGGGGGGGGGGGGGGGGGGGGGGGGGGGGGGGGGGCGGGGGGGGGGGGGG
>JAUMTR010000008.1:1621957-1632173 GCA_032270685.1 Microctenopoma stevenorrisi | reverse complement strand
GGGACTGTTGGGTTTTCTCTGTATAGTGATATATTGTGTAAGGTCTAAAACCTTACACTGTAAAGTGCCTTGAGATATGAGATAACTTTTGTTGTAAAATGGCGCTATATAAATAAAATTGAATTGAATTGAATTGAATTGAATTGTACACTGACAGCTCTCTTATATTTTATGTGTTGAGTTATTGCTGTTGTTAGAGCAACGAAAGAATTTCATTGTTTCTTTAATGTGCACATTAACTCCTTGCACATGAATATAGCATTTACTAAACTGATGCTCAGCATGTAATGTTTACCATGTTCACCTTTTTGGATTAGCTAATTATCATTTGTTAATTAGCTCAGCAAACAAGCTAAGGCTTATAGGAAAGTGATTAGTTTTGCATGTACTTCCTCTTGATCCCAAGTGTTGTACAAATAAATATTCGAGCCAGATGGTGACGCTCTATAAAAAAAATCAAAGGCTCATCAAAGTCAGCAACAGTGTATTCAAACTAATCTACAAACCTACATGTTGTTCAATGATCCTCCAGGTCGTGTATTAGAGGGAAACTTGCATGCAGGAATTTACTGTGATCACAGCGTCTCCCATTTTACTGAGCTTCAACTCAACTTACTCAACCGATAATCTAAACGAACGGACAAACATTTTCTTTCCAGTTTAGCATAATCTATAAAGACATCATTTTACCAGGTTACGTGAGTTGTTTAAACCTTTGTTGTCAGGATGCCCAGGAGAGAAAGTGATTAAGAAGACATAAGACAATGCAAAGCAAATGATAAAAATATTCTAATTTGATCAGGAAAAGTAAGAAGCCGTTCTTTAAATATATTCTATTTGCACTTTTCAGAATTAAAGTTGCAATAAATTGTGTTTTGGTCTGTGACTGTGAATCATATCATTCATAAAGAGCTTGATAATTTATTAAACACAGAACTCTCATTAACCCGTGTAGTCAGTGAAAACCACCATGACATATATTACTTTTATCTTTTCTGTTGAAAGAAAGAAAAAACCCACAAACACACACAAAAAGAAACTCTTTCCACCGTGGTCTTCCTCGTGGGCCTTCATAAGAGTCAACAACAGCAACAAGCAAATCCTTAATGATGAGTAATTACATCAGAAACTCATATCTGTTTCCTCCCAAATGAGTCAACAAAGCAAATCTCACGAATAACAAATGGCACCACGCCAGTAATCGTTAAGCTATTATAAGAGGACGGGCTAATTTCTGTACGTCTGCAGAGAGCAGGGGAGACGGCCATTATTGCAGCCGATATCCCACTGCTGTCAGTCTAGTTAATGGGAACCTGCACCACAGGCTCCTAACTTTGGTGCGCATTTCATCTCCCGATTAAGTACTGCTTGACCTCCACTTGGAGAAATATGATAGGGAGAACAGCTTCCTTTTCTGTCATTTTGTTGTTGTGCTGCTCAATTTGAACCTCAGCAGTGTGCTTTAACTTAGAAGTGTCATGTGGTGCAGTAAGTGAAAAGCTCATCAGTAATCCATACAGCCTTCAGATGGCATAAATTTCCACTTTAAACATCCAGCTAATGGTTTTACTCGGAGTGTACAACATAACAGAGCAGGAAGGATGGTCCCTTAATAGCAGCAGACTTAATGTGACCTCATCTGCAAGATTAATCACAAACTAACATTAACAGAAAAACTCTCGAATACGCATTAGACCTGGCTTTAGCTACGAAGGGCGCGAGTGAATATCACATCATAGAGTCCCCTTTGTGGACACGTTTAGGTTAAGAAGGAATTTCAAGCTACAGGTAGAGAAGGACTGTGGTTTTGTTGAAAGCAGGGGTTTCTAACCCTGGTCCACTATCCTGCTTGTTTTCCAACTACTCCGGCCCTACTCACTGCTGATCACCTGGATCAGGTGTGTTGAGTTGATCAACAGTAGTAAGTAGTGATCTGGTATCTTTCTGTTTCTAAGTGTGCACAGCAAGGACATAAGGCCAGTTTCTGAGCAGTGTGTAAGGCTCCAAAGACGATTTAGTATCTAAAACGGAAAGTTTTACCCAGATGGATTTCTCAGACGTCACAGACAGACTCTGTGCAGCGATGCTGAGCCTAAGGTTAAACTGGAAACATTAAATGGCCCTACTGCTTCCAAAATAGGTCAGAGATGGACAAGAAATCAGACTGGATTACTCCATTTCCATGAAAAACACCAACAGGGGTCGGGATGGCTCTGGCCCCGGGTGACGAGGTGTGTACTGCATATTAGCAGTATGTACACAGAGTACACAGAGCAAGTAAACTAGACAATAACCTGTTCACTATTTCATTCACTATTAGAAAGGTTTAGATCACTGTGGGAGAGGACTGTCTTATCTTTGTGCTCGTAATATGCGAGATGTGAAGTAGCGAATGGAGAGCTTCCCTTTGGTGAAACAAATCAGCTGACATGAAGCCTCTGTGTTTATAGTCTTTAAAGACGTTTCTGTGCAACAAGAAACTAGACAAATAATCGCCACAGATGTTCTGTCGCTTCAACTCACAGACGACAATGGTTAAAAGTGTGAGCCCAAGTCAGAAAATTATGTAGAAAAGACCCTGTAATAGCCATAAAAATATGTATATTCATTTTCTGGAGTGTTTTTTTTATTTGACAATTCCAGGAAGTGAAAATCAGCACAAAGTGATCTAAAGTGACTAAAGGAAATTGTGAGCTGCGGTACAGCTGGGTTTGCCTCAGCCTTTATGATAATCTCATGATGCTCACAGTTGATATCGTAGGAGTCTTAATATTATATACAGTTACGCAGACAATGGAAAACAACATAGAGTATCCTGGTTAAAACCAAAACAGATTTCTACATGTGCAGAGAAGCTCACAAGCTACAAAGAGCAGTTACATAATGCTACTAGTGCACTTTCCTGTGACAAAAGAGCAATGAAATGTTTAACAGAATTATAGGAACAAGCCAGAGAAAAACTGTTACTGTCCATAACCTTTCGTACCACAGAAAGCAGCTTCTCCCTCCATTCATTAGTTCTGTGTCTACGAACAACTGCACCAAGATGCTCTTCAGGGGAGCACAGTACAAGATCATAAAAACCTGAAACAAAGGACGGGGTGAGTCAGCCCACATGGCGTTTTCTCTCTCTTCAGTCTCTCAGCCTTTCAGTCACAAAATCAATTAGTTCTTAAAGTCTTTCAATGAAGCTCTGATAGTACAGATTCACCGTCAGCACTTTGCTGAGCTCATCTATACAAGTCACATACAGCAGAAGAAAGATTATCACAGGAAGTGGCACGGCGCTTCGATGAGTCACGCAAACGCGAGTAAGTCTTCCAACTCCCACGGAAACCTCCAGGCTCGTGCAGGAACTATGGATTACAGCACTTTTAGTGGTGTAGTTGTGAGCTTGTAATTGTGAAGGATGTCACACATGTTGAACGTCATGAAAATAAAGGAGTAAGCCTTTTTAAACATTTATTTGAGCTCCCTTAAGTTATAGCCATCTAGGAGGGATTAGAATTTCCTGCAAGTGGGTTCAGAAAAAGAGCTTTCTCCTTTTAGTAAGTCACAATGTCGTCGGTTATTTGCCACAGTCTGTTGTAGATAACACGGGAGAACGGCACAAATGAGCTAAAACGGTGGGAGTCGGTGATCAGTCAGCCCTGCACACACTCCGTCCCATCGTCTCTGCAACACTAAGTTTGACTTTGGATACGTATGCGTGACAAAGACACACAAACTTTGTATTTCTAAACTTGTGCTAAATCTCTGCCCCCCCACTCACTGAATCCCCTACATGAGACATAAAGGTGGGGCTTTTGGTGAGTTTGTCTTGAACCTAATTAAGGGTCTAAGGACAGAGGGTGTTACACTGTATGTTGTGCAAACAATAAAGCCTTGTAGGAGAAAATTGTGTTTTGGGGGGTGTAAAATAAAAACTGACTTGAGTCAGTTGCGGCAGCAGCGCTACGAGCTTCTGTTTTCAGTATTATGTGCCACTAACTGCACTTGCCATTATAGCGTTTTGTTTGCAGCGTTGCATGTTTACATCATACAAATATACAGAAAAAAAAACGTCTAAGATCCAGCTCTAACCAATTCTTCATGCAAAACTAAACTAATCAATGCCTGATACTAAAGCTGCAAGTAGAGCACACAGAGCAGAAGGAGGTATCAATGTTCTTACAACCTTAATATAATATAAAAATAATAATAAAACCAACAAGTACAAGGACAAATAAAGTGTCTGTTCACAGGTTTCTACGTCTATTAGAAGTGTTTCACAAACGAAAAGCGAGCCATATGGTGTGTGCATGGATGTGCGTGAAGTCGTTTTTGTGTTTATATGAGTGTGTTTGTGTATGTATGTGTGTACCTGGTTCATCTGCTTCTCGTGTGTGATGCCAGTGACAGGGGCCATAACCCTGAGCCCCAGACCGCTACCAAGGTAGTGCCAGAGGGAGGGAGGCGCCAGCTGGAAGGAGAGGATGGGAGAAATACCCTTCAAAGTTGGAGTGATGATACAGCCACGCAAAGCCTCTCAACACTTTGTCTCCCTCTTCTCATTATCTCTCAACGATCAGCCGTGCAGATGGGAGGATATACAACGAGCATCACTCACTCCAAAAGCAAATGAGTGTGGATTTGCACATTGCCTATCAGATTGTTCGTCTTTCAGAGTCTTGGATTCCGGGCGTCACTTTTCACAGGGATATTGAAAGGCTGGCTGAGAAAAAATCTCCTCTGTTTCTCGCTTACTTTTATCACATAGGTCCAGGTTGTGTTGATCTATAGACGTCAGGCTAAACAAAGCAGCAAGATGGAGCGTCCTATTTGTCTGAAGAAGTTTAGTTCTCAGCCTTCAAAGACCAATGTTGCAACGTTTACATCGATCAATCAATGCATTTATATTTACGACGGTATACGATACAAATCAGTCACTAAAGAAACTGCTGAGATCTTTAAACACATGACAGAACTGAATATTGGTGCCACGAGCAGTCAGATAGTGTGCATTTCACATGGTGTTGTTTCAATAAGCCACGATCCTGAACCAGTGCATAAAAGGTCTCCAGTACACCCCAAAGATTCTCAGTGGGATTAAGATCTAGCTTCTGATTATGCTTGTGCCATCGAGGAAGAACAAATGTTTAGATTGCACCTTAATGTAATTTCAATCACTGTAGTCTCTGAATAATTTCATGAGGGGTTGATCACGTCAGTGAGCAGACACGACACCATGAGAGAGGATTAAGTCCAGTGAAATCGCCCTGCAATGAAACCGGATGTTCTTAGCAGAGCAGTGCTCCTCGAGTAGAGTTTAATTTTGCTGACAGTTATAATGATGGTAATTAATGTGATCAGGCACTACTCTAATCAAAGGCTCGTTAGTTTTTAATGCAATAGACTTCATGACTGAACAATGTTTTTATTTCCAGGCCATGAGAATTTAATAGTAAGATTACATTGAATACATGAGAACTCTGACAGATTGCACCAGAAACCAAGGTCATGGGGAAATTTGAGAGGCATTCTTGACCTTGTGAGTTAAATGGACCCTGAGAGGCAGAGGTGAATATTCACCGTCTGGAGCGAGTCTGACAAAGCTTTAAGTCAAAGGGAAGAACTGTTCAGACAGGATGCAGGAAGATGCTCATTAAAATCCAAGTCGTCTGGGAGAAACAAACAGGGAGTCTGAACAACACATAGGCAGCGTGTCTCTGCCTGGTCACTGGGCCTCGACGTCTGAACAGCTGTTGACTCTGTCGCACAATACCAATCGATTAGCCAGCGCAGGCACAGAGCGCCGTGGCTGGCAAAGGTCGGTGTATGTGTTCACTCTCATGCCATGCATTGGAAATTGGATTTGCATTTTAGGGAGACAAGGGTTTCCTGTGTGTGTGAGGTGCGTGCAATATATTAGATCAGACTGTGAGCTCCGTTGCCTGAGTAACCGCCCTGTTGCACTGCATGTGTCTCGATGGAATGTTATAGGATGACACTGTCTGCCTCTTTTCTCTGCATTCATTCTTCACCAGAGTGTAAAATCACTGTAATGTTGTTCGATTAAAGCGAACTAAGGCAACAGACTGTCACATAGACCTGCATTATCTGTATGATAATTTAAGGCTGGCAGAGCAATGCGCTGTATCATTTTAAAATTACAGAGGCTTCGCTGGAATGCAGAACGGAGGATTAATTTTTTTAAGTAAATCATTCCTTTTTCTTCCTCTCCCCCGAAGAGCGGAGAGAGTATGATGAATGATGCAAAAAAGTCCTCTGAACATCTTCGCACTCATCAAGGAATCGCATCAAAGCCGTGCAATGAGATTGTGACTGAGATAAGACGATATATGTAATCACACACAAGGATATGTTGGCTTTTTCAGACTGTTGACCAAATCCCTTATGTATGACTTAGTGGTTACTTAGTGAACATAATCCATGATTACTGCGCACCTGGGAGGTGGTGTTTGATATATTTCTGTGGATTAAATGTGGAATAATCAAGCTGATAAAAGACACACTGCTGTGGAGCATTTTTCAAGCAGACAGTGGTGAGGGAAGAATAAGAATGAGTAAGAGTCTGAAGGTTAGAGAAGCTCAGATACTCTTAACACTCCCCTGCTGGGAAGATTTGAATGGGAAAACAAAGAAAAACCTTTAGTTGTTTGTCAAGACGTTGTGATGTGACACTTTTCTACATATTATGTGCCAATAACCAGTGTAAACAAGAGGACCATACAGCAGAGAATAGTGGATGTAGTAAATGTGAGAAAAGAGAAAGCATTAGAGAAATACAGAGACCGCAAGGACAGGAGCCGGACTCTGACCCTTAATTCAGGGTGAAAGGTTAATGTGTCTATGGTTCTGTAAAAGAAGAAGAGATGGAGAGTTAATGAAAAGACGAGACTGAAGATGTTTGTGTGTGTTTTTCTTTTCTTTTTCTTTGTCCACATTATAATCATCATGATTAAATCATGATTAGGATAGTGGAGCTTTGACAAAATACAAAATAAAGTGCGTCCAAAATGTAATTTTCTCTGTTATTTGAATATTGGCAAATCGCTCCCCATAAAAACATGTCACCAGAAATTACTGGTAATTTCATAGTGTGTGCAGCTGGAAAAATCATAAGCAGTGTAATACTAACATAACGGCTTATGTGTCATTTCAGCTGAAACCACAATTCCATCAACAACGTCTTAAAGTCCCAACTCAATTCCAACGAAAGACAATAATTTCACTAGCAAAATGACAAAATACTGCACATCCCTGAAACCCTGAAAAACACTACAAGCTTGACTTGAGGTTTACCAAAAGTATAATAAAGTCAAAGATTTCAGACTTTCATGCAGAAGAAATAACCAGGGGAACAGGGTCAGAGTCTTATGCAGTGACAACATCAGCTAGGACAAAAGCAACAGCTACATTTATACTGGGAATTATATCATTATATATAGTCCACAAAAACAAATACAACTAAAGTGTCTTACAATCATTTCATTAACTAGCTCCAAGCACCTGTAATGCTGCACTGTAGAATACGTTTAATTATCCCGATGAGAAAGAAAGAAACACACCAGCTGGAGTAGTATAATCACGATTACAAACTTTTCCACAAAAGCGATTCAGGCCTAGTGAATGGTCTGTGCCAACATTTTACAATCGCTGTTTTATTCAGTGAATGCTCAAACTGCAGGTATGCTGCTATTGGAAAGAGAATCATGGATTGTTTGAACATCATCGTCAACTTAACCATGAAGCCATCCGTCTACAAACCCCAGGGTTGATGGTTTGCTTCTTGGTCCCCCCACAGTGTCTCTGGAGAAGACACTGAACCATGAACCGTAGGTGCATCAAAGAGTCAGCCTGTCCACAAAGAATTTCCCCAAGCAGATGAATACGTTATTAATTATAATTAATATTTTCATCAAACTAGCGAAAGTCTAAAATACTGGATTATAATATAGGCACAAAGACAAACGAGTTAGGTTTAGCCACTACACACACATGGTCAGAGTTAGTGAAAGTGACATGGTTTGGCTTAAAACAATTGCTTCATCAACACAACAACATCTTTGTGGTACAGTTGTTTCACAATGGGGTCAAACTCAATTATCCTGTCAGAGGGTCTTCCTGAAGACTATGGACTAAGGTCTATGGACTAACCTATCTTTTATTAGATACTATACTATTACTATATCCAGACGCACCTATGTGAACCTATTTATTCTCACCACCCCCACCCAATGTTAATGACTCTTTTTGTCATTCTCTGCTGCTGTTGGACATACAGTCCTATGCAGCTGACAGTCTCATTCTCCCAGAATGCACCCAGTAGCGAACCTAGGGACGGGACCAAAGGGGCATTAGCTTCTTTTAGTTAAGTGTTTCAGTGTGGCGTGACTGGTGAGATGTATAGGCTATGTCATGCATCGGGGAAGGAGGAAATGTAATTTGGAAATGTTTAAAAATATCAATATTTTTAGGTAGCCAAAGTCTCTTTATAAATCAGGGGAGGAGCAGATTGTTAATAAAAGAAAGGAACAATAAATTAAGGAGATACCATTTATTACAATAAAAAGTCAACAGAATCATGATAATAAATAAGTAGTGAAAAATAGACTGTAAATTCTGTCTAAAACCTTAATCAAATCCAATTAAAACATCTCTCCTAATCAGGGGAGTGTGGTTAGTTGGCATGCAGAGCATTCAAAACTATTAAACCAATCATTAAAACGTGCAGTAAAAGGACAACAAAACACACGATAAAAGCATAAACTAAACATGCAAAAACCATTCCATCACACACTAAGAAATAAAATAAATGGTGACACCGCTACATATAAACCTTACCAAAAATGTTGGACAAACGCTCGACCCTTCTATGAATATTGTGGCCCTTTAATCAGAAAAATCCTAGATCCGCCACTGAATGTACCACAGACACAGCCAGTGTCATGAATAGATGCTTGTTGACTGCACTGACTGCAAAGTGACCTACTCTGTATCAGAAATATAACTGTGACAGTGCTGTGGACCAGCACTTTACAGAGAGCACCTAGAAAGAGAGTTAACCTATGCTGCATGGAAAAACAGGTCAGCTAACTATAAACATAGGTCTCATGCATAGTTGACCAACTAAAGCTGAAGTAAACCAGGCAGATTCAGAGAAGTGATCTGAGAATCATACTTACCTTTTATGCTTATGAGTGTAAACAATTATTCAGTAAGTTAAAATATAGCACCACAGTGGTAATAAAATAACCAAAAATAAAATACTACTAATGAGTTAGCAATAGCCTACATTGTTCTGATGGTCACCATGGGGAGGCACCGTGGGGGTGCGGCTGGCTGTCAAAAAGGCATGCGGTGCAAAGCTCCCACTGTGCCCCCATACAGCAGTGATGAAGTGGTTCCATCCATCTTGTTGGCTCTCAGTAAAGAACAGACTAATTTGGCGTTGAGCTGATGACAGATGGGAGAGACCACAAGCTTTTCTCAGCAAAAGGCCGAGAACCCTGGCTCTCAAATCTGTGGACTGAACTCTCGGTGTTGGAGGGTGCAATGACACAGAGTCACGAGAGGCTACATATACACTGAGAAAACGGTGTCATTTGTCGTTTGCTGCTCTCTCGATGTATTCAGCTCATTCAAAATTAGATTAGTAGCATATCTATGAGCATATGTGAAGCAATGCTTTAATTGACTGATTCATTTTGATTTTTTTGATGCTTCTATTGTTGAAACATGGCTTAGAAATTGATTAACAATAAAAACTAAATAATTAAAATTCAATAACAACAAATGTTTCTGTCCACAGATTTTTGCAGATTGGATTTTACACACTTACTCAGCAACTAACAGTGGTAAATTGTACATATTTCTATTTCTACATAGTTATTTGTATTACATTTTAAAATTTTTGTACTGCTACTCACTACTTGGTCATATTCTTTCATTTTTGCATAATGTCGCAAAAATGCGACATACTGATTTATGCAAATAACTTCACCTCTCTGTATTTCTTCACTGCTTTAGCTTCTCTTAACTTAACCTAACGCAGTTTGTCACATGTAGTCTATTTCGATATATCAGCAGTAAAAGCAACTAATAAGCATGCACATATACAGGTCCTTCTCAAAAACTTAGCATATTGTGATAAAGTTCATTATTTTCTGTAATGTACTGATAAACATTAGACTGTCATATATTTTAGATTCAT
>JAUMTR010000008.1:1592234-1615344 GCA_032270685.1 Microctenopoma stevenorrisi | reverse complement strand
TCGTACAAGCATTTCACTGCATATTGTACTGTGTATGATTGTGCACGTGACAAATAAAATCTGAATCTGAATCTGAGATTAGCAGAAAGGAGTAGCATGATAAGTCATTAAGCTCTTATGTTGCTGCTGCTGTGTAACACCCTTATGCTCTCATGTTTGAGCCATATTTCTGCTACCGATTTTACAAATACGCCAACGAAATCAATCCAATTTCTTGCTCAATACGGAAAATATCAGCTGACAGTGAATGGATGAGGCAAATGGGCTGACAAATATACCTGTTAATGAAATTACACTTGATGCAAGATGTTGATGTGTTACTTTACTTTGCTTGGCAGACGCTTTTATCCAAAGCGACTTACAGGGAGCTAGTGCTGAGTGCCTGGCTCAAGGACACACATGGTAGGGGATGGAGTAGGAGTCAGACGGGGTTTAAACCTGCGATCTTCTGCATCCCAGTGTGACGCTTAACCCAGGCCAAAACCACAAACAATCAATTGGTGTGTAGAGAGAGGGAATAGGTTTCAGTGAACCTTCCTGACAATAGCTAGCAAATAATATCCAATATATTTCATGCTGTAGTTCACCTTTTGGCAAGGTTTGGGTAATGTGGGTGAATGTGTGCACCAGGAGAACTGACCTTTGAACCACAAGACAAGCTGCTGAAAAGAAGGGTCTGATACAATAAGGATGGGGGGGCTCATTAATGGCTTTTTACTGTCAGTCTCTGTGGCTTCCGTGACACCAAGGACTCTGTAATTCTCTTTCAGTCTCTCCCTCAGTCCTCTTCACCACTCAAAGACAGACAAAAATAGAGAGGGAGGATTAGAGGGAGTTCAGCAGATGAAAAAAAATGATAGAAAAAGAGAAGCGAGATAAGGCACTCAACAGACACAAATAACAACAAAAGACCGAGCAACACTGTGCCCGATGACGACGACTTGCTAAGGAGATGGGCTGAGGTAGAAAAAAAACTTTAGACAATGTCAGTGTGAGAAGAATGAGCGTTAGGGGAGTGTTGATGAGGATCTCAGGGTGGGTACACTCTGTGGGGACAAAATAAGAAGATTAGAATCTGTGCTGGCGATGGTGCGGTGCATTAGTCTAGAGATGGCCTCATTTAAAATGTAGACAGGATCTATGGGCCTCCTAATGCAACACAATGACATGGCCTCCTCCAGCAAGAAAGGGTCAAGCACTCAGCCCCACTGTGCAGAACCCAGCTTAATTTAACTTTATAATGCAGTTCTGGATTCAGAGAAATGCCTCACACACAGCATCAATGTATAAAAGCCAATTTGTCTTTCAGTGCTGATGGCTCTTTTTTTTCTACAATGTATGAAAATGTATCTATGTATGAAAGTACTAATGCCTCTGTTGTTATGAAGGCGAGCACAAGGCAACATGAAGATGTGTATCCTACTGTGCTGTATGTAGAAAAAGGGCATTGTTGAAATACAACAGACTCCTCTGGACAAATATTTAAGTGTTTTCAACATCCTGTTGTACAAACTGTAAAGTAAAGAAAAGAAGTAATGATCTTAGTTTTAGCATATTTCCTGTTTCCCTCTTTCGTGGACAGGAACAACAGATGGACTCCCGTTTGTTTCCTCTCAGCCTGTGCTGCAGCCCTTTGCAAATGTAGTGCCATTAATGAACCCAAACACCTTCTGGCAAACGCACTAATCCCACGTTCTATAAGTGGTGAACTTTGCTGTAATGAGAAGATATTTTAGTCCTCTGGGTGCTGCAGGAGCCAGAGTCCTGACTATACAAGTGCATGAATGCTCCACAATGAAGCGCTGTTACATCAGTGCCTGGCTCACTGTTTGAACTAGCATCCAGGCACCTAGCAAGGATTTCTTTTTGTCTATATATATATATATATATATATATATATATATACAGACTAATATATGTATATATATATATATATATATATATATATATACAAAAAGACACATTAATGATGTGCTGCCAGTATTCTGTGATATGAGTGAAGTTGTTGCTAATTACCACAGAAACATTTGAAATTCATAAGCTAAAGTTAAATAATTCAACTTTGCAGGTTTTCATAAAAATTATCGAATTTTTTTGTTAAACAAAGATTTGTGTTAACTCAGTTTGGAAGTGTAACAAACATATTCTATCCCTGTACTTAATGGGCTTAAAAACATGATACATACAGTAAGACAAACAAGTCTTTCTGGCAGCGTTTTTGTCGGGTACCTGCTGCTCAAGGAGGATTTGTTGTGTTCTTGCAAGTTAAAATCAACATTTCGTGCAACACGACACAAGCTCAAGCTTCACAGGTTTCTATATTGTTTAAATTAATTACTACACATATTTAATGTTTGTTCTTTTATTACTCATATAAATAAACATTAAACAATAATGGCAGAAATCTTTAGTAATTGATGGTGACTTTACTCAAAATGAATTAATAAATGACTCCACTTGTGACATTAATATCTAGAAGGCAAAATGAGCCATTCCGTGATCAATCAAAGTGTTTAATGATGCCAAAATAAATGTCATTGAAATGCCAAGAGATTTAATCGTTGCTGCTAATGTGGATAAATTGAGAATAATTCACACATTAGTGGAGGCTTTTCATCTATTTTATAAGATGTTTTGCTCTAATACTAGTTTTATGCCATTTCAAAATCACAAATGGCGCCTTTAAACAGAGCTCTGCAGGAATTACACCATTTGCCGGTGAGCCCAATGTCTTCAAAACATGACAGACGCCTTTTCTATAAGTGGTTCCGCTACTATGAACAAGTCATTGCTCGACCCAGAATCCAGAGCTTTAAAGTATAAGATACAGTTTTCAGAGATTAATTTTGACTGAAATGCTTTGTTGCCAGCAGGAACCACCACAGAGAAAGCACTTCAGAGTAACCTCCCCCCAGCACGAAAGATGACATCAGCACAATTTTAGCCTCGCTATTGGTTGGGCGCTTCGAGTTCAACTCAGCAGCAAAGCTTTGTCATGTTGCACATACGTGTGCATGTGCAATGATGCATGAAATCAACTTTTCATGCCTCAAAGTCTTTTTGTGTTTGCATGAATAATGTTTGAGTGTCTTTAGCTGAATGGTATTTCACTAAGCAGAGTATCTACATTACACTGATAAGCACAACTGGCAGCAGCTAAACATTTCATAGGCTTATAATGAGATGCCAAGTTACTGTAGATAAAAATTCATCACCCACAATCTCCAAACTCATTCAGTGAGTTCTGAGTTCACATTTGTTTTCTAATAGCAGAAACAGCTTTCAGACACTCCCTCCTTCGGTTATAGTAGAAGTTCAGTTAGCCGCTGGTAAGAAGCTAATAAGACGGACCATTTTACAAAAAGTTATTTCTGCCTCGATCCAAAGAGACAGCAGTATCCTGACAAACTGATGTTAACGAGTGCAGGCTAAATCCACAGAGCAACAGGTGATGTTTATTTCACATTCAATCATATTTTCAGATTGAGAAATTATAATAATTATCCAATATTTGTAAAACCAAAAGTAAATACGCTTTTTATTTCCCACTGTGTCAACAGACACGCACACTCACTGAACAACAATCATGAAGCCTTACACAACTCCATGCCGTATACCCACACCAGACACACAGAAACCCACAGAAATAAACACGCACACTCACAATCCCTCAACCAGCCCTGCAGTCGAGCACATTAAAAAACAATTAGGCATCTCTGATTTGTCTGTTTTTTTTGCCAACTTGTCTGAGAAGCAACCCGCAGAGTCCAGCTGCTTCCCTCAGGCCTCTGCGGAGGAGGAGGAGGGAAAAGAAATGCGCCTTCAAGTAGACACAGAGACGGAGGCGTTCACCCATTCAGCTACGGTGAAGTGGGGGAATGAACTGAGGTTGTGTCTTTGAGTGTGTAATGGCAGTGGAATACGCATTCATGTGTGGTAAGTCCTGTCGGGCAGATACTGTTGTTGTAAGCTCTCTAATTATGTTGCCAAGCAGGCTGATGGACGGACACAGAGCATGCAAAGTCTCAAGACACGGAGGATTTAAACACTACAGAAAAACAACAAATTGGCTTCATAATCACATCACATAATTAATCTACTGGTCAACTCTGAGTATTCTTTTTGTTTGAAGGACGAATGAAGGTCGCTAAATTTCACTGGTTTCAGGTAGAAGTGAAAAGAAAAACAGAGCAACGACTATGAAAAAAGCACTTCTTTCTTTTGTTAGGTTTTTTCCCAGCAATCAACCCCATGATTTTCAGAAATCACCTGGCACTTAGACAGCGCTAGCGGGAGCGTGACGTCAATGTTGACGCTGGAGCTTCGGATACATTTCGTTCATGATTCACTACTTAACAGACACTTGGTTCAAAAATTTGCTTTTTGTCTGAAACCTCGAGACACACAAGTAGTAGAAAAAGCTAAACGACACAAAGCGAATGAATCATCATTCCCAACAATGACTGATTTAATGATAAGTGGTAAATATTATTATTTGCACATATTATTACATCTTTTTGAGTCAAAAATAACAACCCAACTGGTGTTTCTGGGCTCAAATGGAAAAACAACCTCTGGGTGACAGAGAGGATTTTCACATCATTTAATTCACTGTACAGACGCAAACTAAAAACAACACACTTTAAACCCAGGAATCTTTTCACCTGAAATCACAAAGCCCAAAGGCTTTTTAAATTATAAGTGATGGCTGATGTTCAGTCTGGGTAAAAATCAGTGTTAGAGGCCGCAACTGTGCTGGCGTTTCACACTGTACATCTGTAAACAAGATCCAAACCAAACTTTCCTGGGTTTTCAGCTCATAACCACAATGCTTCTGAACGCGATTCCGAATGTGCTCGATCTTCACTCAGAGCTGCACCTGAACGTCTCCAGTGTAGACACAGATGGAGCACCGGAGCTGCATCTGCTGCTCTGTTGATAAGCGCCTCATGCTCCACCTTCTGTGTGGACATGGTGTTTGTGCTCAGTCGAGAAATAAATATTATTTCACCATACCTTATCTTTCCATACACACAAATATTACCATACGAATATGATCAGAGGCTTGAAAACGATGACTTTTAGATTATAGGCAAAAACACGCTGTTTACGAACCAAAGTCAAAAATGACCAATCTAGCAAGGGAACATGCACCAAACCAAATATAATGCAGGCACCGGTTTATAATATTAATAATGTGCTTTTCTTATTACTGTGTGAGGTATGAAAATGTCAACAACAAACGTGCATTCAAATGCAGTAAAATGTACAGAGACGGAAAATCTCCATAAGAAATAAAAGATATTTTTATCCATCATGATTTAACCAGCTGCCACAGCTGTCACTAGGTCACAGGAGATGAAGAGGCCACGAGCAGATGATGAAGAGTCAGTTAAACCTCAAACAATGGAAAACTAGAGAACGGGAAGACATTTACTGTCTGCCTGCGTCCTGACATGGTGTCATGACATGGTCCTTGTAACACACAGCAATTTATCTAAATATGCTCATAAAAACATCAAACGTGGATCAACATAAAACATGTGCATGGAACTGCACTCACTCATGTTTCTCTTGGATTTTCCCTGTAGTCTGAGCTCCAGCTTGTGGTGTTTGGTTTCTATCACTGCAAACTACTCCTGCAGTTGCTTGAAATATTTGAAAAACATACCATGTACTGTGCAGTAGACAACTACTTTCTTTCTCTAGGACAGAAGAGAGAAGTGTGCCCAGACTGAATAAGTATTATATCAGATGCCAACAGAGAGTACGGCCTTTTATTTGGCTTGGTTAGTGCTTCCAAGGTCTTCAGCACTTTGAACTGCATTTGAAAAGGAGGGCAAATATCATTGCGAGTCAATCTCAGGGTCAGTAATGTAATATTTCAGATTCAGATCATTAAAATATAGTTTTTCATATTTTACATTCAACAACTGTCATCATCACAGGAGACATTCACACTGAAAGACGTGTGAACACTCTGTGGTTGCAGATTGCTTCACCCCTGTTGTCCTGCTCCATCAGCAGGCAACTTGGAGGGGGATAATCCCCGCCAATCAATTACCCTTCACAGCCAAAGTCATCAGGTGATGCCCGCTGGGCTTATTTTAGCAGTTGACGATTCAAAGGGGGGAAAATGAAGGAAAACGTTAGTGAGCACAAAGCTGAATAACCTGCTAATGGTCCACCCTTTGTGGTGAAATGATGGATACAGGTGATTTAAAAGTGGCTGGCTACTTTCAATTGAACTGCTTCGTTGCAATTTCTCTCAAATTAGACAATTTGGTGTTAAGGAGAAGCAGGATTGCAGCACCCAGAGTCGATAAATGGCCTTCTGCTGCAAAACAAATACAAAGTGGGGTCAGTGTGCAGTCAGTCACTAGTGAGCCTGGCTGCTTCAGGATTCAGTCTTTAAGGTCCCCCCAAAATCACCCAGTGCTGATTGACTTAGTTCAGTTTGCAGATTGCAGAGACAAACACACAGGAGCAAAGTGAGAGTCCCATCTGGTGGTGCTCTCCCTCCCCTGGGACACTGTCTGTATTTCATAATCTAGGACGACCACAGCAGACTGAGGAGCCAGAGGAGATATGTGCTGAAATCTGATGGCGTTCATTTCAATCGTGCCCAATTTATTCTCCCAAATAATACAAGCACTAATCTAATAATGACAAGGAAGGGAAATTGCTTCTCACCAGCGCTCTGTCGCACAAGCGTACACTCAGCTAAATTAGCGTATGTGTACGAGTGTGCCTGCGCTTGTACTTGGTGTGCTCAAGTGTGCTGCAGTGGTTCTACTCACAGACTTTGTCTATAAATTTAGTTACAGTTTGTACAAATTTGACGAGATACATTATATTATGTGTGTGTGTGTGTGTGTGTGTGTGTGTGTGTTTGTGTGTAAGAACGTCAGGCTGAAACTAATTCTTCTCACCATTATCATTATGAGACAGGGTGAGCAGAGCTGAGAGGGGATTACTGTCTTAGTCATCCTCTACATCACTTACTTTAATAAAACTTGAGGCCTGTGATTACATTTCATTTGCAGATACAGTATGCTGTGTGAATAGACAACGAGTGGTAAGACAAGGTTAAGTCCCGTGTCACTCCACACCCTGTGTTCTCTTCACGTGCCAGTGTGTGAAATCTCTTAAAGAAGGCAGGAAAAAAAAAAGATTCCAGGGGAGAAAGTACTCTTCCAATCTTTAAACCAGCAATAATTACCAGAGAGCCTTACGGTTCTGTGGATGAGTTGTCACTGTGCTGCTGGACTAGTTTTCAAAGGTCAGTCACTTCTGGATTCCAATAGTGTCTCTCGCTGTGCATCTGTCAAGTCCCAGGGTCTCAGAAACAGCTCTGTAACCCTACTCAGACTGATCGATGCATATTGGAAATCACTCTCTTTCTTAAAAAAAAACCCATCATTTAACATGTGTGCTGTCTTTGTGTCACTTTAGAAACCAGTTCAGTGGGATATACGAGCACAAAGAGGAAATCAGGAGGAGGAAATAGTTTTACAGGGTTACTGCACATTTCTGTTACTGCACAAATTAAATATATGTTCATTAAATACAGAATATTCTGGTTTTCTCCTGCTCTCCTCACTGTGGGGTCCAGTTCAGTCTGAAAACACCTTGGTTAACATTGAAGTATTAAACATATAGTTAATACAGTTCAAGCAGTAAGGTAAAGGTAGAATGATTCCTCTCAGAGGCTTCAATTAATAAAATGAGTTATTAGATATGAAATTAAATGAAAATCCACAATACCGAGGATTTTCTTCTCTCACATCAGCCGAGGGTATTTTTATCTTTATCACAAAGTCTGAGCCCTCAACCCCTGAGACCAAACAAATCAGTCAACTCTCTGTTTCCAGTTTCACTAGTTAGCTGCACTGATATGGAGAAAAGGGAACTGAGTGATGGAATTACCACTCAAACATGACCGTAGTTTAAATACAAGCCAAATAAATGTATTTAGTTACGTCTAAGCTTTTGTCGCACACGGGCAGGCATTTCTCTCAGTCTTCCATCTCATTGCTCACTTCTTTCCCCTTGATACTGTGCAATTCTCAAAAATAGTACAATCATGTCACAGTGACCTGCCTGCATCAGTCTTTTTGACGTGCCTCCTCAGTGGTGCGCCCTCACGTGATTTTGTGTGTGTGCCTGTTTCAAGCATGTCAGGACCGTCTCTGTGTGTGTATCATTCCCCAGACACACCTCACAGGGAGAGGGAAAGGACCACAGCAGCGCTGACAGTGCATGACTAAATGCCCCCCCATGAACCTGCCTGAATGGAGCTGACTGCTCCAATGAGGCAGGGCAGACGAGACAAAGCACATGTGGGAGAGGGAGTAGAGAGCGATGGAAGAGGCCGAGTTGGATGTGTCAATCTTCCTCACTGGGGGACAAGGAGACTTTGTGTTGAGGTTAAAGGATGGGAAACTCGCCATTGACCCGGTCAGAACAGGGCAGTGAAAAAAGGGAACTATTGTTCCCTGATTTGGTTTTGAAGGCGTTTTGTTGGCTTGATGGAACGGGAAGCTTGGTGACAATGAGCTTGATGGATGTCTGCGCCTCTGCCCTCTAACATCTGTGGATGATCACTGCACTTTTTGGGTGTTGTAGAAAAGGAAAGTTTGATTCTTCATCTGACGAGCCTATTGTTTTCACATGCTGAGGTCCACGTCCACACTGTCATATCTTGATATTCCTTTTTATGTGCTTAAAAGATTTAGCACAGTGACCAAGACGTGTGAGAGTAAACACGTTGAAACGTCACCTTCTTTTGTTCGTGCAAAGTCAAGTGCTGCTGCTAAGAGCCAGTGTTTGGGCAAGACCGTATTGAACTAATCAATCAACTAATTCAGTTTCTCACTAAAATTGGGTAATTATCCCAGAGCCTAGTGGCAAAATCAATCCTGCTGATGATTCAGACTGGGCCAACCACACTCCAGATGATTAGAAAAAGAGCTTGATTGGGTTAGAGTAGATGTAGAATGCCTGCTGCATTTTAGAAAAACAAAGAACATTGTTCTGTCATTCATGGTCCTAAATATTAAATGACGCTTTAAGCAGTTAATTGCACATCCATTTCTTGTGTTTAAGTGAGGAAAATTGCAGCCACGGAAGCACTTACCTGCTGTAATTTGTAAGTGGGAACGTTGTAAGTAGGTTAGTTGAGTCGCGTCGAGTTGGAATACGTGAAACCTAAGAAACGTCTCCCCCACCTACACGCATGAGTCGGCCCTCTGAAAGAAAACGCTGAAGCTAACGTTGTCATCACTCCCAGATGGTTTTGCTATTAAAAAGCAGAAGAATGGATTACTTCATGTATTATTCAGTTTATACATATAATCATTTTTCTTTCGAGGCTTTGTTTACAATGAAAGTTATGTTTATTGCAACGTGTGGGTTCACATTTTATTGGAGTTCCTTCGCAGGCACCAAATAACACACCTTGACTTTTTTTTCCCGAGACCTGTCACTTGGGTCATGCTTCAAACTGACACAATGCAATCTCAATCTCATTAGCACAGAAGCAGAGGCATGCACATTTTGCTGCATGCTCAGTTGGCAGTGGACACAGTTTTGCTGTTAGAGAATGCTGTTTTTCACGTGTGTATTTTGGTTTATTCATCATTTTGAAGCAAACAACCATTTATGCAAATAACATCCAAAAGCACCCTATTCAGCAGATTCTGAATGGCCTTTTCTTCATCTTCTTTCAGGCTCTTTTGAGCTCTTTGTGTATTTTTGATAAATCAAGTAAAGCTATAGGCTATGCATCACTCTGTGTCATCTGTCAGCAGGAAATAAATGGTTAGTTGAAGCTTTACTCGGGGCTTTTGTATCCTGTTCACTCAAAGGGCAGCTACTATGGAGAGCAGGCAAGCAGAGATGAACAACAAAGACAAATCTGATTTGCAGTCTCCTCTGAGAAATTCATCTGCGATATTAACATCTGATATCTGAGACATCGCTTTCGTATGTGTTTATCAGGATAAAGTACACTCTAAACTTTCCCAGGGCGTACCACTGAGTCACTATGGAAGCAGGGGGAGGAAAATCAATGCAGAACGCTGGAGTCTGTCGCTAATGAGAGAAAAGACATTCATGCAGCAGTCCACTAAAAATAGACAAAACCCCCAAACATGTGGAGAAGCCAGGCTCCTCAGGGCCACACTTGAGCATCTTCTGATACTCTCCTTAGGCCTTTAAATCCCTGACCAATGCAGAGCAGGCCGCCGCCTGCAGCACGCCGCTCCCATGCCTCCCTTCCACCTTATCGTTCATTTCCACTCCCGTCCTTGGAAGGTCACACTGTCTTCACGTCCAACTCCTCTCCCTTACCTCCCTCCACTCTGTCTCTAATCCAAGTGTCAACATTGGCTTTGGAGCACTTGTCAAGCGTAGATGGAGTATGCACATATGGCGAACGGCGTGTCCACATAGATGGATAGAACACACACACACACACACACGCACACAAACAGATGGATCCCCTGACAGAGCTTTCAACATAAAGTGACCAGAACATATGCCTGTCAGCACATTCTGCGAATTAGGAAGCCAGACTGGGCCGAAAGACAGTTAAGTCACTTTTCTTTGAAGCCTGTAAAAATGCATTCATCATGACAAGCTCTTTATTCCACAGTTGAGTCTACAATATATGTTTTTACAATCCCCACAATATACATCCATTATTCTTTATTCATAAACTGTTGTGTTGCAGAGGCTCAGTTTCTTTCAGATATACTTTCTCTTGTCCATGCAGTTTCAGTGTAACTCCAGGAAACACATTAGAACTGGGCCTGGGCTTGATTGGCTCTAATCAGGGTGGTTTTGAACTCACCCAGTTACACTCAGCAGATGTGGACAGCTGAGATAAGACCTCACACGGCTGAATTCTCCTTTTCCTTCTAATTTCCATTGACATTTTCAATAAGAAACAGCCTCTATCCCAAGCTTTATAATGGAAAGCATTGACGTAAAGGTGAATTCTGCATAATTCAGACAGGTAAAATTGACCATGCATAAAATATTCAACAACAACTTCTAGGCTTCCACTTGAAGAATATTTAATTTAACCCAATTTCGATCTCCAACATAAACAGCCTTGCTGTGGGGCTGTAGGATTTCTGTTGTTGACCATGTCCACTGTTTTCGTTTTGTAAATCAACATCTTTAAACTTTGGTAAAATAAAAAACAGCTGATCAGTGATCAGAACATTTTATAGATTATGAAACAGTTTTATATAACATCTTAAATAATGGATAATTTAAGTCGCAAAGGGACTCAAAGCATCACACTGCACAGAGTAGATGATCATTAATAGCAACCTTTACTTACATAACACTATGGTTAAAATCAAACAGGCCTGGGAATGTAGCTACTGATGTGGTGGACGTGGGTGGTACAATATTTTAATGTTATGTATATTTTAGTGTGTTACAGAAGCAGTAATACATAAGGATGCATTATATAAGGTGAGGTGGGGGGTGGATCAGTTAGCAGAGCAGTTGTCTACTAACTTCAGGGTCAGTGGTTTGATCCCCTGCTACATGTGGCTATTACATATGTGACATTATTAATGGTCATCAACTCAAAAAAAGCATAGTTTCCTATTAAGTTGATTAAACAATGGCTAATTTAGTTAATAAAACCTAAATTACCAGTCTCTGACTGCTGGTTGCCATGTAACCACCAGTGTGTGGCATGTGCACAACTATTACTCCACTCGACACATCACATTTATATATGCTGCATACAGCATCTAAACAAGTAACACCAAACTGAGGATTGTTTTGCACATGCTAAATTATTAGCAGTCCACGTTCACACTGTTCAACTTCTCAACAGCTGCTGCCACAAACCACACCTGCCTCCTAACAATTGTAATTGCAAACCTATTAACAATATGATAATTTATTGACAGTGACTGTGACATACATGGCGAGTTGCACGTAAGTTGGTACTGAACACCTCCAGAAAATGTAGCATCGGGTCGACAGTGTCACAAACTTGCATTCTCTATGAAAACCCAAACATTCTGTGTACCTGTCATTCTATTAATAAATAATGCAGCAGAACTATTTTATCTAATAATATAAAAATCTGGCACAGATCTATTTGAGATGTGGTTTCCAGGAATCACGAGGAGGTGCAGGTGCCGGTTTGTTAAGTCTCAGGCACATTTGAGTTTGGTAAGAGAAACAGCCAATGTAAACATTGTTTGTTTACAAGGAACCTCCGTAGGGGGGTGGGGGTGGGGTGTACCATTACCTGTGGAGCAGGAGAACGAATGAAAACAAACAAGATATAACCTGTTAATTAGTGAACTTTAAGTTTACCTTTAGGTGTTGGTAACAGAGCCACGCAAGCTGTTCCACTGCTTTCAACTAATTGCCTCCAAACTCAGGCCCACAAAAATAAAACCCAAAATGTCAAATTTAACTGTAACCATTTGCTCTTTATTTGTGTGTTGTGTTCAATATATTCAGACAGAAAAACCTAGGGTAATGCAATGTCCAGAATGATTCTGGACACAGAACAAATCATCAGTGGTTTTTATTTAAACAGTCTAGATACAAGAGTAAAATCACCCACACACACACAGACACACACACTTTCATCTAGTGAACTGGCATTGTGTGGAAATCAACACTAAGTTGCAGTCACTGCTACTAGCACCCGGTGTTTCTCACTGTAGTTAACACTGCTCCAAGGTCTTGGGAACAAGAGTTCCATACATACATAAAATATGAGCGCTAATGACCAGTTTCACCATTACTGCAATGTGCAATTACCATCATAATGGTTTGCCATTTATTTGCTTTCACAGCAATGTGAAGAATTGGGTTTAATTAATAATTTGCTGGTGAGGAATTAATTGGAGGATGTGGCTGTCACAGCTGTGCGAATGTCCCCTGCCTTGCATGGAGGACATAATTAGGTGATGATTGCCAAGGCTGCCATGTTGAAATGTGACCCACTTTGAAGACCAAAACGAGGGGGGAGGACGAGAATTTGGAAGGCAGAAGTGACACTGACAAATGGAGGGTTTTGGATTTAGCTGCAGTCATTGTGTCATCTCCCTCTGACACCGTCTGCTGGTCTCGGACAGCGTGCTGCATAATAATGTCTTTTAAACTAACTGAAACACACGCATTTATATGGTCTTTAGCCTTGTTTGTGTTAGACAGAAGCTGATAGTTTTATGGAGCCTGTATGAATCACGGACGACCCTCAACCTCTGTGTTTTCAGAAACACATTAACACCAGAGAGTAAATGTTTGTGCAATCACTGCACCCTTTAACATTTTGTCACTTCAAGGTTTTGGTAAAGCAAACAGTGAGCTCTTTTTAAACAGAAAGACTGAAATTGAGTTTCCAGAAGAACAGGAAGAAGAAAGTGCACACCAGAAACAAACAGCTGAGCTGGTTTGGTTTGCATAGGATTAGCATTGTCAAGGGACGTCTGTCTTCA
Source organism: Microctenopoma stevenorrisi (assembly GCA_032270685.1). Classification (NCBI taxonomy): domain Eukaryota; kingdom Metazoa; phylum Chordata; class Actinopteri; order Anabantiformes; family Anabantidae; genus Microctenopoma; species Microctenopoma stevenorrisi. The sequence goes on along the minus strand of JAUMTR010000008.1, from coordinate 1,601,854 downwards.
CCAGAATATGACAGATCATTTTCTGTGGAATTATTACAGATTCAAACAGGATTAAAATCACTGTGCACAATTATCATAAATTAGCAGATGTCCCTAGGTGTTTTTTTTGCTGGGCTTTTTTCTCTTTTACACACACACAGACTTAAATGATGGCCAGTGTGAGGATGCTACTATTCTAATGATAAAAAGGTTTCAGTGATTTTTTACTCACTGAGCCAGCTCTGTCACCTGTATCCCGTCCTCTCGTATCTTTAAGGTTTAAAATAATTTATTTTTCCAGTGATAAATCCACTGATAATGATAAACCCTCCACAGTGCTGGAACATGATGTTAAACATAGAAAGCCCATGTTGTTTGGGCAGTCATCCATAAACCCCATGTTTGCTTTAGTTCCTAAATGTACCACTATGCTCACTGGGCAATTGCTAACTTAATCTGCTGTTTCATGGTGGCCAGGTCAGTAGGTCACAGCTATTGTTAGTTATGGACCATACAACCAAAACTGTGATAACAGATAATGAAAAAGACTAATTCATATCATGCATATTAATCTATCCTGGTGTTCATGTAAAACACTTTAAGGAGTACCTTTTCTGATGGTATCAGAGTGTAATATTTGAATGTAATTATAGTCTATTCTTTTGGCTTAGGTGTAGAATCTGGACACTTCCTCCACCACAGGGTGGACTGAACATCAATACTGCACGAGGCTAAAATGACCCCGATGACCTCTTACTGCAGATCACTGATTGTATCCAGCAAAGGCACCAACATCAAATATAACAGCACATGATTGAATGCAATTACTATGAAAATAAACCAAAATTAATCAGACTTTTTTTTTAATGCAAACAGCAGCAACCAGAATGTGTCTGTCTGCTGACAAACGATGGTCACCGACCTCAACACAGCTGAACACAGAGGTAATAACAAGGAGCATTCCCTACAGGTCTCCCTACGGAGAAGAATAACCACAGCTACCAGCTTTCACAGGGGTTGTGCATCAGGATCACACACCACCAGCAGCATTTCATTACACAGGTAACCCCGGACAGGGGAAGTGTCAAGATGTAGGAACAACGGTTCAGATTTGGACATGCTCACCTGGACACAGACATGGTAGAATGATGCACTGAAGTGTTGCATGGCTAGATTGTTTATTTTTACTGCTGGTCTAGAGGCAACTTGAAAGGATTATGCACCTATCCAAACTATCCTCTGCAATCCTTAAAGAGGACAACAAACACCAGAGGCACTACGCCTCCACAAAGTCCACAAAGATGAGAATACGCAACGCTGACAGGATGCTTGTGACTTAAAAATCTGCTTTCCTCATTTACATCTCTTACAGGGTTTTTTTCACTCAAGGTCGGACATCTTCCTGCAGGGAAAGTAGAAGCAACACTGCAGACGAAAAGTTCTCTTAAAAATCTATCTGATATAGGGACCAAGGCTGGAGGAAGCACGTGTCACATCTTTAAAAGAGATGTGCATAAAGTCACTGTTTTCTTGCCTTGTTTTATACGTGTGTTTATATGTGAGTGAATTATCACAAGGAGACATTAAGTGTGTGCGCGTGGGTTCTCTGTTCCTTCCTGCAAGCTTGACTGCTGCAAAGCTGAGTTTTCCTTTATTTATTGGGAAGTGTTGTTGCGACAAAAAAACCCAGCTTCAGTACAGGATGAAACTGATGGTAATTTGTCTGACACTGACCCATAAAAACGTCTTTGCACTTCCACATATATAAGTTCCTCTGGTGTGGGTGTACCAGTCGCCCTTGTAATTTCTCTGATGTTTCTTTTTAAGCACCTTGGTTTATGGATCACAGAGAGGCTGCCGACCCAAATAGCCTTGGATACAATCAAGGGAGTGCTCTTAGATTTTTTTCCCCCGATGGTTTGTTGGAGGTTGAAGTAGCTGTGCACTCTATGCAGCATCAAATTAAGGTAAAAGTAAGCAGCTCGAACACTGATTCAATTTTGACAGAAAAGATGGAGCATTCATTGAATATCAATTCCATAATTTTCTTGACCTCTGGGTGTCTCCACTAGAACAGGACATCCAGTAGTCTCACATTAGCAACCTGTCCCCTCTGTGTACATGTGCCTGTGCACGCATCAGACAGTGGCCAGTCTTTGACATTTTTGCGTTTACTACTTACAAATGCAAAGCACCACACTGTGATTAAGGTTAGGCATCCAAAACTGCTTTGTTTGGAAAACGGGTGCTCTTCTCTTTTTTCTGTAAAAACTGGACATGCCAATTCACGATGCTTTCGGCCACTAAAAAAGAAGGAAAAAGAAAAGTCTTACACTGTGACAAATGCAAAACTGTGTATTCACAGTAAGTGCAGCATGTTGACAGAGTGACAAGAGCAGTTTAAGTACGTGTGTATAGTAAGATTGACTGGCGAGTTGACACAAAGGCTCTGTAGACAGGACTGTTTAATATCTGAGCATATCAGGTTGGTCAACCACCACGGTGATCAAGACTCTTAACTGTATGTTTTCTGTTAACTGCTCATAGACAAGACATCTGCTGAGTCATCAGTTACACAGTAGAGTTTTTGAACTGACAATGCAATAAGGCAGACTTAAGCATTTAGAACTAACTTACTCCTTCTACTGCCTCTTGTGTTTATTTTTAAACGACCCACACATTTACAGCATCTTGTTAGTTCGGTTAGACGTGCGCAGTGCGGTGGCTGAGCTGAATGGCTATGAAACCTACTGTAACTACTTAGCCCTAATGTCAACCTCAATACTTAGATAGGTTTTACTGTTGGTTGCAATATTCATAATTATTGGTCAGGGTTTGGTGGAGGCTGTATTAAATTTGAGTTTCTCTCTCATTTGTCTCAGGTTTCCTGTTGTTTCTTACTGAAGCACAGAAAGCAGCACATAATTTCTCCATGAGAAAGATTCTAATTAGACAAAGCAGATGGTGGCAGAGCAAATCTGTGCTGTATCACAGTTGATTCATGACAGCATGAGTAAAAAAAAGAAAACCATAAAGTGTGCACAGCAACATGATTGAGGGTCCAATCCTAGGGCCCACTAGAGATCTATCTGCTCCTCACAACCTACAAACAACACAGATAGTTGGACCTGGCATGGTCACTGGAGATCTGGTCAACTGTAATCTGACCACAGACAAAAACTGGATGATTCGTGAGTATAAAAGAATCTGTTTCAGTCCAGTTCAGATTGTGTTTACTAAATAAGAATTTGCATAAAGAAAGAAATAAACTGGGAGCTACACAGTGCAATTTATTATTTGGTTCATTCTCCAAGCACGAGCAGCTGGCAACAGCTGGCAGAATTCATTACCTGGAGCTTAGCATCCAAAAAAAGAAAAAAGGCATTTTAAAAATATTCTTACATAGTGTTTTCTCAGATTGTATAACTATCATACTCACAGTACCAATAATTTGAAATGAACACATTAATATTTCCCATGTTTAATTAACTGTTGTCATATATATTATGTTTAAGCTCAGTTAATAGTTTGAAATGTCCACCCCAGTACTTCATGTTTTATAGCTGAGGTGTTTGCCTTAATCATTTTTAGATTTTTGGATTTTCTAAAATTCAAACATGTCTGTATACTACATTTTCACCAGGCCAAGTAAATGCAGCAAATATAAATGTATGCATAAAAAAATCATGTTAATTGCGCAGAGAAAAGAAGCTTGCAGGAAGTACAGTATGCTTTTGGAACAGCCGCTATGTAAGATTATCTTACACTGAGTGCAAGTCTCAGTTTAGATGTAGCACTGCCCTCTGCATACAGTGCTCACGAACGACGCAGAGGTGAATTATTTTTCAAAGGCAGGCACTTCTTTAAAAGCATCATTAAAAAGGAACGGTTGAAGCATGTGAGAAAGAGAAAAAAGGGAAAATCAAGACTGCCTGGAGAAATGAGCTGAGGCATACAGTGAATGTGTGGTGCTCCTCCGTCCACGGACCAGTGATGGATGGAAGTCAGTAGATCGTTACAGCCTCAGCCGATTCATCCTGGAATGTTGTGACATCTATTTCTAATGGCATCTGTGTTCCACGAGAATCAAACCTAACATTGTCTGACAGAAACATATGTCTCCGTCGTGCCTGCATGACTCCAGCTCACCAGGCTGAACTCAACTGTAGGATTAAAAGGGGAGTTTTGTTTCACAGGTACTGAACTCGCACGCTCATCTGCTGCCTGCTGATAACTGACAGGAAGGGGTTAACAACATCGCTTTCATTCTCCACGTTCCATACATGAAGTGCAACACTGCAGAATTCGCAAAGTCAGGTGATGTTAAATCAGACATTAAGACATCAGCTTCAACTTTTCAAACTGCAACTTTCAAAATGATCTTTAAGAAAACTGGGGTTACTGAGTAAGTGAATGAGGCATGTTTCCCTTTTAATGTCAGTAAACACAATTAAGTTATTCTAACATTCAAAAAACTGGTGTTAATGTCAAAGTAAAACATGTCTGCAGTGTCACCATCAAGCCCTTCTAAGGGGGGGGGGGGGGGGGCATATTTGCCTGCAATGTACAGTAAAATGTACAGTTTAGTAAAATGCGTATGCTGTGGTATAAGTGCCATGCTATTGTTTTTGTAAAAATAGTCTGCTGGATAGGAATAATTAAAGAAAATAATAAAAAGAAAATATTTTATTTCCAGTATCTGTTTTTTTTCAATTATCACCCTGTTTACTGCAGTGAATACAATTCTCATGTGAGAACAAAAAAGTTCTGGATGGACATTTGATTTCGGTTCTTGGCAAAACTGGTACATTTTAATTAAACCTGTTACTGTCATTGCACAGACCAGACTTTTAAGCATGGCCCCCACATATTGAAGAGGATAATGGGAAGGTCATTCCAAAAGCTTGGATCTTTCCGTGGTACTGTGTTGTGCTAGTGTTGGTACAGCTACCAGCTGTTCCCAATCATGATCACAAACAGGACTTAAAAAAATTAAAAAAATTAATAATTGCTATATGAATCATAATTACTAATAAATTAATAAATAATGGTTTCAGTTAAGATGAAGAGTCAGTGTGAACTGTGTCTACAGAATAATAACCTTTTCTGCTACAGCCAACTTCATCTACCCAATGACGAGAGGTCAGCGAGAGCGCCAAAAGAGGAAATGTGGCTTCACCATGACCACGAAAGGCAGACCATCAAGAGCCGTTTGGATGCTTTCTGGGAGGAAAAGCACAGCAAAAAAGAAGCTCTGAGAATTAAAAACAAACAAAAAATGGGCAACTGAACATGGCATTAGTGTCCCCAGCTGTTCCCCAGACAAACCCAAGAACAGGGTGAGCATCTGGTAGAGGAGATATTTAAAGTAAGTCTTGTGTTTATTGCAGAACTAATTACCGTGCTACTGCAAACTACCCTTAATCAAAATAGATAGAGATGAATTATTAAGCATAACACTCTGTTATGAACATGATATACATGTACTGTATAATGTTACTTAACACCTTAGCATGTAACAGACATTTGTGAAACGATACTTACTGTTATTTAGTGTAGTGCTCAACTATTAATAGCTATTACTACACTGAAAAAGGCAAATATGGGTTGTTATACACATACACTGTATAAATTAAGGTCCTGGTTAACTTAAATACCTTTAGTAAATGGTTAGTAGCTGCATTAGCTAACCTTACTTACCTGTTCATGCTTCTTGATGCATTAAGTTCTGTTAATTAATGTAGCCTCATTGTAAAGTCATTGTAACCCCACGTTGTTATTCACCTCACGAAGCTGGGATATTGCAGGATTGATGTTCCTTTTCCTTATAAAAGGATTTTGTTAAATGGAAAAGTCATTTTTCATTCCCATGTAACTCTATGGTATAAAATGTCACGTTGGAGACTTAAGGCCATATTTGTTTTGTTGCACAACTGAATTTTGTTCTGCTGTAGCAGGAAGTGGCATTTGAAAAGCAACAGAGGAAAGAAAATGAGGTAAAGCCTAAAGATTGAACTGTGACTGCTGTGAGGGACAGAGAGACACAGGCAGAGGATGAGTGTCGGCAGGTGTAGATAATCAATGCTCAGAGAATGTGGTCGGAAGATGCTCTAGCTCCAATACTGTCCAGTGGAATAACTTAGTAGTTGATACCATATTTGCTGCCTGGACAATCCCCAGGTGGTAATATGCAATAATAATACATGTGTGTTATTTGTATTAAATGCAGTGTGGCAAGAAACAGCTGTTTACACAGTTACATTCTGTAAAGCTGCCACCATCTGGGAATAAATAAATAAACCCTTTCATTTTAGGGGTATAGAATTTATATAGGTTATTATTATACATATGTTTTTAGGGGTTGGCATGACATTTTTTTTAGAAATTAGTGTGCTGGATGAAAAAAAATGCTGCATCTTTTGTTTTATTTTGAATTATCACCTTCTCACCAGAGGACCATGTTTACTAAAAACAAAGCTGTGCAGTGAAGACAATTCTCAAGGTGAAAATCAGCTTAAGACAATTTGTTCCTGAATTTCCTTCCCGAGATTCAATATAAATAACTGTATCTGCATCATCAGAGAATGATGAGCCTTGGAGATGATGTAACAGTGCACGGATAATTTATATTTATGTATATCAATGTGGTCGCAGTGTTGGGCTTCTAATAATTCTTTGAGCTTATGAACTGTTTCTGAGACACAATCATATAATAATCATAATCAACATACATATTTATAAAAAAACAAAACTCTAAAATCTGATTGACTTGGTTTAAGTCACTGGAGGTTTCTGAAGTCTCTAAAAGCTATTTATAATAATTATTAAAAACAACAACAATCATCATCATCATCATCATCATCATAGCACTTTTCTGTACAATAAAACAGGCATAACACAACAAAAGCTAATCCACATGATTATAAATGAAATTAAATAAAGAAATTTCTGTTCTTGGTCGACTTAGCAAAGTTCAATAAAAATTAGTTAGTTTCTAAACTTTAATAGTTTGGCTTTTCACCAGTCCAGAAAGTAGCTACACCTCCTAATAAATCTGCATGTGAAAATCAGTAGAGAGAGGGGAATGAGGGAAAGCTAGGAAAGATGGAAGTCTGTCTGCTGTGAGGAGCAGAGACAGGAGACGGGACTAAATAATCAATATATATCCGAGTGACCAGCAGTTTGTCTCTGAACAACATCTTCCATCTCCAATACTGTCCAGTGGAATAACCCAGTAGCTGTCAAACCACAGGTGGTAATATGCAATAATATGTGTGTGTTGTTTGTATTAAACACAGTGTGGCTGGATGTTGGTCATGATATCAGAATCCACTAAAGCTAAAGGTTGACTATAGCTGCACATCATATGTTTCAGCACCATTCAGCGGTGCCACTGGATGCAGGTGGAGTGAGATTTGGATTTCGAGGGAAGAGTTAGTGAGTTAGTTGCTGAATTATTTTACAAGCATCTTAAACCCACTCCTCCCACACATTCTCAATTTCAAAATTTGTGAAACTGCATCTATTTTTTAAATGTTTTTGGATTTTTTAATAAAGACAATCCAACCAGTACACCCACTTCATGCAGCTACTGGGCAGGTGTGGAGTGGTGAAAAGGTGTTCTAGCCAGAATAAATAATTCTCTCTCAAGTCCTAAATACCTTTGAGTAGAAAGAAAACATGTGCCCTATTATCCATGTGTGTATAATTCATTGCTTCTCCTCCTTCAGTGCATTGACAGGACTTTACAGTGGATGCAGAGACCTGCAGACTTGCATTTATCTCTAGATATTCTATATTACTAACAGGGCTCTGTGTATACAGACATGTTCAATATTCATGTACATCATAAAACACTCTACTGGTATATTGAACTGTATTCACAACTTAAACCATCTCAAGGCACTTTACAGTGTTGGGTTTAGGACCTTTCACAAAATATAAATGAAATAGAATATTTGAAAATTATTATGTTTTCTTTAAAGGAAATTTCCGATTTACATTTGATAATGTTTATCTGGTCTCTCTTCTTTCTTTTTCAGGACTATTTGCATTAAGTGTAGACTGAAAACAATTTTATCAGTGTTTGTCTTTTTTCTGCAAATCCCTTTGGAAGGAAAAGTATTTTTCGGGTCATATTTCTTTCCTCTAAAAGATTAAACGACAGCAGAACTTCTGTTCAAAACATTTTCATCAAATTTTTCCTCTCTTGCCTTTACAATTCTCATTATTGTTGTATAATGCATTTGAGTTCTGGCTCAACACCTTTCCTTCTGAAAAGCTCTTTATTCATTCAGAGAACGCCACCCCCTGCTCCTGCTTTCCCACTGACTCAGCAAGGCAGCATGAAATAACAGTGCTTCAATTTAGACTGCTCCTCCAATAACTAGATAGAGTTCAAAGGGTGCTTAATCTCACCTGTCACTCAAACAGTTGGGAAGGAAGGCTGACATGAATGGAGAACAAAACGTCAGCTGAAAGTATGAGGGATAGCAGCCGTCGAGGTGAGCTGGAGGTTGGTCTTTGATTACTTTTCTCAGCAAACATACGTCCTGGATCCATTGTCCTCTTTTAGGCAGCACTGCTTGAATTACTTGTGGAGTTCTGTCTTTGTGCACCACTTTCTGCTGTATTTTAAGAAAAACCACAAGTACACTCTGACTGTAATGAACACAAATAAAGCAAGAAAAACACACAATAGCAGTAAAAGCATGGCTGTTCGGAGAAATCCTCAGACAGATGGCAGCAGCGACTCCACAAAAAAGTGATGGGTGTCATCACTTTCAGCCGAATACACGTTGGAGCCCCCCTTCTGTGCACAAATCCATCCATGACACTGGTGTGAGGGGTGGAGTACCGCTTGGACATGTCACCAATCTAACACATGGCTGACATAAAGAGACAATTAGCAACAAGACAACAAGCATGTCTAAGGAAAGTGGGAGGAAGCTAGAGTACTTGTGAGAACCCACACATATGGGAGAGCATGATTTACACAAATTTAAGCTTGGGTCCTTCTTGTTGTGAGGCAGCAGTACTAAGCATTTTACCACCATGCTAATGTTTAATAAAGAAGTAAACAGCAATATATGGTTTTGACCTCCAACACTGAAGTCACATGAAGTGCAAAGAGAAAGTGAAAGATATACTAAAACACTAACTATGGAAGATATCCACTTGATTGATTGCCTCATGAAACTACACATTTGAGTTTATAGTTTTGTGCAGAACTAGGAATGTAATTTTGTCCACAATCACTTCCACAAAAAAACTTCAAATCTTGATTCAAGACACTATAGAAAATGGTAATAGATCAAAAGTTTTAGAGATGATCGCGGACTAGACATAATTATATGAATGTCATCGAATAAATGGTGATTCATCCACTCAGTGGCTGAATTTTAAAATTATTGTGGGAGCCAAGTTTAATTAAAATTTAAGTCAAAAAGTAGCGTTTTCACCAAAGATTTGGATTCGTGTGGACTACCTGCTTATGATACAATGATAACCTGTGTCAACTGATGTTTTGCACTCTGCTCCAAGATTTGGACCTTACAATTATTATTTTACTTTACTTTACTTGGCAGACGCTTTTATCCAAAGTGACTTACAAGGAGAAGACACCAGCAATTACCATTCAG